>JAZAYU010000027.1:6109014-6598088 GCA_038501625.1 Corbicula japonica
AAACGACAACGATAAATTTCCCAATTCCAGGGGTATGGGTCATATTCCCAAAATGGTGAAAAAAAGCCCTGTGAATGGGCAAAAGAAATATCTTTCTATACACATAGCAGTAAAAGAGATAAAGTTGTTGGCAAAAATAACCTTCTTATTATAGGGCAAACTGATTGTTTTGCATACATGAGATTTTTTTCGAAATTGTTTTGTTATCTTGTGAAATTTTGTGAATACACATGATTTTTTTACCCAATAGGCTATTTTTGTAAATACACATTTGTTTTGCCTTGGAGTTTAACCCTTTCCTGTATAGATACACCTTTTTTTGCTAGGGCAAACAGTTTAGATCAAGATCAGCCGGCACATCCCTGCTGTCTGATCAGGATCTAAACTGTTCGCTTTTCGATTAATTAGGTTATTTCTGACCAAAATGCGACCAGTGCAGATCCTGATCAGACGGCACGGATATGCCGGTTGATCTGGATCTACACTGGTCACAAATGCATTAAAATACATATATATGGATGAAAGGGTTAACTGGTCGCACATGCGTAAAAATGCGTATATGTCAAGGAAAGAGATAACACTATAGAGTCCTGAGTACTTACAGAATTACAGGAATACATTGATAATCTTCTAGAGTATTGATCATATATAAATAACGTATGGTCTGTCTTTATCGTTTGACCACAAGATATCTGCTTGTGTCTACTACGTCATCTCGTATTGGAATAATGACCAGAGGACAGTCTCCATGTACTGCGTACATGTCCCATTAATAATTATAGTATTAATACACTTCATCGCAGAAGTTAACTCTTTCTTCCAGGGCTCTCACTAGACTTGCAAATCAGGAAGTTTTGTCATAATTTTACTGAATTTTACTGTTAGGGAGAATTTTTAAAAAAGTTGTCATTATTTTACTGTCAGGGACAAGTTTTGTCATAATTTTACTGAATTTGACTTTCAGGGAGAAGTTTTGTCATGATTTTACTGAATTTTACTGTCAACATTCTTACCTGAAATATTCCATGCAAAATGACCTCCCATAGCTCAAAGAAGGGAGAAATCTGGTCACTTTTGGGATATCTCTTCTCCCAAGTTTCCCTCGAGTGAGAGCCCTGTCTTCCATATACAGTTTAATTATAAACTTTTAACCCCTTCCTCCATAGATACACCTTTAGTGCACGGGCAAACAGTTAAGATCAAGATCAGCCGGCACATCCATGCCATCTGATCAGGATCTAAACTGTTCGCTTTTTGGTTCGTTCACAGATCACATGGCATTGATGTGCTGGCTGATCTGGATCTACACTGTTTGCACACGCAATAAAGGTGTACCTATGGAGTATAGGGTTAATATACTTCAATGCAGAAGTTAATTGAATAGTTTTTAGCGGTAATTGAACCGATTGCATCAATTATGTAAAAGAACTTCACAGTACATTGTCTTAAAACAGGGTCAAGAAAGAAAAGGTGTCCATATAAATAACATTGCAGTATCTTCTTTGTTAAAGATTTAAGTTATGGGGAAATTTGCCATAACTCTTTACTCCATATATATACCCTTTTATCACCTGGATGACCAGTTTAGATCCAGACCAGCTGCCACATATGTGTCATATTATTTGGATCTACATTGGTTGCAGTTTGGTCAGAAATTTATATAACCTAATAGATAAAAGATCAACAGTTTAAGTCCTGGTTACATCTGCTGGCAGGTCTGGTTCTAAACTGAGCTCTCATGTGATAAATGGTTAATCTTTTAGGGTCAAGTTAGATATATTTTTATCTGCAAAAGTGATTTTTTGGTTGTAAATCTTTTGAATCTTTTGTATATCTATCTATTGAACCTATTATTAGAAGCAGATTTCATTCTTTTAGAAAAATGTAATACCAAATAGTGTTTTTTTCAGGCGCTGCGATCAGTATCCTGGCATCATGAAGGCAGACAGTTTATGTCGAGTCACACAGACGGTAGTCTAATCACATGGAACATTAAATCACCAGGGAAACCAGTCAGTATTATCACCCCACATGGTGAGTGCACACATTTCGGTCAGTATTATCACTCCCACCCCCCCCCCCACCCTCCCCCCACCCCACCCCACCCTCCCATGGCAAGTGCAGACGGTTTGGTCTGTATTATCACTCCCCCCCCCCCCCCCCCCCCCCCCCCCCAAAAAAAAAAATCATAGCATTGGTTAAATGACTTAAAACACAACAGAAGTAAAATAATATGTTCAGTGGTCTCAAAAAAAGTCAGGGGAAGGGGATTTCCCTCTGCAATACTGCCCATAAAATCCAGCTATTTAAGTGGAAAAGCTGCTGTTTTGTTTGTTTAAAGCCTTAAAATACCCACTTTCATTTAAACCCTTCAAGCTTTTGATAGATGTGGATCATTGTGTCAAGCCTAAATAGATCTGAATCATTCCATTAGGCCTCTGATAGACCTGGATCATTCATTCAAGCCTTTGATTGGTCTGGATCATTCTAGCCTTTGATAGAACTGGATCATTCGGTTAAGCCTTTGCTAAATTTTGATAATTCTGTGAAGCCTTTGATAGATCTGGATCATTCTGTTAAGCTTTTGGTGGATAAACATCATTCAGTTAAGCCTTTGATGGATCAAGAACAATCAGTCAAGCCTTTGATAGATCATGATCATTGAGTCAAGCCTTTGATAGGTCTGGATCATTCTGTAAAGCCTTTGATGGATCAGGATCATTCAGTCAAGCCTTTTATAGATCTGGATCATTCTGTAAAGCCTTTGATAGATCAGGATCATTAGTTGATCATTCTGTTAAGCCTTTGATTGATCAGGATAGAACTGGATTATTAATTTCATAATACATGAAAGAATCAGTTGTAAATATTGACCTCCAGGGGAGAATTTGTACTGTCTTCTCTTTGATGGCATTGATCCATTGTAGTAAAATTGGTTTATGATATGGAAGTAGAATCCACAATTTTTTTGTGAAAGCCATAAAATTCTTCTGCTTCTTTACCGAATTTCATTTACAAACTCTTTGCTTTCTCCCCTGGTATTGTTTAGATAGAAATTGTGTCAACGTGTACAATAATGGTTGGATTGTAATTGGAGCTTAGAACTATAGTAAGTGTTGATACTGTCCTCTGCAGGGATCATTTTGGCTCAAGTTTTCAATGTGAGTCTGAGCTTTTTTAACCAGGCCCCAAGATTATAAAAACTGAGAATGGAGACAAGTCTCGAATCTCAAGGATCTGATTGGCTGAAATGAAGAGACTTGTCTCCATTGTAGCCAATCAGATGCTTGAGATTTAAGAAAGGACTGCGATCTTAGTTTAATAATCTTCAGCCCTGATTTTTCTTTGGAAAACCCTGGTTATTAGATTTGGGTATGTCGTTATGCAGGCACATGTCAACATTTGATAAATTGTTAAGTTCACTTTTTCTCGGTAACCAATCAAGGTACAGCTTTGAAACTTAACATTGTTGTCTGACATCACAACTACTATCAGGAAAAAAATCATTACTCTTAACTTTATTTTTGTATAGTTATGCCCCGTTTCAATTAAAATTTATTAAGTTTCAAAAAAATTTTAAGAAGAAAACCTGGTTTTGTCACATTGTGGCATATTCTTGTTTAAACCCTTTACTCAATGGATACCTGTTTTATCTCAAGGCTGACCAGTGTAGATGCAGATCAGCTGGCACATTTGAGCGCAGTCTTGCAGACAACCCTTTGATTTTCAGAGCCAAACAACATTTAATAAGAGAGCATAAAAAGTTTCTATGTTTAGTTCCAATAAAACTTCTATTTGACTTGACTCCTAAATTTGCTTATTCGTTGCAGCAAAATCTGGAAAAGACGGCAAACCGGAGCCATGTAAAGCTATCACCAAGGTAGAGTGGAAGTCAGTGAGAACAGGGTAAATACATGTATAAAAACTTCAAAATTGGCTGCTCATTTCTTAGAGCTGTTCACCCTTTACTCCATGGGATATGGCGGTTATCAGTGAATGGGCAAACAGTGTAAATCCAGATCAGCTGGCACATTTGTGCTATCACTGATCTGGATCTGCACTGTTTGTTTTTGATCCATAGGTTATTTCTGACCAAAAGGTGACCATAATAGATCCAGATCAGATGACATGGTTGTGCCAGCTGATCTGGATCTTCACTGGGCGCTTATGTGATAAAAGGCGTATCTATCATGGAGTAAAGGATTAACAAGACTCAACATTAAAACCTATGTATTTAGACCATCTTAAAGTCAATTATTGACGTCATAAAGTTAACCAGACCACATTACTTATTAGTCATTTCCCGGTAAAAGTACCACTATGTTGTCAAAATGTGTAATAAAATATCCAATTGTATTTTTGAAAAAAGTAGAAAAATAATAGATAATTGAAAGTTCTTTACAATAAATAGTAAAAACATAAATCTCAAACAATATGACCGAAGTTACCCTTTCCTGTAGCCTTCCCTAAATGTAAAAATGACTCAAAAAGATTCAATGTAAATATAACATGTTCTTATAAAAATCGATTTCTTTGAAATGTCCTGATGTAATTAGTTCCGTTAAAGGTCGGTATCCTTAGTCCCTTGATAATTGTCAAGGAAATTGGTTTTTCAGTTTTCAGGAAATAAAAAATTACAGAGTTGGTCATAAGTGTGAAATACTGTTAACCTCATTTTAACCATTTCCTCCATATATACGCCTTTATGGCATGGGTAGGACCAGTGTAGATCCAGATCAGGCGGCACATCCGTGTGGTCTGATCAGAATCTGTGCTGTTTGCTTTTGAGTCTGAAATAACCAAATGAATCAAAAAGCGAACAGTGCAACTCCTCATCAGAAGGCACAGATGTTCTGGCTGATCTGGATCTACACTGTTTCACCATGGGATAACACCCATATCCATGGGGTAAAAGGTTATTGAACAGTTCTTCCGGTTATTACTGTATCAAGAATTAACCCTTTTCTCCATAGATACACCTTTATTGCATGGGCGAACAGTTTAGATCCAGATCAGCCAGCACATCCATGCCACCTGATCAGAATCTAAACTGTTTGCTTTTTGATTCGTAAGGTTATTTCTGACCAAATAGCGACCAGTGTATATATGGAGGAAAGGGTTAACATGGAGTGCACTCTGGTCTGAAGGTTATAAAGCTGAGATTGTTAACCAGTCTCAAATCTCGAGCATCTGATTGGCTGAAATGGCGACCAGTCTCCATTTCAGCCAATCAGATGCTTGAGATTTGAGACTGGTTTCCATGCTCAGTTTTATAACCTTGGGCACTGATATCAAGGTGGTCTTAATTTTGGGATAGTCTTAATTAGGGTACTGACTATAGATTAAAATATCAATTTCATTATCTTTTTTAAGATATTGGTTCCGCTCATGGTGAGTAATGTTAACCAGGGCTTTTTTCCGTATAAAATTGGGGCATAATTTTGGGTTCATTACAATTAGAAAAAAAAAACAATGGCATTTTGTCAGAATTTCTGTCCCAAACTATCCACAAAAACGGCTTAAGGACTTGGCTTAAAAATCAGGATCAGACCAAAAGACTGTTCTTCACTGATATTTCTTTAACATTGAATGACACGTGTCAGTTAAAAGCAGCTGTTTTTAGCAATATATGGAATTAAAAATTGTTTCATGTAATTTTCCCTATTTTGCTTTTATAAAATTATTTCATGATTATAAAATTTCAAAATTCGCTTTTATCGTTTTATCTCAGTTTTGGCTACTTTTGTGTTGAACACTTTATTTCATGGATTATGGCTGTTAACCATGGGTGTATAGTGTTGATCCAGATCAGACAGCACAGGTTTGCCAGATGATCTGGATCTTTACTGTTCACCTATGTAATGAAGCTGATGTTTATATTGAGAAAAGGGTTAAATAGCCTAATTCAGCAGGCCTGTTACCTGCCCAATTTCAGTTAAAAAGCTCTGTTAACTAACTATAACATAACATGATTGCAAATTGTACCGAGTTCGGAGTTTCAGTTGTGACCTGGGCTGAAGGTTGTAAAGCTGAGATTGGAAACCAGTCTCAAATCTCAAATCTCAAGCATCTGATTGGCTGAAATGGCGACTGGTCGCCATTGCAACCAATCAGATGCTTGAGATTTGAGACTGGTTTCCATGCTCAGTTTTATAATCTTGGGCACTTAATATTGATATCCTTTACTCCGTATATACACGTTTCTACGCCTATGTGACTAGTGTAGATCCAGATCAGCTGACATTTCTGTACCATCTGATCTGCATCTAAACTGTTTGCTTTTAGATTAATTGGGTTTTCTCTGACCAACTGTTTGCTTTTAGATTAATTGGGTTATCTGTGACCAAGAGGAAACAGTTGTAGATCCAGATTGTATGACACAGATGTGCCAGCTGATCTGGATCTGGTCACCCATCAAAGGTGTATATATGGATTGAAGGGGAAAGCATGAAATAGTGAATAACTCTTGCGGCATGCTATTAGAATTCAAGATATGCTGGGATGCACTGTTCTTTGTTTATGGAATGTTGTTAGTCCTAATTCTGAGGATTTGGGATGAACCAGGTTTAACTAACATCTAAAATCCAGGGGAAAAAGTTCTCTGATTTTCAAATTGAATTAATCTTATAAATTATGCACTTAATTCAGGCTTATTACGGAAAAATATGTTCAGTTCGGATGGAAAAAACGGCCCTCAGGCTTGACACCACAAAGCAGTTGTATAATAAGCCAAGACGGACATCATTTACTTAACAAAATGAACATAGTATATTATTATTATTACTGAACCCCAAAACAATCGTTTTAGCGAACGCATTAACTAAGAACCTTCCCTAAAGCAGTTCACTTACTAAGTAAGTGGAATTTTTGTATCCAGAATTTGCATATGTGTAAGAAACTTATATAACTCAAACTATTGCAAGTCAAGCCATCTTTTTCTAAAATCACTATGCCTCCTGCCAAATGCAATGATGTTATAAATTCTTTGTGCATGAGATCTAATTTATACTGGTAATGCAACAATTCAAATGCTTGCAGCAGTCCTTGTTCTTATAAACATCCTGGTTATTAGATTGGGGTATGTTGTTAGCCGACAAGAATCAGCAATTGTCCACTGTCCACTGTTTCTCAGTAACCATTCAAGGTAGAGCTTTGAAACTTAACATAGTTGTCTGATATCTCAATAGCAATTATCAGGGCAAGTTTCATTACACCTGTGCCCAAGGTTATAAAGCTGAGCATGGAAACCAGTCTCAAATCTCAAGCATCTGATTGGCTGAAATGGTGACTGGTCGCCATTTCAGCCAATCAGATGCTTGAGATTTGAGACTGGTTTCCAATCTCAGCTTTATAACCTTCAGGCCTGATTGTATTTGTAATTTTCACATAAAGTTTAAGAAGAAAACAATATTTTGTTGCATAGCGCCCGCATCTCCTTGTGCTTTTTATGTTATGACAAAAAAACCCAAAAAACTATAAATTTGATTATTAAATTAAATTTAAAAGTTGAAATGAAAGTCATTGTGGATGCTGCTTTCTTTTTGTGATGAAAAACATTTGATAGGGGAATGGCTACAATAAAAGCTGCTTATAAATTCTGGGGTATGCTATCATTGTGCATGCACATTTTGATGCAAATTGCAAGCTGTAAAAGTGTGTGCCATTGTTCACTATTTTGTCAATGTTGTTTTTAAAACGGTCATACCAAAAAGCCATATCATCACAAACATTTCTGAGAATTTTAGAAGCATAGATATAGATGACTTTTTGCATTCATCAGGATATGAAAAACATTTGGGTTGTTAAAGATAAGTTGAAATTTTGACATACCTTTAAATATCCTATTGTTTTTCATATGCTGATAAAAGCATTTGATTATCAATTCAATCCTGAACTGAATTTTATTACAGGGATCCGTTGGTGATATTTTCTGGTGGCATGTCTTACGATAGGGCTGGCCGCACTCCATGTATCACAGTGATGACAGGCAAAACGACGACAGTTTTAGAGATGGAACACACCATTATAGACTTTGTAGTACTTTGTGAAACCCCCTGGCAAAATGGTTAGTTTTTTTCTTTAATAACACTTATTATACAGGCATTTACGTGTGTGTGACCACTGTAGATCCAGATCAGCCAGCAGATTCATGCCATCTGATCTGGATCTGCACTGGTCAGAAATAACATAATGGATCAAAAAGCCAACACCATAGGTCCTGATCAGGTGGCACAGATGTACCAGCTGATCTGATTCTCTACTGATCAGTAAAGGGAACAGTGTAGATCCTGATCAGATGTATTTACACTGTTCTACCATGGGATAACATCCATAGCTATAGAAGGTTATGTGCAGGCATAAGTTGGTGCATTTGTATTTTTAGTATTTAACCCTTTCCTCCATTGATACACCTTTATTGCATGGGCAAATACTTTAGATTCAGATCAGCCGGCACATCCGTGCCATCTGATCAGGATCTAAACTGTTTGCGTTTTGATTTGTTAGGTAATTTCTGACCGAAATGCGACCAATACAGATCCTGATGAGATGGCACGGATGTGCTATCTGATCTGGCTCTAAACTGGTTGCACATGGGTAAAAATGCCTATATATGGAGGAAAGGGTTAATTTGGCGTGGGTTTGGATTCCGGTTATTGCTCTAGGGTAAAATTTGCACTGTTTCTTAAATGAATTGGAAAACATTTTATCTGGAAAAGTCATGGAATTTGAAAATTGCTGATAGTGATACAAGTCTGCAAGGTTGCAAAGGTTTATAAGTGTTCTGACATTAAAATTGTGTTTAGCATTTTGTAGTGATACCATGTTGTTTTTTGTTGTAAAGGTTATGTAACCACCCAACAAATAAGTACTGTCTTGATTGGTTAACCCTTTTCTCCATAAATACGCATTTTCTTTCTTGACCCTGTTTTAAGACAATGTACTGTGAAGTTCTTTTACATAATTGATGCAATCTGGTTCAGTTACCGCTAAAAACAATTCAGTTAACTTCTGCATTGAAGTATATTAACCCTATACTCCATAGATACACCTTTATTGCGTGCGCCAACAGTGTAGATCCAGATCAGCCAGCACATCCCTGCCATGTGTTCTGCATCTGCACAGGTCGTATCTTAGTCAGAAATAACCTAATGAATCTAAAAGTGAACAGTGTAGATCCTGATCAGAGGGCATGGATGTTCCAGATGATCTGGATGTACACTGTTTGCCCATGCATTTAACCCTTTCCTCCATATATATGCATTTTTAGCTCACCTGTCACATAGTGACAGGGTGAGCTTTTGTGATCACCCTTCGTCCGGCGTCCGGCCGTCCGTCCGGCTTCCGTTCACAATTGTTGTCCGCACTCTAGCGGTCATAATTTTTATCCGATCTTCTTCAAACTTGGTCAGAATGTTTATCTCATTGATATCTAGATCAAGTTCGAAACTGGGTCATGTGACCTTGAAATCTAGGTCACTAGGTCAAATTATAGAAAAATCTTGTCCGCACTCTAGCAGTCTCAATTTTGGTGTGATCTTATTTAAACTTGGTCAGAATGTTTATCTCAAGGATATCTAGATCAAGTTCGTACCTTTGTCATGTGACCCTTAAAACTAGGTCAGTAGGTCAATTTAAAGAAAAAGCTTGTCTGCACTGTAGAGGTCTTAATTTTGGTCCGATCTTTCTGAAACTTTGTCAGAATGTTTATGTCGTTGATATCTAGGTCAAGTTTGAAACTGGGTCATATGATCTTGAAATCTAGGTCACTAAATCAAATTATATAAAAATCTTGTCTGCACTCTAGTGGTCTTCATTTTGGTGCAATCTTCTTTAAACTTGGTCAGAATGTTTATCTCAATGATATCTAGATCAAGTTCATAACTGGGTCATGTGACCCTTAAAACTAGGTCAGTAGGTCAAATTAAGGAAAAAGCTTGTCTGCACTCTAGAAGTCTTAATTTTGGTTGGATCTTCTTCAAGCTTGGTCAGAAAGTATATTTTGATGATATCTGGGTCAAGTTTGAAACTGGGTTATGTGACCTTGAAATCTAGGTCACTAGGTCAAATTATATAAAAATCTTGTCTGCACTCTAGCGGTCTTAATTTTGGTCCGATCTTCTTCAAACTTGGTCAGAATGTTTATCTCAATGATATCTAGGTCAAGTTTGACAGGTGAGCGATTTAGGGCCAATTGGCCCTCTTGTTTACGCATGTGTGACCAGTGTAGATCCAGATCAGCCAGCACATCCGTGCTGTCTGATCAGGATCTGCACTGGTTGCATTTTGGTCAGAAATAACCTTACGAATCAAAAAGCGAACAGTGCAGATCCTGATCAGACAGCATGGATGTGCCGGCTGATCTGGATCTACACTGTTCGCCCATGCAATAAAGGTGTGACTATGGAGGAGAGGGTTAATCAATACAAGAGAACTGACATGGAATTGCTGGTATTTTTGCACACTAAGCAAAATTGAGTCAGTTTTAGCATTTATTCAAATTTGGTTGTAGTGTTAAAATTCGGACAAAATATTGCCACCTTAGTGAAAAAACTGTAAAAGTACCATCTTAATAAAGAGTGTCAAATCCTAACAAGTCAAAAAGACAAATTCAATTTGACATGTTCTAAAAAATGTCGATTTTGCATTATTTAAAATAAATTATTTGTTATATTTCAGATTTCCAAGACCCATATGCAATTGTTGTGTTGTTACAGAATGACCTTGTTGTCATTGATCTCACTTCCCTGGGGTAAGTTCTAGAAAGTGACCCATACCCTTAACCCTATCCTCCATATATATGCATTTTTATCCGTGCCGTCTGATCAGGATCTGCACTGGTCGCATTTTGGTCAGAAATAACCTAACAAATCAAAAAGCAAACAATGTAGATCCTGATCAGACTGCAGATATGTACACTGGTCACCCATGGGATAAAACTTGTATCCCATAATGTATAGGGTTAAAATGATTTTTTAATTTATTGGAATATACAGAACTTTCAGCTGATTAATTGTGACAGGATATCCTTTTTAAACCTTTACTCCATGGATACGCCTTTCATCGCTTTAATGACCAGTGCCCAAGGTTATAAAACTGAGCATGGAAACCAGTCTCAAATCTCAAGCATCTGATTGGCTGAAATGGCGACTGGTCGCCATTTCAGCCAATCAGATGCTTGAGATTTGAGACTGGTTTCCATGCTCAGCTTTATAACCTTCAGTCCAGTGTAGATCCAGATCTGCCAGCACATCCATGCTGTCTATCCAGGACGTACACTGTTCTCATTTTGATTAGAAATATATTGATGGATCCAAAAGAGAGCTGTGTAGATCCAGATCAGATGACTTTAATATGCTGGCTTATCTGGAACTACATTGCCGATGCAACAAAGTCGTTTTCACAAAGTCAAGAGTTATAAACCTTCTAAGAACTCAAACTTTGTGAAACTAGGAATAGTAAAATAAAAATTATTGCATTTCTGTATTATTTGTCATGAGCCAATGTGCGTATATATGTATACACTGCAGCTCCGTTATATCGCGATCCGTTATATCGCGATATCCAATATATCGCGATTGGTCCCTGGATCCCAATTTTTTGTACATTTACAATGTACATGTTTGTTCATTCTTCGCGGGTGGTCAAAAAGGTCAAATGATTAAATCAACGTTGGCGACAAATTCACGAAACGCACGCTTTTTTCGTGTCGTATTATGTCATTTTCGGTGAAGGCTGTTTGTTACATTTTGTATGCAGGGATTTAAAAGGCAATGTACACGTTCACCAACAGATACAATTTAACATCAAAGGTTAGAAAATAAATGAAAGGTTTATTATCAATTCTGTTGCTTTTGATTTGACATGAAACCCCCAATGTGACGAACAATAGGTGCGAAAAACACCAAGCTGATACGGCACTAGCAGAATTTCGTTCACTAGACAAACCGCAAATTAGCGACAATTAATGCAACTTGCTAACCATAATAGACATTGAGCAGGAAACCTCAAAACAGTTTATTGTTTTGACATTACCTGCTCATCGACATATCAAGCTGGAAAACGACGGACGGCGACCAACTAACATCGCCGACCAAGACTGACCAACAGATTGTCGATCAGTTGAAAGTACTGAAAACAATAATAAAGCACCGTTGGAAATATATGACGGCGATCTTTTTTTGAACATTAATTAATTTCTTTTTATATAAAATTAATCTTAATATAATTATTGAATAAAGTTAAAAAATTGTCCAGCAATACGTTACGTACTCCCTGATGGACACGTAGATTTCACGGCGTGTTAATTACGCAACACCGCGATATACATGCATCTGACAGCCAAACCAAATGAATATTCTCATTGATTATGCGCGATTATTTACTTATATTGCGCTCCGTTTATATTGCAGTTGGTGGGCTTGGACCCCGAGGTCCGCGATATAATGGAGTTGCAGTGTACTCTTATGCCTTAATGGCAATAGTTAAATAAAGTTATGTTCCGTTCTGTTCAAAGATAATGCTCAAAACTTTATTCTATTTTTAGGTACCCCTGTTTTGAGAACCCTTATCCTATGGATATACATGAGTCTCCAGTTACTGCGTGCCAATATTTCGCCGATTGTCCTACAGACTTGATACCTGCATTATATTCTGTGGGATCTTCAAAACATAAGCGAACTGGCTTCAGTGAAAAGGTGTGCATAATATTCTGGATGTTTTAACCAGTGTAAGGTTCAAGTGATGGGTGGAGTTACTGCTGAGGTGTTTGTCTCTGTAAAATTTTGGAAAACAAGCAATGAAAAAAAAATGAAAGAAAAAGGATGAAATAGGAATATTATTCTGGGAAAAGTTTGCCTCAGTAAAAATTTATTTGGTTACACCACTGGAAAGAAGTGAATCTCAGTGATGTTTTAATCTTTTCCTCCATATAAATACCTCTATTGCCTGGGAAAACAGGGTAGATCCAGATCAGCTGGCACATCTATGCCATCTGATCAGAATATACACTGTTTGCTTTTTTATTTATTCAGTTATTTTGGACCAAAAAAAAGTGTAACATGCAAATCCTGATTAGATGGCACAAATGTGCCAGCTGATCTGGATTTACACTTGTTGCACATGCATAAAAATGCATGTAAATGGAGGAAAGGGTAAAATTCTAAGTCAATCTGAATAAAAAAAATCCCAGATGATTTTATGATGGCTATCAGAGAACGGCTGGTATATGTTTGGGTAAAAGTAGTTTGTTACGACAAGTTGGTAGTTGTACGTGTTCGGGAAAATTTGTAGCCCGCCCGGCTAGCTCAGTGGATAGAGCATCGGACTGTCAATCCAGGGGTCGTGAGTTCGATCCCCAGCCGAGGCGGGAAAAATTTCTCCGTGACAATTGAACTCGGACATTGCGTCTGAGAGTCATTTGTCCCTCACCTCTGATTCAAGTGAGGAAGCAGTCAGTCGCTTGCGGAGAAATTGGTTAGTACTGGTTAGAGACCCAGGAACACCGGTTAGGTGGACTGACCGCCGGGATATAACCAGAAAGTGTTGAAACCAGGCGTTAAACCCCAAACAAACAAACAAACATCGGGAAAATTTGTCCCGCATATTTAAATTAAACTACAGTTTTCTATGATAATAAAAACAGTTGTTCTTCTTAGTGTTTTTACAGAAAATTAATTAATTAATGAATTAATTGAATATTAAATAGAAAAGATCCTGATCAAGTTGCATGGATGCACAAGGCTGATCTGGATCTACACTGGTTGCGATTGTGGTAAAACCTGTGACACCTGATCAGGATATACAGTGTTCTCTTTTTGGTTCATTAGATTATTTCTGACCAAGAAGGGAACATTATAGATCCAGATCAGATGGCATGGATATGCCCATTGATCTGGATCTAATCTGGTTGCACATGTGATAAAACCACTATATTGAGTACAAAAAAAACAAAATTTAATGTCTTTAAAATAACCCTTTCCTCCATAAATACACAATTGTATGTATGAGCGATCAGTGTAGATCAAGATCTGCTGGCACATTTGTGATGTCTGATCAGGATCTGCACAGTTTGCTTTTTGGTCACAAGTAACATAACAAATCAAAAAGTGAATGTTGTAGATCCTGATCAGAAGGCATGGAAGACCTGGCTGATCAGGATCATAAAACTAAATCTGGAGATCAGTCTCAAATCTCAAGCATCTGATTGGCTGAAATGGCGACAAGTCGCCATTTCAGCCAATCAGATCCTTGAGATTTGAGACTGATCTCAAAACTTAGTTTTATGATCTTGGGCCCTGGCTGATCAGGATCTACACCGATGGCCCATGCCATAAAGGCTACATATAGATGAAAAGGATAATCTGCCTTAGAGATTACAATAAATAACATATATTTATGCATATATGAAGAGTTTTGACATTGTTACAAAAATCTGATATTCAAAATTAATTTCAGAAGTTTTTCTCGTGTGAAAATGGCATTCATTAAATTATTAAACAGTTACAGACATTTTTTTTATTTTAATGTGATGAGACTGATAAAAAAAAATCTCTTCTGGATCTTAAATTTCTGATTTTAACATGCATTTTAAGAGGGATATCAATAAATAAAGACAAAAGAGGTCTCGGTTGCATTTAAATTGAAAGCTTGGAGTGATTTCGCTGAGATATCTGGCTAATTCTATATTCCCAGTGGAATATTTTATGTTTAGGTGGGCGACAAAACCACAGTCTGTCTGATAAAGAAATGTTATATATAGATCTGTGGGCGAGACACACTAGGTTAAAAAACAATGAAAACCCATTTTAATGGAATCTTGTGTCTTTGTTAGGCTGTACACATGTGTCATTTTATCTCAGCTAATGTTTGTTTTTCGAAGTGTAGACAGTAATTGAGAACAATTGCTGTTATTTAAATTATGGATCTAGAGTGTCGGGGGTCCAATATGAAACAAATTCAAATTTAAATTTAAAACTGCTTGTTCACAGTTCATCGTGGAATGTCTCCGTATTACTTAACTCTTAACTCAGGGCTCTCACTAGAAGGAGACTTGGGAGAAAAAATCTCCCAAAAGTGACCAGACTTCTCCCTTCTTTGAGCTATGGGAGAAGTCATTTTGTATAGACTATATAGAGGAAGAATGCTGTTGACTTCAAACTTCTCCTTAATTCAGTAAAATTATGACAAAACTTCTCCCTGATTTGCAAGTCTAGCGAGAGCCCTGTTAACTCCATAATTATATTCACATTGTTTCATGTATGTGACCAATATAGATCCTGATCACATCCTGGTTGAATCTTGGTCAGAAATAACCTATTGAATGTAAAAGTGAACAGTGTAGTTCCTGATCAGATGGTACAGATGTTCTGACTGATCCGGATCTACACTTTCACCAATGTGATAAAGGGTTAATATTCATTGTACTGCTATATAATACCTATAAATGACGGAAAAAGAGTGGATTTTGCCGAAATTTTGCCATAGAAACACCTTTATTGCGTGGGCAAACAGTTTAGATCCTTATCAGCCGGCACAGTCCAGCAGTCTGTTGAGGATCTAAACTGATAGCTTTTTTATTTGTTAGGTTATTTCTGACCAAAATGTGACCAGTGCAGATCCAGATCAGACAGCATGGATGTGTCGGCTGATCTGGATCTACACTGGTCGCACACGCGTAAAAATGCGTATATATGGAGGAAAGGGATAAATTTTCATATTTGAAACCACTTTATATTTCGTTTTAATACGTGACTAAGCACCTTTAAACGCAATACGTTTATTCAGATGTTGAATTCAGGTAAATAATTACAATGGCGTGTTAGAAATGATACTAAATTACTTAATATTTCTAATTTCATGAACAAAATTAAGTGCTCACCATACAGCTTCTCTTTATTTTTTAAACAAAACACTTAACTGCTTAACCATTTAATATTCCATATATTTGGGTCATATTGCATGTGCGACAAGAATAGATACAGATCATCTGGCACATCCATGCCATGCTACACTGGTAGCTTTTTGGTTAAAATACAGTGAAACCCCTCTATAATGGACACCAAAGGGACTGAGGGAAAGTGTCCTTGATAGCAAGATTGTTCTTAGTTGTGGGTTTAAATCAAGAAGAAGAGAACATGTCTGTTCTTTAAATATTCGCCCATAATACCGGTGTGCCCATAATACCAAGTGTCCGTAATGAGGGGTTTTACTCTAATCTAAGGATCAAAAAGCAAACAGTGTAAATCCTGATATGATGAACCTGGATTTGCCAGCTGATCTGGATCTACACTCTTTACGTATGGAATAATAGCCATAGCCATGATGTCTGCATTTGAACAGTACAGATCCAGATCAGCTGGCACATCAGTGGATCTACCCTCTTTCACTTAAAGATTTATGAGGTGTTTTTTTTTCCAAGAAGCAAATAGTTTAGATTCAAATCAGAAAGGACAGAATGATGTGCTTGCTGATCTGGATGTACTCACTGTGTGAGATCTAGAAGTTGTATTTTTAAAAGTGGCAAATCCACTAGTAAAATACACATTTCTGGAGTTCACAAGTAAAATGTATTTCTATCTTTCACTGGTAAAAACAAAATTTCTTTTTAATTTCTGCTGATAATTTGCATGATTTTGACAGAAAAATTGTATGAAATGGCGCCAAAACATTTTGAGGGTTCAATGCAAGACTATTGTAACTCCTTCTTTATTGCAATGTAGTTACAATAGTCTTGCACTGACCCCTTATTTTGTTTATTATGTTATGTCATGAAATGACTTACCCAATCTTGAACCCGTTTTCTAACATTTACATTTGGAATAATATCTGTGTTTGGGTACAAATGTGATAAAACAGTGAAAAATAAAACTGATATTCCACAGTGAATACCACTTTTATTTCACCAAGAATATCTATAATTCACTGGAAAGCATAAAATAAAATATGATCTTTAGAACAAAAGTTCATCCAGGCGAACTAACACTAACTGCAGTTATTGTAATAAAGTGTGTTAACCCTTTCCTCCATAGACTCACCTTTTATTGCTTGGACGAACAGTGTAGATCCAGATCAGCCGGCACATCTGTGCCACCTGATCAGGATCTGTACTGTTCACTTTTTGATTCCGGAGGTTATTTCTGACCAAAAAACAACAAGTGCAGATCCTGATCAGACAGCAAAGATGTGCCGGCTGATCTGGATCTACACTGGTCGCACAACATTTAATAATGCGTATAAGGAGGAAAGGGTTAATGTTAGAATGTTTTTACTTCCAGCGATGGCCAATTAGAGGAGGAGAGTGGGGTACAGCTACATGCAGCTATCCTGAGATTATTGTCACAGGGTAAACCTCTTCGACTTTTGTTTCATTACAGTATATATTTCACATGCAACCTTCAGAAGCGAACACCTTTGAGAAGTTTTAAATGCATCCAGTGATGCATTTCTGCGTCACCTGTTAAATAAAGTTTTAAAAGATTGTCATAAAGTAATTGTTGTTTTGGATTCAAAATTGACATGTATCATATAAAATCTAGAATATAATGCATCAGTTTTGCATTATTATGCACAGACTGTGCAATTTAGTTCAGAATCTAATACCAACTTCAGTTAAAGCCCCAGCCCTAAACTTAAGTAAGAATATACTATTGAAAAATCATATTTGTCCATATAGACTCCAATATATAAACTCTCTAACAGTACACAAAAGGTCCAATCAAATTCTTTCTTATAAACGGGATTTTCAATGATATTGTTAAATTATTGTTAACGAACTTTTTAAAAGCTAAATACAGTGGAGATATATTTAGCACCGATTTTTGACGAAGAGACCACTTCATGTGCGATCTCGATTTCTGTGACGTTTCAGAAATCCTACTTTCGCTTTTAGTCGCGCGGACCAAATTTATTTTAGTAAATTAAAATTTTATTAGCCCGAACCAATGCTGCAAATATGTGCCTATAGTTCCAAATACATGTAATATTTCATACAAGAGTTGGTTAAATCGAAGTAATGCCGCTTTCATGATAAACCATGTATACCCCATTCAGACTGCAAATGTACAGGCTCTTGTGGGCTAAACTGGTTTCATGGAGCATAAGCTCTATTTTGTCATCTCTGCCAAATATAATAGTTTTATTATGTTGATTTGTTTTTCAGACATGCAGATGGTTCCCTTAAATTCTGGGATGCATCAGCAGGTAATTACAATAAAAACATTATTGTGACGGGGCAACGGTCTTGAGCGAACACTTCTTAACCCTTTCTTCTATATATACGCATTTTTACTCATGTGCCACCAGTGTAGATCCAGATCGGCCGGCACATCCGTGCTGTCTGATCAGGATCTGCACTGGTCGCATTTTGGTCAGAAATAATGTAACAAATCAAAAAGCGAACAGGTTAGATCCTGATCAGATGGCACAGATGTGCCGGCTGATCTAGATCTAAACTGTTCGCCCATGCAATAAAGGTGTATCTATAGAGGAAAGGGTTTAAAGACTGTGATCTGTATTATTTTCTGTACAATTGGAATCATCAGTTTTTGTTTTAGATGAAATTATTGTGGATTCAGGGTTAAACAGAATCTAAAATTCAAATTGGAACAAATACACTGTTCACCCATGCCATTAAGATGTATTAACCAAGGAAAGAGCTAAACAAATGCTTGTTTGCAGTTGTCAAACTAATTTATTAAAGTTTTTTACCCAATAGATGGGTTAACATTGAATAAAATTGTCTAGTATATTTTACATGGACTGTCTGTCTGGCACAACAATCTCGCTGAAGTCATATCTAACAAACTGTTAGATCTGATTAGGGCTCGCAGACACAGTACATAAGCTATAGCAGTTTTCCCCGATAACTATTTTTAGAAATTGTAAACACAGGAAGCATGATTTACATGAATGTATGACGTTCGCAAAATGATCTTAAGATGTCATTACATAGAAATGGATGCAATACTACATAAACACATATATCTTCAGTAAAATATGTCTTACGCAGGCTGTAAACACTGCATGGTTTAAAATACTATGTTAACTTTCACTCTTGCGATTTTGTAGGCGACATTCTGACTGGTTCAAAGGGTTAGTTATAAAAGCATGTTTTAGTTGCTCATCTTCAGATCATGATAGCGTAGTGGTTTTCAGGAGATGATTTTAATCAGATTGTCTGGCACAACTAAATTTATACTCTATTCTTTTCTTTATTTCAGTTACGTTACAAGTGTTGTATAAAGTGAAAACTGCCAAAATGTTTGAAAAACCTAAGAACAAAGTGCTAGATGGACAGGATGATGATCCTTTTGCAATATATATGATATATTTAGATCAAGAAAGCCGATTATTAACGCTGGCTGGAGCTACACATGTGATGTTATTTAAATTCTCGAAACAAGAAGCGACTATAGAAGTAGCTGTAAGTAAAACTGGACTTCACTTTCATAATCCTCTGGACACTTATTATTTTTGCGCAGATTAATTTTTGCAGTTCCATCTGGGAATATAAAGCAAAAATTATCTGCAAATATTTGTTGATTTATAGTAAATCTGTTCACCTTACCATCTGCACTAGCCAGGACAATCCCCTACCCCCACCAAAAAGGTTTTGCAGATAAATTGCTGACAAATGTGACTACAAATTTGTCACTAGTAACCAATTTATACCAATGAAAAGTGAACCAAATCAAACCTCAGTAAAATTGAACTATTGGACAGTATTATGACACAAAAATACATAAAAGTGTGCAAACTTATAACTGTATAAAAATGTCATTAGCAGCTCCCATGCCATGCACTTGCCCCTATTGATAACCTCAGTAATGCAAGACATAGCTAAACACTAAAAAGCAATTCCTGGCTCTTTAACCCTTTCCTCCATACACCTTTCTGTTGTGGGCAAACATTGTAGATCCAGATCACCTGGCACATTAGTGCCATCTAATCAGGATCTACACTGGTCGCTTTTAGACCAAGATGTGACAAGTGCAGATCCAGATCAGACAGTACATATGTGCCTTCTGATCAGGATCTACACTGGTCACGCATGCATAAAGACAGGTATATATGGAGTGAAAGGGTTTACCATCCGCAAAATAAAATTTTACCTACTTTTTCTTACAGTCTTTAGAGGTATCTATAGTGTATGAAGTTTTTGATGACCTGGACTCTCCGGAGCTGGACTATCCAAAACCCAGTATCGGTATCACATCACAACACAGCGGGAGTGTCGGCTCATACTCCAGTAATACATCAGATAGCACCAAAGTAAGTTGTCTTTATATTCTAGCCATAGTGGTCTGTTTGTCTGGTTTAATATTATGTACCATCCTGATCAGATGGCTGGTATGTGTCGGGTGATCTGGATTTACACTGTTCACCTAAGCAATAAATCTATAGAGTAAAGGGTGTGATCAGTGTAGATCCAGGTCAGCTTACACATAAATGCAGTCTGATTGCGATCTACAATGGTATTTTTAAGGTCCATTAGGTTAATTCTGATTAAGATGCAAACATTGTAGATTATAGATCTATACTGTAAGCATGGGATAATTATAGCTGTTTGCCGAGCAAATGGTTAATGTATGCAGATTTGCTTAAGGCTTTAAGTCACTCGTAAAGGCATTTTGAAGAAACTTCCAAAGTTTTAGTTTTATATAGTAATTATAATACTATTTCACCAGTTTTGTAAACACAAGATTAACCATCCCACATCCATTCCTCCACAATCACACCCCCACAATCACACCCCCACCAATGTACAACACAGATGCATCCCCTTCACATCTGCATTTTTGAGAAAACCATTTTCACTTTTGTGGAAGGGTTGTCCTGTACAAAATGTCAAGTGCCCTGTGGCAGTTCTCGAGATTGTGATAAAATAAGCAATGAAAAGTTATTTGTTTTATTGTTTCCAATCTGTACACATACTGTTCCGGTATCAATTGAAAAAAGATTTTTGGTTCAGTGATTGCTTGCTGTCTGTTTTGCCAATGTATCTGTTTGACACAGTAATTGGTAGAAATAAATGACCCAATAGGCATGTTCAAAACTGAAGCGAGAATGACGACTTTCTGATAATTTTTTCAGGTCTGTTGTTTCTATAATTAGGCTTTGAAGCGCTTCTAATTGCCTTTGTTGTAGTGTAACTGTTATATATAACAATTACAATGTCTTGAAGATAGTGTGATTGAAACAAAAGGATGTTTATACCATGTAATGCCCCATTGGATTGATTATTGGAGTATTGAATGTAAATCCTTTGTAGAAAAAGATACCCCTTAGGATCTACTTTTTCAGGTAAACATCTACCCCATAGAGCTCATTTCTCCTTTACCATTTAATGCATTCTTGTAGTCAGAAAAAAATAAAAACCCTTTGTGTTTATAAGTGTTGGTAATGTTGGAATTCTGGAAATTGGAATTTTGCTTAATAAAAACTGAAATTTTACAGATTAAACTGGAAAATTCACAGATAGTGAATTCACTTAGTAAAATGGCTGTAAATCATTCATATTTGAGGAGTACTAATTGTCATGTATTTTGTGGACTGATTGATCATTAAAAAAAACACCACAAAATCAAAGAATTGAATATAAAAGTTATTTAGAAAACTGAGTTTCATGAAACTAATAACCCCTAAAAATGGTGTCTATGAAATCCATGAAATAGTGTGCCATTATTTTCCATTGAATATGTGTATCCACAGTTTAAAAGTTATGATGTCATAAAAAAGTTCTGTGTATGAATGGTTAGAAATTGTTGTTCGTACTACAGTCACATTAGGATTGAATGTCTTCAAGTCTCCTTAACTGTTTACTCCATATATACCCATTTTCTTGCATGCGCAACAATTGTAGATCCAGATCAGCTGGTGCATCCAAGCCATCTGATAGGAACTGCACTGTTCACATTTTGGTCAGAAATAACCTTTAATCAAAAAGCAAACAGTGCAGATCCTGATCAGACAACTCAGAGGTGCTAGCTAATCTGGATCTTCACTGTTTGTCCATGCCCTAAAGGTGTATACAAAATGATAAGTGCCCTGTGGCAGTTCTCAAGATGGTGACAAAAAAGCAATGAAACTATGTTTCCAAAATGTATACATACTGTTCAGTAAAGCCAGGTATACTTTGATTGAAGAGATTATCGGTATGGAGTAAAAGGTTTATTTAGCCACGTAAAACACATTCACACAAGTACCGTTTTGTTGGCCCACTTCCTCTGTTCACCATAATGTTAATCCTTGATATTCATGGATATGGATTTATCTCATCCTCAAACAGTGTAGATCCAGATCTGCTTGCACATCTGGGCAGTCTAATCTAGACATTCACTGTTCACTTTTAGATTTACTAGACCAGAAAGCAAGTAGTGTAGGTCCCCAATTAGACCGCAAAAACATTTACTAATTAATGAAAGTCTGGATCTACACTGGCTGCCCATGGGTTATCAGTTATATTCGGTGGAATAAAGGGTCAACATGTACACAGTAAATTTAACTTTAGCCACTGCTCTTTGTTTTAATTTAAAATGAAGGGAATATAGATAAGTTTTTTCTGTTTTCTGTATTGACTTGTACTGTTTCTTTTGACACAGTGTTTCTATGACCATGTCATGGTTTTTGAAAGAGTTTATTGACACAATGTGTCAAAAACCACAACATGTGTCGGCCATCATGTCATGGTTGTTGTATTGTCCAACAGTATTGACCTGGCACTCATGCATTTGACCCCGTATTCGTTAAATTTCGTATGTGCTATGATCTACTTCGAATCCGTAGTCCGCATCTACACACATCACTGACGTGTAAATTGGATAAATATATCAGTGTATTCGCTGATACCTGTGTTTATTCAATGACCTTTACGAAAATTAATGAAGTGCAAGGTCAATATTGTTGGACAATATTATACGGTGAATGTTTACAGATACATTTAATTAAGATATTTAGACAAAAATCAATGGTCTCCGAGAGCTGTACTGTGATTGGTTCAAACCAGCATAGAACCAACACTTGGGTAACTTATTACTCCATAGATACAGCTTTCTTCCCATTAGAGACCAGTGTAGGTTCAGTTCAGCTTGCACATTCATGTCGGGCTGATCTGGATCTACACCTGTCACCCGTGGAATGACATGGGGCAGTCATGGGATAAAAACTTATCCTCTGCAGTAAAAGGTTAAGGCATATGACCCCAAGTGATTAGTGGAACATGAACTCACCGTTGTTAACCCTTTCCTTCATAAATACGCATTTGTACGCATGTACGATCAGTGTAGATCCAGGTTCTGCACTGGTCACATTTTGGTCAGAAGTAACCTTACGAATCTAAAAGCAAACAGTTTAGATCCTGATCAGATTGCATGGATGTGCCAGCTGATCTGGATCTAAACTGTTCGCTCATGCAATAAAGGTGTATCTATTGAGGAAAGGGTTAATGCCACATGTAACAACAAGAACAAATCAGAGGACACTTCATATTTTCAGACGTCAAAACCTATGTTAAGTGTATTATTCCAACAACAAAAATCGGGAAGTAGTTTGGGATCATACTCTTCAGACAGTGCAAAAGTAAGGCAAAAAGACTCGGTAATTGTAAGAATCGAGGCTTGTTCGCAAAACTGATGTAGCTTATATTTGATCTGAAAAGGAGATACATCACTTTTGCACTGAAGCCTGGAATATCTAAGTGGTGTTTTATATTGTGATTTTTTTAACACTTTTACTACCTGTGTATTCCACTTTTTTTATCCATATTTAATCAAGTTTTTCTTATCCATTTATTATATTCAAGTGTTGTAACCTAACCAAGTTGAGAGACTACCATGCCATAAATGTAAATGAGTTTCATCAACAGCTATTGTAACTTAATTCACCACAGAACATCAGAATGCACCAAATAGCACCATTGTTTTCAAAAATTTACAAGTGGTGTGTGGATGGTGCATGATCCCAACCCCCCTTCGCATAATTTGGAATCCACATGAATAGAGTGCTAGCTAAGATCTTCAATGTTCGCTTTTAGATTAATAAGGTTATTTCTGATCAAGATGAGACCAGTATAGATACAGATCAGACAGCATGGATGTGCAAGCTGATGTGGATCTATACTGGTCGCACACATGTTAAAATGCATATAAATGGAGTTAAGGGCTATTGTTACTATGGTTGTTGATCAAACTCACTCTAAAAAAATTAATTGTGATGTTTATAAAGCCTTATATTGTATTTTTTTGTGTACATTTTTGCTTCTTTCCACTTTCTTCACTTTTTATGATTGTTATTGTTATGTGTTGTCAGGTCACCAAAACCAAACTTTTGTCCCAAAGTCATTAAACTTAAAATGGAGACCAGTCTTTGATCTCAGCAATCTGATTGGTTGAAATTGAGTCACAGTGTCAGAATGGACCAATGGGAAGCTTGAGATTTGAGACTGGTGCTCCAAACGTTGGAGCCAGCAGGGCTAACTGTTCTGATCCTAAGCAGCTGATTGGTTGATTTTTAATGCAGTCTCTGAATGGACCAATCATAAGAGAGAAACTCTGGACTGGTTTCCAGTTTCAGTGTTATGATCTAGTACCCTCAGGAGTTGTTTATCAGATTCTTGTCAGGCTTGTGGCAGAAATTAGCAAAATTGATGATAAGTTTCACAAAGTTTGATCTCTATTGAATGAAGCTTGAAAATACAACAGTTTAAATTTAAATCATTTTATTTTCTTAAAATTTATGGTGTTCCTTTGTAATTGTTGTAACTTTTTTTTAAACTTTTGCCACTTTCGAACCTTTATATTTCACCTTTTGATTCATATTATCTTCACATTGACATAACTTGTTGTAACACTTGTATTTTGTTGTTCAGCAATATTATTTTGACCATGGAAAACAGGTTTGTCCATTTTAAATTTAAATTGTTTCAACATGTGTTACTTGAACATTGTAAATTTTAGAGACAATTTGAGCTATACAAATTCTTTTTATTAGGGAGCCATTGAACTTTAAAATGTATGCTGTTTGCCCTTTTCATGCATGTTCGAATCAAATGACTGTTTGTATGCCATAGTCAAGTTAATGTCGGCAAAATTTATCTTTATTTTCTTCATCAGTTAACATAAGTTTGAAACATTGTGAATTCTCTATTTTTATGGAGGTTCAGTTTTTATTGTTGCAGCAATCTATTAACCCTTTACCCCAGGGATATATTTTAAATCTCATGTGCAAACAGTATAGTTCCAGATCAGCTTGCACATCTGTGCTGTCTAATCTGGATCGGCACTGTTAGCTTTTAGATTTATTAGATAATTTCTGATCAAGAAGCAAATGGAACAGGTTTGCTAGCTAATCTGCGTCTGCACTGATCACTTATTTGATAGAAAGGCCTATCCATTGAGTAAAGGATAATCATTATTTGTCCTTTAGGAGGGGCATTTGAAAAGTATTAATCAGTGTGGCGCTGTAGTTGTTGGCGTGCTATTTGTGTGCAAATGGTTAGTCCAGCACTTCAGAGTGTTACCCCTTTAGTCGGATGCACTTTTTAAGTCGCTGCATCCACTCACAAAATGCATTGCGGAAGGAATCTTTTGGTATAGTATTTAACATGTTTAAGCACTGGAAAAGCATTGTGCTGAAGGCGTGACGAGATCTAAAGCAGCGTTCTCTCATGTAGATCAATAAGATTATTGTATGGGTTGAACCATAAATCACATGGAGCAAGATCAGGGACTGTCCAGCAATATTTACAATATACCAGTTTTATATAACAGGACTAAAAACATCAGCACGTCATGGGAAAAGGTGATTTTGGTAATAGTTTTAGAAATGTTTAGTTTTTTACTAAATTTTGGAAGAAATTCCATTTTTTTTGCATAACCAAAAAGTTGATTTTATAAGACATGTTGACAGTTTTAGTTATATTTTTATCGTGAAATATGTAATAATTATTGTTGTCTGCTCAACTTTATGCAGGCATTTCAAGAATTGACATCAGCTGTCTCAAGGTTCCTTTTCCCGTGATGCCCTACATGTATTGCAGTATTTTCAGCTTTTTTTATCACTTTTTGTCGTTTACTAATCATTTAGCCTAACTTCATATTTTTATTACATTTTTAAAGCTTTGTTTTAGCTTTAGTCATGTTTCTTCTGCCCATCATTCTGCCACACCCCATTTTTCCTGTTAACCCTGTTACTCCATGAAATTGGCTGTTGCCCGTGGGCAAGCAGTGTAGATTCCGATCAGCTGGCACTTTTCTGTTTTTTTTTTTATTTAATAGGTTAGTATGACTCGTACTAGAAGCAAACAGTATAGATCATCCTGATCAAACGGCAAGGATTTCGATCTACACTGTTTGCACATGCAATAAAACCCATATATACTCAAACTCTGTATTATCGACGCATCTCTTTTACTGACATAAATTAGTCAGGTAGTTATGAGTTCCCATATTTGATAGCTATTACCTAGATATGCCTAACTCTGTCATTTCTTGTTAAATAATTGCAACATTGATAAGTTAGTTTTTTTCACCAAAATACAGAATTAATCAAATAATATTGAACTGCATTTAAGAGTCATTGATAAATTTAACCAGTATGTTGATAATACAGCGTTCCAGGCTAATATTATTGAGTGTTAATCATTTTTATATCAGCACATTGAGGTTGGCATGATTCTTATATAATTTTTAAACTGTAATTTACCTTTTCTGAAGAAGGAACGTGTTTCAAAAGTTTGCAAAAGTCACCCGGAAACTCTAGACAATTATTTATTGAAAATGTCTTTTTCGATAACAATATTATTTTATGTTAACTTTAGATTTGAAAAAAAGCTGCCCAGCTACAACCCTGTCTTGTATGCTTGGTCTTCTTTGTTTGTTTGTTTTGTCTTTTCAATATTAAGAGCACTTGTTTGAATGTTTTGTCTTTTCAATGTAAACTTGCACATGTATGCTGGAATACCTCACTTTTTTCTTCCATTTTCTTGTTTTAACCCTTTACTCAATTCATACAGCTTTTTTCCTGTGTGACCAGTATAGCTCCAGATCAGCATTAACATCCCTGCAGTCTGTTCAAGATCTACACTAATCAATTTTAGATTAATTAAGTCATTTCTGACAAAGAAGCAAACCATTTAGATCATACTGCATTGATGTGCATTTTTTAAATCTGGATCTACACTGGTAGCGGTATCCCATGGAGTGAAAGGTTAAGTGTGTTTTGTTTTGTTATACCGTATTTTGAACATACTTAACAAATAATGATATTATGTTGTATGAGTGTAATAATGGCATCTTTGTACAGATACATCATTTTGTTAGGTTATATAAATGTATAATATGGAAGGCATTATCATATATTGTTTTTGTTAAATGCTTTTAAATGCCTGAACAAATAAACTGAGCAATTAGACACATACAGTACCGAAAATTATGAAATTTTCCAAATTGATCCAGTCCGCTTCCAATCCTAATGTCATCTATAACCGATCCGATTAAGTGAAAAGTGTAGATCCAGATCTTGATGGCATGAATAAGCTAGCTGATCTGGATCTTCACTGGTCATAAATGCGATATATGGTGTATCTTTAGAGTAAAAGGTTAAAGCCCCCTTCCACATTAAACACGGAGATGTACATCTAATTTTGATCAATCCCAGCAACTGAGCAACTGTAATTTGACATATTGTGATTGACCAGATTACTGTGATAATATGCGATTTGCACCAGCGTTCTACAATATAATATAAAAATTGTCCAAAAAGTGTCCGAACTACGTGCACCGCCTGAAGTGCAATCCCACATGCCTCGTAAATTGCTGAAGAACATCTTCCTCTAGACGCTAACTGTGATTTAAAGTGTCTGTAGCCGTGATATTTTGGGAAGTATTGACCAGTTATTTTCCCACTAATTATGATGTATTAACGCATTATAGGGGAATTTTAGCATAAAGGTGTCAAATGAATGGTTGATTTTAGAAGAAAATAATAGAAGGAAACAATAGGTTTGTAATTATTCCTTAAATGCTTACCATGCAGATATTTGTTATTTCAAGGTTCAGGTCATGTGATCAAAAATCTCTCTAAGCCAAGGTGAAAACTTTAATTAAAAAACTCTTTAAGCCAAAGTGAAAACTTTAATTGAAATACTCTCTAAGCCAAAGTGAAAACTTTAATTGATCTGGATATGCAATGATTGCACATTTAGAAAAATCTGTATGTATGTAGTAGTGTTCAGGAGTTTCCTAGATTTCCCTGCAGTTTCCAAGCATTTGAAGTGTCTTAAGTGTTGTAAGTACCCAGAAAAAGTTAGCTAGTGGAACTTGTCCAGTAATAGTGTACATGTTAAGGTTTGTATCAGATATTAAATTGTGGAATGATAAAGTTTGGGGCAAGGCATGGGAAAAGTATGTTGGGTGATATTTTTTTGAAATTTTAGTTGTTACTGTATTTGTTAAGAAGCTATAATGTCGCACTGTTTGCTCCTAACTTGTATTTATTTTTTTTCAAATTTTGACTGTATAATATTAATATAACTCCAAAATCCAAAGTAAGCAATATTTTCTGCTTAACTTTATGACGTCTTTTCAAAGGTTGACACGGCAATCCACCAAAGACAACTTTTCCTATGACATGACCCAAATGCTGAATAAGGCTGTATTAACTATTAAAGCAGTAATTCAGTTTGCAAGAAATTCACATTTTCCTGGAAAACTACTTTAAGAAAAATTCTTCCATTCTCTTTCAGCCGGAACAGATAACAGCATTACGGGTGAGGTCCGGTGCACGGAAGTGGGCGGCAGGGTATCAACCAGACCTTGTATGTTTGCTCACCTGGCTAGATAGTGAACATCCAGGCAACATTACCAGTATCTCTATAAACTCATCCTATGGGTTGTAAGTATATTGAAACATTACCAGTATGTCTGTAAATTCATCCTATGGGTTGTAAGTATCCAGTTGGTATATCTATAAACTCATCCTATGGGTTGCATCTAGGAATCATTACCAGTATGTCTATAAACTCATCCTATGTGTTGTATCTGGGAAACCTTAACAGTATATCTATAAACTCATCCTATGGGTTGTTGTATCTGAGAAATATTACCTGAACTATAAACACATCTTATGGGTTGTAAGTAGTTGGGCAACGCTATCAGTATATCAATACACTCATTTTGTGGGTTGTTAGTATCTGGGAAACATTACCTGTATATCTATAAACTCATCCTACGGGTTGTAAGTATTTGAAAAAAAAAACATTTCCAGTTTATCTATAAACTCCTATAGGTTGTAAGTATTTGGGAAACATTACTAGTATATCTATTAACTCATCCCATGGCTTGAAAGAAACTGTTGAACATCACCTGTATATCTACAAACTCATCCTATTGGTTCTAAGTATCTGGGAAACATTACCAGTATATTAGCACTCATCCTATGGGTTGTAAGTATCTGGAAAAATTACCTGTATTTCTATAAAATTGCCCTATGGGTTGTATTTTGGAAACATTACTAGTATATCTATAAATTCATCTTATGGATTTAAGTATCTGGGCAACATATCCTGTTGGTGTATCTATAAACTCATCCTTTCCTTTTATTTTTTCTTTCTACATAACAAACAGGTCTTCAAGTTAAACATTTTTCCTTTATTATGCATTTTTTTCAAGAAATGCATATTAAGCAATGTTAACTGCTTTACTTTTATAACGTGGTTTCAAGAACTAAAGTCATTTTCACAAAAAACAATTAGCTTTATATGTTTTATAATATTTGTAAGCTTTTGCATGCAACATTTCCAAGTTGATAGGTGGATTGGATTTCACCAAGACACCTTGTACTTGATTGTTCATATGAGAACCTGTTGGGGCAAGTGTAAGGTTGGTGCACACTAGAACCGGATTTAAACCCCCAGTGGCAAATTGTTTTGGCACTGACTGTTATAAGGTGGTAACCTCTTGGGTTCTCATTTTTTGTTGTTTGTTTGTGATGTCTACTTTGAAAATGATCATTTTATAGTTCATGCTGCTTTGTCTTCTCTACTTTTTGGTTGTCTGGATGTGGCTATTCGTGATATGCATATTTCATGATTTTGTAAATTTTATTTCAGATTAGCGTTTGGTAATGAATCTGGCCTTGCCATAGTGGATTTTCTACAGAAAACCTGCCTGCTCAACCTTGGAACACCCGACTTGTATGGTAGGAGTTGTTTTCCTTATAATTGATGCTATAAATACAGGGTGTGTCAAAAGTATGTTTCATAAGTTATCAATTATTAATGCAAATGTACTTTTCTTGATAATAAAAGTATGTTCAAGTTAACAAATATAAATTTTAATTTTTTCTCTCTTAGAAACTAATCTGTTCCCCTTAAAACACACAACTCTTTCCTCCTCATAATTATATGGATTTTATTGCATGTGTGATCAGTGTAGGTCTGAAGGTTATAAAGCTGAGATTGGAAACCAGTCTCAAATCTCAAGCATCTGATTGGCTGAAATGGCGACATTTCAGCCAATCAGATGCTTGAGATTTGAGACTGGTTTCCATGCTCAGTTTTATAGCCTTGGGCACTAGATTTTCTTTATCAGCTGGCACATCTGGATCTACACTGTTTTGTTTTATTAGGTTATTTACGATCAAAAATTGAACAGTATACAGCAATGCATCATGTCACAGTGTGAATATAATCATCTGTAAAGAAACTGTTTTGAGCAGCCATTATAGCAAAGTTGGGTTAGCTCTTGCCATGTATGGTATGACATTTTCTACCTCTGCAACAGAGCCATCCAAAATGGTTTTTAGTGTAGAAATCCTGTTTCCTAGTGAGACAATTATTTCTAAATCACATACAATGTTAGCTTAGTAAAGAGTCTTTCTTGTATTGTGAAACTTACAGCATATTTAACAACTGTTTAGTATTAGTATTACTTTTGATAGCACAAGTATCAGTTTTGATTGAGCATACTTTTGGCACACCCTGTACAGATTTCCCATAATTATCAGTACAGTTACCTCTCTTCATTGTGGTAGCTTACACATTTATCTCCCTTCAACACTTTTCAGAAGTCTTTCTCTAGCATGTCCAGCAGTAAAACTATTACCCTTTATACACTGTTCTTCACAATTTCTAATCATTATTATATAGAGGTACACAATATTATGGTGTACAATGTAGAAAAACATTGTAGGTGTAAATTACCTCCCCTTCTAAACCATTTTAAACTTCTTAAATGTAAAAAGAAAATGCTGTTAAAGCATTTTTTTGTGAGTGTCTCTACGCATGATCTGCTTAACACATTTTCCTGTGTAGAACTATTATAAAAAGTCACAGTTATGACAAGTGTAAACTGCAATGACAAATGTAGACCACATTTATGGCAAAGGTTGATCACATTAATTACTAACAGACCACATAATGGAAAAGGGTACACTGCATTTGTGATAATTGTAATCTGCATATCTGTGTTATTAAAGACTTCTGAAATGCTGTTGGTAAATATAATCATAATCATGCAAAATGTAAGCTAAAATTGCTTCGTGAATATGGGATTCATGTATTCGAACACATTAGTTGTCCAGTTTTGCACATGTTTAAATATAAATAATTTAAAGTTCATTTTGTCAAGGATATTAAAGCTCTGTGATAAGATGCACCTTTCCAAATTAATACATATGTAAATACCTTTCTTTGCCTAACTGCAGTGTTAATCATAAAGAAGTCGATATAATCTCCAATGATGAATTCTGAAATGAACTATGATTCTGATTTCAAGAAAATTTACAAATGCTGTTATATCTGTCACATTCAAATGCATCTTTTTCTCTTTTATAAAGCTACTCCTAAGAATTGGACTATTTGGAATTCTTATTCTTAAATCTAATTCTTAGAATTGAATAATACAATATACTTGTTCCTGAAAACTCTGTAAAGATTCTTGCTAGTTCTGCTTGCAAAAATACTGTCTAGGTTGCGCAGACTTGGTATTTCGGTATTAATTTATGTTATCAAAGGAAGACAGGGAGTTATTTTAATACCTTTATATCCCTCCTGCCTTATTTCATTTCAGTTCAGCTGATTTTGGTCTTGGATGTATTAATCATTGTTCTCTTAAAACAAATCTACCTAGGTTCAATGGACCCGTATCAGCGGGCTCCACGCTCACCCCGGGGTAAGAAACCAGTTCAGCCCCAGCCCCTGGATGGCAGCAATCCGACCCTTAATGATGAAGGGGCACGATCACCTACCAGCGATCAAGTATGTATTCCAGGGTTGTTTTACGCTATCATTTAACTGGGGGAATAATATTCCAGAATGATCGGTAATTCTAGATTTAAGAGCTATCAAAAAAGTATTTTAGATTGATGAAATTTGTATTAACCTTTTCCTCCATAAACATACCTTTATTGCGTGGGTGAACAGCGTAGATCCAGATCAGCCGGCACATCCTGGCTGTCTGATCAGGATCTGCACTGTTCGCTGTATGATTTGTTAGGTTATTTCTGACCAAATGGGACCAGTGCAGATCCTGATCAGATGGCACAGATATGCCAGCTGATCTTGATCTACACTGGTCACACATGCGTAAAAATGTGTATATATGGAGAAAAGGGTTGATTCATCGCTATATGGGGCACATCTTGGTAACACTTTTTGAGAAGTTGACATCATTCATTAAAAAAACATCATAAAGTTGAGCAGACAAAAGTTTTCATTATGCATTATCTTATTTTGGCTAAAATTTACATTTTATGATCAAAATGTGTAACAAAGAACGCATAAGTTACAGGAAAATAATGTAACATTCTAAGTTATATCAATAAATAGTTACAGTTTAAATGTAAAAAATATTGCTGAAGACAAGTATTCCCATGGGGTGCCCCATTTAATGGGTATGCAGTTTATTGTTGGTACAGAAACCACAGGTTTAGGTATCAAACTGTTTTGATAGGAAACTGGGAAATTCCTGGCTTTAGGAAACTGTTTTGATAGGAAACTGGGAAAATCACTTTGTCAGGTAATTGTTTCGGTATGAAACTGGGAAAATCACATTGTCATGGAACTGTTTTGGTATGAAACTGGGAAAATCACATTGTCAGGGAACAGTTTTGGTAGGAAACTGGAAAAATCACATTGTCAGGGAATTGTTTTGGTAGGAAACTGGGAAAATCATTTTGTCAGGAAACTGTTTTGGTAGGAAACTGGGAAAATCACATTGTCAGGGAACTGTTTCGGTAGGAAACTGGGAATATCTTGGCTTTGGGGAACTGTTTTGATAGCAAACTGGGAAAATTGCTTTGTCAGGGAACTGTTTTGGTAGAAGACTTGGAAAATCACATTGTCAGGGAACTGTTTCAATAGGAGACTGGAAAATTGTGGCTTTAGGGAACTGTTTTGATAGCGAACTGGGAAAATCACATAATCAGGGAACTGTTTTGATAGGAGACTGGGAATATCCTGTCTTGATAGGAAACTTTAAAAATTACATTGTCAGGGAACTTTTATGATAGGAAACTGGGAAAATCAAATTGTCAGGGATTTGTTTTTTATCGGAAACTGGGAAAATCAAATCGTTGGGGAATTGTTTTGGTAGGAAACTTGGTAGAGCTGATAAACAGACCCATAAAAGGACAGATTCTCAATCACTGCTTTTTTCCAATCAAAGCCTTGCACAGGTGAAAGTAACATATAATCTGCAAATAATTTCCTATAAATAAAAAATCTAAACAAGTAACATAAAAAGATTAAGCTTGATGAGCATCTCAGATTTTGTTGTTGTTTTTTAACTGAATCTGAATTCCACTATACATTGTTTGTTTTTTTACTCATTTACTCATTGAAATAACTACAATACCTATATTTTTTAACATTATTGTAATAATTATAGAAAATATAATAATTACGTTTTCTGCAGAAAACTTCATGTGTAATGGGAATTTTTAAGTGTTGTGGCAATAACCTCTAATTCTTAAGTGGAATAATTTGTCAAGTGCTTATCAACTGAATGGCAGTTATTGGCTGTTATTTGCTAAAGGAGACAATTTACTGTGGTATCATTTTATTTTGCATTTTTATGGAATGTGGGACCAGTGTAGATCCAGATCAGCTGGCACATCCATGCCATCATATCAGGATCTACACTGGTCACTTTTTGGTCAGAAATAACATTATAAATCAAATAGTGAACAGTGAAGATCCTGATCAGACGGCATGGATGTGCTGGCTGATCTGGATCTACACTGTTCGCCCATGCCATAAAGGTGTGTATACGGAGGAAAGGTTTAATAAAATTCTCAGAAGATTCGCTACTTATAGTACATTGTAAATTTTACTGGGGTTTGACATGGTATACTAAGTTACTAACCCTACGCAAACTGCACAAATGTCAATCAACACGAAATACAATGATACCACTGTGACAATATGTGGTTCGTGAGCTGTGATTTCTTGAATTGAGGCACGCCATGGGAAAAGTGGTCTTCGGTCATATTTTGGACCTTTAAGTTGTTACTATATTTGGACAGAATTTTCTATTATGTGTTATTTTGACATATCAAAAATGTAATTTTGTTACAGATTTTGACAACATAATGGTATTTTTTACCACGCAGTTCATAATAAAATATGTTGTTTGCTTAACTTTATGACATCATTTCAACGTTTGACATCAACCGTCCGAAGGTACCTTTTCCCATGATGTGCCCCAATTGAAGTCAATTTCCCTGCAGGCTCATTTTCCGATGAAATAGCTCTTTTGTTTATTATTTCACAAGATGAAGATAATAAAAAGTTGTACAGTAAAACTCTTTATTAAGACTCCAACACCTGAAAAAATACCACATTTACAGTTTTGAACTACTATTTTCTAAACCTGGCTTGAAGGTTATAAAACTGAGCATTGAAACCAGTCTCAAATCTCAAGCATCTGATTGGCTGAAATGGCGACTGGTCGCCATTTCAGCCAATCAGATGCTTGAGATTTGAGACTGGTTTCCAATCTCAGCTTTATAACCTTCAGGCCAGAATTAAGACCACCACCATTACGGATATATAGGCTACTTTTTCCCGGTCCTAGCGTGCTCTTAATAGCGGGGTTTTACTGTATGTGCATATTGATTTAGGTACAATTAATTGATTAGTGTTTCTTCGAACAAAACATTTTTTCTTAGCCTAATACAAAAGTTTATCGAATGAAATAGGCAGACACATATTAATAAATGTTCTTTTAGTTGTAGTGCTTGTGTAAAGCATGTTCATGCTTTCTGATCAGTTTTATAGCAAGCAGTTTGCACAATTAATCTGATATCTCTTGTTACAAATGTGTCAACCAATAATTATAGATACTGGTCTGGAAACCATAGCTATTAGGCGTACAGGAAAATAACCATAGTATTGGTGGAAACCCTCTGCCTTGGTCCATAATGTTAGTTCTTTGTTTAAGAACTATGTACATCGCAGAAAACTACAGTTCCTGAAAGAAAACCATAGTTCTCATTGTTAACCGTGGTCGATTACTAGTGTTTTATCCCATAACTACAGATACTAGCCAGTAACCAAAGGTATCGTCATTAACAATTGTTTTAGGACTGATATTTTTAGTTTTTGGTCAATAAGCATAGTTATTGGATTAATTGTGCACATGGCTTGCCATAGAGTTATTAATATTGTCATGTGTATCCATTGCTTTAACTGTTGTAAGTGTCCCACTGAAAATTTATGTTTTAACCCTTAACTCTATGGGATATGGCTTGTACCCCATGGACAAACAGTGTAAACACTGGTCAGATGGCGAAGAATGTTGCAGATCAGATTATATGGATGTGCAATCTGATCTGGATCTACATTTTTGGTCTATGTCCATGTGAATAAAGGGTACCAGGAGGGGAAAGGGTTAATAGCTAATCAGAACTGATAAGGGATCCTTTGACCCTTTACTCTATAGATACACCTTTATTGCATTGATGAATTGTAGATCCAGATCAGCCGTTACATCAGTGCTGTCTGATCAGCATCTACACTGTTTGCTGTTTGATTCATTATGCTATTTGTTACCAAGAAGCAACCAGTGTAGATCAAGATTAGCATCAGATATGCATGCTGATCTGGATCTACAATGGTAGCACACACATTAAAATGTGTATATATGGACTATAGGGAATACTTATATTTTTTTAAGCGTTAAGCCAAGTAAACTGCTTATATAAATAATGTTGTGCTTGTGATTTATAACTTACCCAAAATGTTGATATAATTATTTGCTGTTCGTCAAAACCTTGGTTGTGTTATTTTTATTTATTTTTATCATGGTTTTAGTTTGTCATGAGTTATGTTTGGTTTTGATTCTGTTCTTGCTTTCAGTTAGCATCACCTGATAATTTAGTGCCTCAAGCACCACCTAGGAAAAAGAACCATAGCGGAAAACTGTCTTTAAAACTTAAAACAGATGCTCATGACGAAGGACTTGTTAACGGAACCAAATCTGCTCCGTTGAGAGACCAGGCATTTACGTTTGAAGTAACAAATCTGAGAAGTACGCAGTCTGAAATTATGGACTCCCGTTACAATCATACTAAACAAAACGCTGTTAGAGAAACCCATCCCCCGTCCCCAACTACCCCTACTCCAGATGTAAACATAATACCTGCCACACCTTTGGTGTTCCGGAAAGAGACTGATTCGGACAGTGTTGTGAAAACACAGAAAAGTCCGTCCCCGGTCCAGAAAGTGAAGGAGTTAAAACCAAAAAAGATGATGGCTGGGAGGACGTCTTCGCTACCTCTTGTACCGGTACCAGCAGAAGTCCTCGAAGATGACTTTAGTGTGGAGAGAAAGAAGTCGGCATCACATGAAAACTTTTACCTGTTAGGTAACACTGAGTCGAATTCGTCGCAACTAAACTCGAATGCAGATGACCGTATAGAACCAATGCATGTTAAGTTTATTGAACCAGAAAGTGAATTAAAAACTGTTCACCATCACCACCATAAATACTCCATGAAAAAGTTTAAACAGAGATTAAAACATGGTAAAAAGAAGGATAAGGTCGGAGAACAAAAAGATAAGGTCGGAGAACAAAAAGATAAGGTCGGAGAACAAAAGGATAAGGTTAGTGATCACAAGCAGATTGATGTTAACGACACTAGTGAGCCTCTTTCTGAAGCTGAAAGTGTTTCTCACGATGAATATTGTAGTCCTGGAAGTAGGTCGGAAAACGATCTCACAGACGATGATCTTAACAGTCCGTCTGCAGATGACTCAGCATTTTTACCGGAGAAGAAAGATGGTTTCCTGAGACGGATGAGCATCAAAGTAAAGCAGCTGGTAACGAGGCATGAAGAAGAAGAGTTGGAGAATGAGATGAATAAAGAGAGAAAGAAGAAGGAAAATTTTGTAATTGTAAATGACTTGACGGAGAACAACACAAGCTCGAAACCAGTGTTTAATAAAATGACCTTGAGAGAGTTGGTGCGTGGTCAATCGCAGGGTAGGTTACAAAAATACACAGGGAATGTACTCAGAGTTTGGCTTATGTATTTATGTAGTTTTAATCCAGTAGCATGAGAGTTTACTGTTACAGGTTCTGCGCGACACTTTAGAAAACATCTCACCATTTTGTTTGAATAAATCAAACAAGATGTTTTGGCTCTGAATGTGTTAAAACAGTGAAAAGAACCATAGTACAGCATATTAGTGTGGAAAATCAAAGCCCAACAAAATAAAACTCTGTCATAGCTGATATATTAAGTGTAATAGAAATGTGTGGATTTATGATCATGTTAAGATGTTTAATGTTGAAGTATTATTACTTCAGAACACTTCAGAACCTTGGCTCAACAATTGTGTAATCTGGAAGCTCAAAAATTGTATAAACTGACAGCTGAAAGATTGTATAAACTGACGGCACAAACATACAGTATTACACTGAAACCCCTTTGAAACGGAATAGGTCAGGACCCGACAAAATTTCTGGTTTAAAGGGGTTTCCGGATTTAAGAGGTTTTGAAAACTGGACAAGATTCTGAATATATTTAATCAAACATGGACATTAGGATCTATATTTGTATAACCTGAAAGTTAGTTTTCTCACCCAATAACCATTAGGGCAAAAACATATTTGTAACTTAAGTGATTTCAGTGGCAGTGTCAAAAACGCAGAAACTGTAACATTAAACAATTTAATGTTTTTTACCCTGCACGTTTTAATGTTGTACATTTATCACTGGCTTCAGTTTGTTTGCCATTTCAAGGGGTGAAAGCAAAAAGGTTTCTAAGTAATGTTTAACCCTTTCCTCCATAGACACACCTTTATTGTGAGGGCGAACAGTTTAGATCCAGATCAGCCGACACATCCGTGCCGTCTGATCGGGATCTAAACTGTTTGCTTTTTGGTTCATCAGGTTATTTCTGACCAAAATGGGACCAGTGCAGATCCAGATCAGACGGCACAGATGTGCCGGCTGATCAGGATCTACACTGGTCGCACATGTGTGAAAAGGCGTATATATGGAGGAAGGGGTTAATGAAAATGCAGATAGAACCTTTTCACTTAATCCTCACCAAAATTTGCAGTCTGTTTTTCGTGTACAAATAGCAATAATAGCTGCATTTAGTTAGATGCATGACTTTGTGTATATGCTTGTTTTGTTTTGTTTTACTATTCACTAACACTGGTAGTTTCAAGTTACTTTATTATTAAATTTTCGCACATCTTAAACTTTAAGATGTGCGAAAATTTAAGATTGAATACTATTAGGATGTTAAGTTCATTGTTTTTTCAGGTTGTGTTATATTGATAAATTGCATTTTCTGTTGTTGTTCTTTTTTCAGGACAAGAGCATATGGCAGATTATTTGAGAGAATTGAATTTGTAAGAAAATGTCCATAACATAGTGCCATGAATTATAACAAAGAAGTAGGGGTCCAAGATTTTTGAAGTCCGTAACAATTTCTACCAGTAAATACAAGTATTTTGATTATTTTCTTAAGGTTTTCATTTAATATTTTATCATGTTAGTGCAACAATGGTGTAAGTACCATTAAAATAAGGAGTTATACTGTTTTTGCACTCTTAAAGGTGATGATTTCTATCTTGTACATAGTTTTTCAAGTGTGCATATCAATTTTTAAAAAATCCCAAGAGAGCATATGGTCAGTTGAAAGTCAGAAGGACCTACCAGCATCAGCCTTCTTTTTCTTGATTGCTGATCAATAGACGATATGCACTTAAAACTCTGAAACCTTGCTTTACTTTGTTTTAGTACCCGTGTACTGAAATCTCCAATTTCTTGCAACGGCATATCATTTTTACGATGAAAGGTCAAAACTTTTATTTTTCAAACTGTGAAATAAGAATGAAATAATTAACTTATGGAGATGGGCATTTTCTTTAAATGTCAGTTCTTTCTATGTTTTTATCTTCTTTCATAGTAACCCATTGATGCAGAAAAACCCAATGATTATGTACACATATACATAAGGCTAATAGATGTGTTTATATGTACTTATTTCAGGGTAAGATACAGTTACGCCAGGGTTTTGGGCGATTTCTGGTTTGGGCGATTACTATGTGTAATGTTTGAACACAAGTGTGTCGCACTGTGGTAATGTTACGTAGTTTGCAGCTAGTTCTGTTTTTAGTTCTGCGATACTCAAATGCCGTATCTTTACGATTGCAGGTGCATATAATTATGTACCTGCACTTTTTTCTCAATTTTTCACTAAAATCTATTATAATATTCATTTAAAGCAAAAATCAATATGTCGATTTTTTTCTCATTATCTCATTATTTGAACTCATTTTTATAATTATGGAACTATGACGAAGAAAAAATGCGTGATGATATATGATTTTCAAAGAAATTGAAATTGTGGCAGTTCTATCAAAAAAGGAGGGGACAAAAAAAATGGCCGCATTTTGAAAAGTGGGCAAATGTTGTTGTTTGACTTTTAACCCTTTTCTTAATATACTTGACTTTTTATCCAGTGTAGATCCAGCTCAGCTGGCACATTTATGCTGTCTGATCAGGATCTTAACTTTTTGCTTTTAGATTCTTTAGGTTATTTCTGATAAAGAAGCAATGTAGATCCAGATCTGATGGCATGGATTCTCAGTCAGGTAGCCCATGTGACAAAAGGCATATATAAGAGGTAAAGAGAACAGATTGTTCTCAAAGGACTAAAAAGAGAGTTTTGTCTCTTAAAAATCCAGAAACTTAAAACAAACAATACCCATGCAATATAGAGAGAAGAATGCTGTATTAATTTGTGACAAAGGCAGACTTAATTTGTGACAAAAGCTCGATCATTTGTGACGTGTAGTTTATACTTTAGTATTATTTGATGCATGACTGGCATTTGAGTGTCTTTTTGAAAATATCTTCTCTGAGAAAGGATTGAATTGAAGCACTTATTTCAACTTTCTCGGTGAAATTTTTAAACAGTTCTTTTAATTTGCAGAATTTCAGTTGGGGTTAGACATGAGTTGATGCAATGCATGTGGAGGCTCCTTGCTAAATTTGCTAAAATGCTTCCAGTTCAGGGCACCAAGATCATGATGCTGAGACCAGGTACCAGTCTCCAGTCCTACTGATTGGCTGAAATTGAGCTCATTTCCCGAACTGACCAATCATTTGCTAGAATAGGAGTCCGGTCTGTAATCCTAAGCAGGTGATTGGCTGAAAGTAATCTCACTCCCCAAACTGACCAATCACATGCTAGAGTTGGATACCAGTCTTCAATCCTATGCTGCTGATTGGCTGAAATTAAGCTCAGTCTTCAAACTAGCCAACCACACGATAGAGTTTTGAAGCTGTGGTTACCTGTCTCAGTTTTTTTATCTTGGGCACTGCTCTCCCTGTTCAATAAAAAAAAATGTCAGTTTTGGAAAAAATCACATAAAAAAATAGAATCAATCAAGTTTTAAAAGAATGTTAGCTTCAGGGATTTTAATAGGTGCAGATTCTTGCATTCTGATGCTAGCAAATTTTACTATTTCCACTTTGGATCCCACCATTATGGGATTTTCAATTTTTGATGTAAGAGAATTTAGGAAAAAAAATTGTGGTCAAATTGTGCAAGAATTAATTAATGCGTTTAGCATTTTAAGTAAATATTCAATTGATCCTTGAAATAAATTAACCATTCACTCAAAAGATTTAAATTTCGGCTGGCACATCTTTGCCTTTTCTTTCAAGCTATGAAAGATTTAATTTTGTCAGAAACAAAATAACTAAAAAAATTGAAGAAGTAATTTTACAATTTAGGAAGGAGTATTACAGTTTCAGAGAAATGATTGAAATAGTAAACAGTTTATTTGTTAATATTGTATCATTTAATTTCGCAAGGACGAAATGCTACAGAATTGAACCTGCACGAAATTAAATGATACAACAGTAATTTTGTTCATGACTTGAAGATTAAGCATAAGTGCACATGTTTGAAGTGTTTTACGTTACACATATGTAATATGTTGTCTATTATGTTCCATGTTGTTTAAACGAACCAGGCCTTGTGAAAATGTGTCTTCAGAAAGGAGATTTCATTTTATGAAATGGCGTTGAAGAGTTAAGCAGACGACTTTTTTTTTTTTTTTGCATTTTGCATGTTTTTTTTTTAAATATATTTTGTAGTCAAAATTTGAAGCAATAATATATTGTTTGTTATTGTTTTATTTGGTCTAAAAATAGCAAAAACTGAAAACTAAATAGTGAAAGCAAAAGGTTCTTAGTAATATTAAGTAGAAAAAAAGGGGATAGAACGATTTTTGCTTTCAATGAAGACACCTTTTCCCAAAACGCGGTTCAAATTATGATTTTCTTTCTTTTTTTCAGACTTTCTTTCACAGGTTTTTACAAGCAGTTTTAGTTAATTATGATTTACCGTAGCAATGCAGGAAGCTCTCTTTGTTTTAAGAACAATAGTGCGTTAAATACTGATTATTTTCACGGTTTCTACTTGTTTCTGATGTTTATAGATTAACGGGCTTTGCATGAGTCCTACTACTTATAGACCCCGTACAACTTTAAGTAGTAAGCCGTTAAACCCCGAATTGAAACGAAGTCGTTCACAAGGTACTCAAGGTACGCCGCGTAAATTGACGAAAGCACAAAACGTAGCCTCGACTGAGGACCCCAACTACACAGGAGGTGCTGTATGATTAAATGTTGCACCGATTCTTGTGTAAAAATACCCCACCCACCTTTTATCAAATTCTCGTGTCTTTTTATTTCTTTTCCGTAATTTTTTATTTCTCGACTTCTGTTTATGTTTAACTTCAGTTTATCGATTTATTCCTCTTTCAGACATTATTGCTGTTGTACTGTGACTGATAGCGAGCTTCAATATTTTGATAGCCGTTTAAATATTATCTGTAGACCCCTATGCATTTTATGTTCAGTTACAGGGCCTCCTAGCATAACTTTAATTGTCAAATGTAAAAAAATCTGGAAGTATTTTTCAACAATCCTTTTTATTGATACACGGTCATTAATCTGGAATTCTAAAAAGACTGACCGGCTTTTATACCTAAGCAACAAATACAAAATTGAATCTTAATGCTTCTTATTTAAAGATTGTTTGTACTGACTGCCTGAAATTGTATCATATTTCAGTTACCTACTGTTTAGAAGTTACTGACTACTTGGAAATATGTATTTAAAGGTGTGACAGTTTTAAGTTACATGTTATTTGAAAGTGTGACAGTTTTAGTTACTGCTTGGAAGTGTGACAGTTCTAGTCATGGCTCTGAAGTGTGACAATAATAGTTACTGTCTGCTTGCAAGTGTGGAAGTTTTTACTTACTGTTTGAAAGTGAGACAGTTTTTAGTTACTGACTGCTGCATGTGTGACTGTTTTGTTACTGACTGCATGCAATTGTGGCAGAATTTAGTATTTGACTGCTTGCAAGGGTGGCAGATTTTAATTACTGTTTGGAAGTGAGACAGTTTTTAGTTACTGACTGCTTGCATGTGTGACTGTTTTGTTACTGACTGCAAGGGTGGCAGATTTTAATTACTTTTTTGAAGTGAGACAGTTTTTAGTAACTGACCGCTTGCAAGTGCGGCCATTCTTATTACTGTTTGCAAGTGTGGCAGTTTTTGTCACTGACTGCTTGCATGTGTGACAGTTTGAATTACTGACTGCTTGCAAGTGTGACAGTTTAGTCATTGAATGATTGCATGTGTGACAGTTTGAATTACTGACTGCTTGCAAGCATGACAGTTTAGTCATTGAATGCTTGCATGTGTGACAGTTTGAACTGACTGCTTGCAAGTGTGACAATTTTTATTTATTGAATGCTTGCAAATGTGACCAGTCTTATTACTGTTTGCTAGTGTGACAGTTAAGTTAATGAATGCTTGCTAGTGTGACCATTTTTTTTACTGTTTGCAAGTGTGACAGTTTTAGTTACTGCTTTGAAGTGAGACAACTGCTTGCAAGTGTGACTGAGTTCCAGTTACAGCAGTGAAAGCATGACAACTTCATTAAGTGTGACGGTTTTTGTTTCTGCTTGATAATGTAAACTGGTGGAAGTTTTAGTTACTTCTAAAAGTGTGGCAGTTTATATGGTACTGATTTAAAGTGTGACAGTTTTTATTGCTGTTTGGAAGATTACAGTTTTTTCAGTAAATCATAAAACTACTTAGAATTCTGAGATTTTTCAGACACTTCATGTCTGCTTTAAAGGTGGATATTCAGAGGTTAAGGTGGAATACTTCAATGTCTGAGATGTGGTCAGTATTAATTGTAATACCTATAAATGACTGAATGAGAGTGAATTTTGCCGAAACTTTTGGACTAATCAGTACATTTTAGGATCTGTTGTCAGTGAATTTTACTGTGTGGGTAATGTTTTATCAACTCCAGATTTAAATAAATTCACATGTACATTGATGGTGTTAGAAAACAATATGACTTTTACTTTGTTTACATGACTTCTACAGTTAAAATTACCAGACTGAGTATAAATTTTGAATCTATAAAACACTTGATATTTTTTTCCTGATAAGTGACTAGGCATCTATTATAGAATCGTGTTAGCTGCATATGATTAAATATATCGACTTTCATGTCATAGCATCTGCTAGGAGGCCCATTTTATTAATTTATTTAGTACTTTTTACTTTCTTTTGTTTTAAAAACTGAAAAATTGACATTCTAAGCAAATCTTGAAATAATTTAGAAGTAACAGACATATTATAAAAATGATTATCTTAATATAAAAAGATTTTAATGCTTTACTCCATATGCACATTTTTATTGCATGGGCAAACAGTGTAGATCTAGATCAGTCTGATCTGGGCCCAAGATCATAAAACTAAATCTGGAGATCAGTCTCAAATCTCAAGGATCTGATTGGCTGAAATGGCGACTTGTCGCCATTTCAGCCAATCAGATGCTTGAGATTTGAGACTGATCTCCAAACTTAGTTTTATGATCTTGGACCCTGGACTTAAACTATAGTGCTATTAGAGTCATTAGGTTATTTCAGACCAAGAGGTGAACTGTGTAGGTACAGATCAGACAGCACAGATGTGCTGGCTGATCTAAATCTACACAGGTTGTCTGTGTGAAAAAAGTCGTATGCATGGAGTAAAGCGTTAAGATAATGAAGTGTTTTGACCGGTCCACAAACATGACTTGCCCAGTTCATTGTGGCAAACAGTTTGGTTGATTTTTATGGAGACAATTATGTTTTCTTCTTTTAACCCTTTAACCATTTACTTCATTGATACAATGTTTATTGCATGGGCACAGAGTGTAGATCCAGATCAGCCTGCTAATTTATGGCATCTGATCTTGTTCTGCACTGTTAACTTCTTGGTCAGAAATAACCGAAAAAATCTAAATGGGGACAGTGTTGTCCTGACAGACTGTGCCGTTGCTAACCTGTGCCATAAAAGTGATATCTGTGGAGTAAAGGGTTAACCCTTTCCTTCATATATACACATTTTTACGCATGTGCGACCAGTGTATATCCAGATCAGCCGGCACATCCGTGCCATCTAATCAGGATCTGCACTGATCGCATTTTTATCAGAAATAACCTAACAAATCAAAAAGCAAACAGTGCAGATCCTGATCAAATGGCAGGGATGTGCCGGCTGATCTGGATCTACACTGTTTGCCCATAAAAGTGTATCGATGGAGGAAAGGATTAAAGTTGCCTATTCACAGTTCAGAGTGAAATAACTTCAATGTTTCAGATGTATTAAATATTAATTGTACTGGTTTGTTATGCAGATAATGCCTGAACAGGAGTGAATTTTGCTATTTTGGACTTATCTGTACATTTTAGGACCTGTTATGAATTTAACTCCATTAGTCATAAATCCTAAAACAACTTCATCTTTAAATATATTCACATTACGTTTATGGAAATTTACGAATACTACATCATATTTACTTTGTTTACAGGTCTTCTACAGTTTAAGTCATAAATTTTGATATTTGAAAACACTTCGTTTTTTTTGTTCTGATGTGAACAGGCACATTTAAAGTCATGTTAAAGGTTGGAATGGGATGAATGCAGAAACCTTTGGTTAAATTGACCATCTCAATTTTCAGATCAATTTTGACCTGAACGCTCTACCACTATGCTGTTGGGGAAGAAAGAGACAAACATTCATAAACCATTGTTACAGTAATAGAATATAGTTTTGTTAAATTTTTGTACTTTCTCAATCACAATTCTGATACATTATATTTTTTGGCCATTATAGTAACACTAATGAATATGTTTTTTGTGAAACCTTACTGATGTCAGTACATAGGGATGGCTTTCTCTAAATGAAGCAAAATTCTTTAGGTCAAGGTGTTTTTAAACCATGAATTTAATGACTCCAATACCTCACTGAACCATGAATTTAATGACTCCAATACGTCACTGAACCATGAATTTAATGACTCCAATACGTCACTGAACCATGAATTCAATGACTCCAATACTTCACTGAACCATGAATTTAATGACTCCAATACTTCACTGAACCATGAATTTAATGCCTCCAATACTTCACTGAACCATGAATTAAATGACTCCAATACGTCACTGAAAACCATGAATTTAATGACTCCAATACGTCACTGAACCATGAATTTAATGACTCCAATACATCACTGAAAACCATGAATTTAATTACTCCAGTACCTCATTGAACCATGAATTTAATGACTCCAATACTTCACTGAACCATGAATTTAATGACTCCAATATGTCACTGAACCATGAATTTAAGACTCAATACTTCACTGAACCATGAATTTAAGATTCTCAATACTTCACTGAACCATGAATTTAAGATTCTCAATACTTCTCTGAACCATGAATTTAAGATTCTCAATACTTCTCTGAACCATGAATTTAAGATTCTCAATACTTCTCTGAACCATGAATTTAAGATTCTCAATACTTCTCTGAACCATGAATTTAAGATTCTCAATACTTCTCTGAACCATGAATTTAAGATTCTCAATACTTCTCTGAACCATGAATTTAAGATTCTCAATACTTCTCTGAACCATGAATTTAAGATTCTCAATACTTCTCTGAACCATGAATTTAAGATTCTCAATACTTCTCTGAACCAAGAATTTAAGATTCCCAATACTTCTCTGAACAATTAAGTTCATGACTCCAATACTTCACTAAACCATGAATACAGAACCATGAATTTGATGGTTCAGTATTTCACTGAACAATGAATTTTTAAATGACTCCATACCCAAAATAAACCATGAATATTATTTTCTTAAGGCTAAAATACTTCACTGAAACATGAATGTTAATGACTCCAAAGTTAAAAGGCTTCACTGAACCATGAATTGTTAGTTGCATTGAACCATGACTTTTATGTTCCCATTTCCAGATTACTTATTATAACTGAACCATGAATTTAATGACTCCAAGTCCATAATTGTTGTCATTAAGCCATGATTTCAGTGCTAACACCCTGCCCTTTTGAGTTCTGAACCATGAATTTTATTACCGTCATTGTCTGAATATAAGCCACACTTTTTTCCCAGAATTCGTCAGTAAAAAGTTGGGGGTGCGGCTAATACACAGGTTTGGCTGCTTATACTTTTCGTTAAGCCATTTTCATCTGTTCTATCACGTTTGGGGGCGGTGCGGCTTATACATGAGTGCGGCTTATATTCGAACAATGACGGTACCCTAGTTCAAGAAAACATAATTATTGAACTTAAATGAATCTAATAAATGATGTAATATCTAAAATATACTGGTTCTTTTACACTATCTGTAAATTAAGTCTACTACGTAGTTTAAAATAAGTCAGTCTTGTAGGGAAGGATTTTTTCTGTGTGTGAGTGAATGTTTTATCATCAAGCCTTTATTTCAAACATACTCAAGTTATAAATTTCCTTAACCCACATATTAACGTAAGGGTTCAGTTATATATGAGCAATTCTTTTGACTGTATATATGTGAGAGTCTTGTTTGTTTCTGTCATGTAGTGGTCTACCTAAAACCAGATTCGGTGACAGGTGCCTCGGGTAAGTGTTCCCCGTTACTAAAAGAAACCATCGATGTCTGTTTTGTGTTTTAACCCTTTACTCCATATGCATTAACCCTTTCCCGTACAGATACACCTTTATTGCTAGGGCGAACAGTTTAGATCCAGATCAGCCGGCACATCCGTGCTGTCTGATCAGGATCTAAACTGTTCGCTTTTTGATTCATTAGGTTATTTCTGACCAAAATGCGACCAGTGCAGATCCTGATCAGACGGCACGGATGTGCCGGCTGATCTGGATCTACACTGGTCGCACATACGTAAAAATGCGTATATATACAGGAATGGGTTATATCGCATGTGTGACCAATGTAGATTCAGATCAGCAGGCACATCCCTGCCATCTAATCAGGTTGCATTGGTTGCTTTTTGTTTAGAAATTACCAAATGAAAAGCAAACGGTGCAGATCCTGATACGATTGGACAGATCTGCACTGGTCGCTTTTCAGTCAGAATTAACCTAATAAATCAAAAAGTGAACAGGCAGATCCTGATCAGATGGCATGGATGTGCCCGCTGATTTGGATTTACACTCTTTGCCTACACCATGAAGGTGTATATGTGGAGAAAAGGGTAAATTATTGCAGATCTCATAAAAATCAAGTCTAGAGGCATGTTTTGCTTTATAACATCCTGCTTCTAGTGTCTAAGGGTCATAAATTCAAGGTTACTTTAAACTGACCTTTTGTTAGAATGGCTTGCTGCACTGTTCTTTACTCCGTTGATGCCCCTTTTATCATATGGGCATACATTTAAATGCAAGTTTGAAGTTAGCATAGGAAAAGATACAAACTCTATCAATATAGATGTAAGAAGTGAGCATATGAAAATACACACATTTTATGAAATAAACTGTCGGGTTGAAGTGAATACATGAGAAGACACATTTTTATTACTTGGAACTCTTGGTTTGAATTGAGCATTTGAAAATACACAAATTTTACAAATTCAACTGTCAGTTTGAAGTAAGCATATGAAAATATTTAAATTTATTCAATTTATCAAATCTGTTTGAAGTGAGCATATGAAAACACCTAAATTTTATAAAATATAACTGTTTGATGTGAGTTTATGAAAATTAATAGAAAATAAAATTAAATGAAAGATTCAAGTTTATAAATTAAAATATAGTTTTGCAGTGAGCATGTGAAAATATTTAAATTCAACTCTCATTTTGAAGTGAGCATATGAAAAGATATAAATTTTATAAATGTAAATGTAGGTTTGAAGTAAGCATAATTATGAAAGTACTTGTATATTAATTTTAACTGTTAGTTTGAAGACTTAGTGAGTATAATATGAAAATGTCAAAAATTTAAAGGTCAGTTTAAGGTAACCTTTAACCAATGACCTGAAGACCAAAATATAGGAGCATGATAATGTAGATCAAAGAATTGTAGATCTGATTTTTATGGGATTAATTTTCTTGCAAATTTTTTAAATCTACATTACATTTCTTTTTTTTTCATACTCATTATTATTACTGTATGTTTTCCATATTTTTTATTACATATTTTGCACATTCATTTAACAACACAATTTTTTATACTGATTTATCATTTTATTATTTACCTTGTCATATTTTGCGGGGAAAGGGGCGTAGGGTGGGGTGGGGTGGGGGGAGGGGGGGGGGGGGGGCAAACATTTACTTTTGAAAGATATGATTCAGATTCATTTTCATATTGTTATCTTTTGTATATATTTTTCTTTTAAATAGTATTTATATTTATTTCAAATTACGAAACATGCATTTTTTCACCATCATTGTATTTTGCTTTTATGATATGCATAATTTTTCACATTATCATATTTTTGTACATACTTGTACAATTACTATAATCATGATAATTAAGTGCTTTTATCTGACCCTGACCAGCTCACCTGCTGGTTTCAAACCCAGAACATTTGTCAAGTGTGATCGATACAATTGAACTCTTTGCTCCATTATCATCAAGATATAATATGAATTCTATCGCAGTTGTGACGAATGGGTCCCAAAATTATCAAATTGATCCAAAATTGAACAGCGTTGATGCTGATCAGACTGCAAAGATGTGTCTGCCGATCTGGATCAACACTCTTATGCTATGAGATAACAGCAATATTCCATCGAGAAAAGAGTTTATTCATCTTCAGTTTCATTAATGGTTTGTGTTGGTTACATTAATTCAAAAATCGCGAGGAATCATTGCTTTATTGAATCGAATCATCATGTTACTTAAAAAATATTGCATTGTCAATGCCTATACCCTAGTCTTTTCTTTTTTTATTATTTTATTTTTTTCTTATTTTAAATTATTTTCACATATTAATTTCACTACATAAAATGTTCAGAAATATTTTCACAAAGTAGTCATGTTTTTGCACACAACATAATTATTCATGTATTTGTGATTTTGGGTCCCGTTTTATTTCTGAACGTACAAACACATTTAGCCAGAATTTGTAATGGTCCAAATGTCTGTGTTCCATTTGCGTCTGTTTTGTGAAATGTTTGTTTTCCTTGTTGAGAACCAATTCCGAGGCTTTGACCACAAATGAGCTAGCATGATAGAATGAATTATCATTAGGATTTGGCAAGTTTATAAATAGTTTTATGATATAATTTACATATAATGATAGTTTCTAGCACATTTATACTTATTTGAAATATTTTTACAGGTTGTTATCTTTTAAAATTCAAAACAGAAGCAGAAATTATTTTCACAAATAAAAAGATTTGTGACTAAAACAGCTGGTTGAATAATTCAATACTGTAATGAGCTAATTACAGGCCAAGATAATTACAGGCTGTCCTCAACAGTGTTTATACCACATGCTGCCAAAAAAAAACCCAAATAATTAATTTGCATGTTTCTTACAGGTAAATTTCCTTTGTGTGGCAGTCCGTGACAAAGTAAACCCTAAAAATTACTCTGTTTATACAGAATTTCTTGTGTGTGACGAGTGAAGATCCAGATCAGGGTTGAAGGTTATAAAGCTGAGATTGGAAACCAGTCTCAAGCATCTGATTGGCTGAAATGGCGACTGAGATTTGAGACTGGTTTCCATGCTCAGTTTTATAACCTTGGGCACAGATGTGCTGTCTGATCTGGTCTTACACTGGTCAATTATTAGTGAGAATCAGCTGAATGAAACTAAAAGTGAACAGTGTAGATCCTGATCAAATGGCATGTATGTGCCAACTGATCTGGATCAACAATGTTTGCTTAAGTCATATCTTTAAAATAAAGGGTTAAATATTTTCAGTAACAAAACAAGGCTTGTAATTAAGAGTTGATCTGTTTCTTGGCAGCTACAAATTGCCCTGTTTTGCATGATGACCCTATGAATGTTTTTTTTTCTTTTTGCTTTTAGCAAGCCTACTTGACTGTTTTATGTATATAGGTAACACTTGGTATTGTTGTTGTTTTTTTAAAAGCCCTTATCCTGCTGAGATTTGGGGCACGCTGGGAACCAGTCTTCAATATAAAGCAGCTGATTGGTTGAAATTGAGCCTAGTGTTCTTATTGACCAATCACAAGCTAGAGTTTTGAAATTGGTCACCAGCTTTTGCTTAATGATACTGGGCACATTATATTCTGCACTTAATCGTAATTTGGGTCAAAGTTACCACAAGTTATTCATAATATTTAAAAATTGAATCACCCGATTTCAATGTCCAGGGCCCAAGATCATAAAACTAAGTTTTGAGATCAGTCTTAAATCTCAAGGATCTGATTGGCTGAAATGGCGACTGGTCGCCATTTCAGCCAATCAGATGCTTGAGATTTGAGACTGATCTCCAGATTTAGTTTTATGATCTTGGGCACAGTCCATATGTTAACCCATTACTCCATATAAACTGGTATTATCACAGGTGTGAGCAGTGTAAATCCAGACCAGCATGTATATCTCTGCCATCTGATCTGGATTTTCATTGTTCACTAAAAATATAACCTTATGAATAGGAAAAAGTGTAGATCTTGATTAGAGTAGATCTTGATCAGACAGCACAGATGTGCCAGCTGATCTGGATCTTAACAGTTTGCCCATTGGATGACAGCCATATCTCATGGCATAAAGGGTTAAGTTAGATAAGGGTTGATTGAAGATGAAATAAGTAGTATATGTTTTAGCTGTTTATATTTATAAATACTAACCAATTGATTGAAAATGCAATAAAAAGTAAATATACATGTATTAGTTGTTTATATTTATACATACTAACCAATATTGAAGATGAATTACATAGCTTGAGATTTTTTATATTTACAGAGAGTTATCAATATTTAATTTTATTTTAATTGTAGATGATACTGCTAATTTAAAATGTGTTTGTTTAATGTATTTGAATATTGTTGGGTATAAAATATTCACTTTGTATTTCTGTATAATATCAAATAGACAAAATATTTTACATTTTCATAAAATTATTAATGTTTATTTATTTTCATTGCAATGCATTTTGCCCTCTTCTTAATTTAGCTGACACTAAAAAACAGTTCAAAAAACGTTAAAAAAGGGTGTTATGATTTTGTATCAAAAAAAAATTATGTGCTTAAATTTGAAGTTAGGACTAAAAAGAATTAGCTTATTTCTGCTTTTTTAATCTTTAACTGAAATGTCAGAACTGTTGTAGAACTTCTTAGTAAGATATGTTAGAAAGTTAGTTGTTTTTATTATAGTTTGGGAATTTTTAATTAAATCATTTGATTTATGCTCAAAATGTAACTGTAATAACACTGCTATAATTTGATATTTTTGATAACCTTTTTCTCCTTTTTATATTATATATTCTAAGTTTAATTTAAAGTTTTGAATAAGTTGGAACAATAACCCTTTACTCCATAGATACGACATTAATCTCAAGGGCGAACAAGTTTTTAACCAGACCAGCCAGCAAGTAAGTGCCCTCTGATAGGGACTTACACTGTTCGCTTCTAGATTTATTTGGTTAATGCTGACCAATAAATGAACAGCATAGATCCAGATCAGAAAAAAGCACAGATGTGCCAGTTGATCTGGATCTACACTGTTCACCCATGCCATTAAATGTTTATTCATGGAGTAAAGGGTTTAGCCAATAATGGTGATAACTGGACCATTTTGGCTGGAAAAGGTGTCAACTTGTACATGGAAACTGTCATAAGTCGTACATTCTATATTGTAGACAAGAATGATGGATCGTTTTCGCGATCTCGGAGTTCCAGCATGTCCAGTCTGGAGAACGTGTCAAAGGAAGCCATTCAGTGTCTTGTGTTTGCTGACTCGTATACTCGGAAATTTGGTTGGTAACTTAATTTGTTGTTAACGTTCCTTGCACAAATAATTTTTATGTTGTCGTTTGCAATCAAAAGCAAAACTCAGACCTTAGAAGTCTTGTGTTTGCTGAATCATATACTCGGAAATTTGGTTAATATACCCGAACTCAGTACCGTCATTGTTTGAATATAAGCCGCACTCATGTATAAGCTGCACTGCCCCCAAACGTGATAGAACAGATGAAAATGGCTTAACGAAGTGTATAAGCAACCAAACCTGTGTATTAGCCGCACCTCCAAATTCTGGGGAAAAAGTGCGGCTTATATTAAAAAAATGACGGTATTATCGATGCATCTCTATCATGTCTATTACCTACATAAATTGGTTATGTGTTTCCATATTTGTTAGCTCCATCCTAGATAAGCTGAACTCTTTCTGATCAGAAAGCACGGATGTGCCTGCTGATCTGGATCTACACTGTTTGCCCATGCAAGAACAGTTATATGGAAGAGGGGGTGAACTCTCCTTAATTTCTATGCACTTTTGTTACAGATAATTTCACAAGTCCTTGTTTATGGGTTGGAACCAGTCTGGGCTCAGTGTTGGTAATAGTGCTAAATCTGCCTCCTCCTGGAGATCAGAGACTTTCTCAACCAGTGATAGTTTCACCTAGTGGTATGTACATCATTTGTTACCCCCCCCCCCCCCCACACACACACACACACTCCCCCACTCCCCCACCAGCCTGGGCTCAGTATTGGTTATAGTGCTAAATCTGCCTCCTCTAGGAGATCAGAGACTTTCTCAACCAGTGATAGTTTCACCAAGTGGTATGTATATCATTTGTTCCCACCCCTGTTCATGAATGGTCTTGAAGTCCTTGTTTTAGATTGGTATAAATCTGGGCTAAGTAAAGCACAACCCTTCATGTACCATAAAGTCAAGCAGACGATATTGCTTTAATGCTATTCGTTCAAAAAAATGATATTCTATTGTCAGTAAGTGAACAAAAACTATAAATTTAGAGAAAATAATATTAATAATGTATGGCTTTATTTGAAAACTTGAAAATTTACTCGAGTAAACATCGTGCTAATACACAAAATTTCATTTTGCGTTTGTATCGATGTTTTATGCAAAATAAGTTTATTTCAGTGAGTACAATATAAATGAAAATAATAAAATATTACGTAAATTAATTTTTAAAAGATTTTAAAAACTTTAGATATAAATTTTAGAACAATCAAAATGACTCAAATCCTATAATTGTAAGAATTGTATGAAGGTTGTAAGAATTGTTGGAAGGACAAGTTCTGCATTTATCATTTCAGGAACGATATTTAGATTAAAGGGTGCCATACAGTGTATGTCATTTCTGGACTGTAATGGTATGATTATACCCACAGTGACGTCGGGTGCGTGGAGAGACCCGGGGCGAGACGATTCATCCAAAGATACCACCAAAAATTCTACTAAAACACAACCAACACGTAAGATTGCAATAATGTCTATTGTCCTGCATTGTAATAAATAGAAAATATTTGTTATACCCCCACAAAGTTGGAGGCATATAGAGTTTCACTCATCTGTCCTTACGTCCCCCAAATCGTGACTTTCAACTCCTCGTTAACTATCAGGTGGATTTCTTTCAAACTTGCATGGATGATCAAGCAGGATGTGTAGATGAAGATTTTTTCCTGCAACCATTTCTACCAGAGTAATAGCTTTTCGTTAAAAATGTTGTAGTAGCAGTGGGGAATGAGAGTCCAAGGACACCTTCTAGTTTTGTTTTATTTTTTTCAATGAAATAATGGTTTTAAATTTACTGTAACACTATGTTTGTTGCAGTATTCCTATAGATGTGAAAATAAAGTCAGATATTTAACCCTTTCCTCCATATATTTGCATTTTTACACATGTGTAACCAGTGTAGATCCGGATCAGTCGGCACATTTGTGCCGTCTGATCAGGATCTGCACTGATCGCATTTTGGTCAGAAATAACCTTACAAATCATAAAGGAACCAGTGCAGATCCTGATTAGATGCCACGAATGTGCCAGCTGATCTGTATCTTCACAGTTTGCCCACTCAATAAAAGTGTGTCTATAGAGGAAAGGGTTAACTAAAACAAATATCATGCAAATAAACACATTATTTTGGCTATTATAGGAGAGGCATGCTACGATTAAATACAAGATATAAACTTAAAGCCTAATTTTACCATGTTATTTAATCAGATTTCTATTCTTCTTTCCATAGCTCAAAAATTAAAAATTTCTCCAAGTTCTTCAACAGAAGTGACTGACAGACAGTTTGCTATCATTTGCTCTGAAAAGCAAGCTAGAGTAAGTTACATAATTTGTTTTATGGGGACTTAATAATGTATGAACCTATGACTAGAGTTGTCAGCTCTCCTTATTATAAAATCCAGCATCCATTTAGCACCGTCTGTACTCTGAAAAACTTTGTTCATTCTTCCTTAGGCCTGCTTAATTACCTTTGGCACAGTATTGATGAAAAGGCTTAAAATATCTAGATATGCTAAATATTTTGACTGGCTAAATCACAGCAGTAGCTCACGAGTTAAGGTCCCTAAATTGCTTTTTTTTTTGCTTATTATTAACTATTCACTAGATGTGACGGGAATGTTTGGACCTCCTTATAACCACCTAAGGATATACCATGACATTAAAATCACTAAAGTAAAATATACAAAGGCCCTTACCATGTGTAATTTAATATTATGCTATGATCTAATGATTTATGAATTCCTGATGTTTATTGATTTTAACCCAGTACATTAGTTTCGCAAATTAAAGCTTAATGTACCTCTTTCTTTAAATTTTGCTACTAATTTTATTCACCCCTAAAGATATCAATACTAAACAGGATTATTTCCTTCCAGGTTGTTTCATTGCCATCTCAGACATGTCCGTATAAAGCCCGGATTTGTGAAAATTCGTTTGTTGTCAAGGCTGATGTTGTTAATCTCAGGGGTAAGTTGTTGTCAAAGCCAATGTTTAATTTCAGGGGTATGTTTAACCCTTTACTCCATATATGAATTTTATCAAAGTGCGACCAGTGTAGTTGCAGATCAGTTGGCATATCTTAGCCCTTAGGTCTGGATCTACGCACATCACTTCATGGTGATAAATATTCTTATGAATCTAAAGTGTACTGTGTAGATCCTGATCAGACAAATGTGCCGGCTGATCTGTTTGCCCATGGATAACAGCCATATCCCATAGAGGAAATGGTTAACCTTTTTACATACTATACTGTATTAATTGGGATTTCTGGTATGTTTGTCAATCTATACCTCAGGCACAAAAATTAGACACATTCCAATTTCAACCAATTGGGCATTAGAATAAGGGACTAATCTCTGTATCAACAAACTTATAATATAGATTAGAGACTGGTCTTTGTTAAAACCATTTGTGCATCATAGATAATGAACTTGTCTCAGTTTAGCCACCTGTGCATTAGAGATAAGCCTCCAGAAACAGTTTTATGATCTTTGGCTTTCGAAGTCTCCAGAAACAGTTTTATGATCTTTGGCTTTCGAAGTCTCCAGAAACAGTTTTATGATCTTTGGCTTTCGAAGTCTCCAGAAACAGTTTTATGATCTTTGGCTTTCGAAGTCTCCAGAAACAGTTTTATGATCTTTGGCTTTCGAAGTCTCCAGAAACAGTTTTATGATCTTTGGCTTTGGTTACTTTAAATACAAACATGCCTGTTTTTGACTTAAAGTTATTTTTTTTATAGTTTTCATAGTGAAATATAATTCACTGGCTTTCAGGTGACAGTGTGTGTTTGGCATGTTATGTTGCCAATGGTCACATCATGGTGTATAGTTTACCAAGCCTCAAACTGCTGCTCGACATTGAGTTTATGGCACTCACTGACCTCAGGTTTGTAGTCTGTCTTGAAAGCTACTTTTATGCTTAGTGCAGCTTTGTTTCATATCCAAATATTGTAGACCAAAAACAGCCTAGACAGTTGTGCAGTTTGGAAAAGGGCTAACCAATCTTTCTTCTCTAAACTAATGTACCAGTTATCAGTTGGTACAGTGTTTATATATACTACTCAAAATTTGATCAGGGCCACATTTGCAAGTATTGTAAGTTTTCCTGCTTAGATAATTTTACACTCTTGTTTAAGTTCAATAATTCATCTCCAATGACTAATTCATCATTTTTTAACAAAAAAAGGAAACAAATAAAAATCTTTATATATCATATACTGGTCAGAATGTTAATGTAAACAATCATAATTACACTCAACAAAAGTGGCACTTATCAAACTTGAGTTTTAGTCATGTACATTGATAAGGTTTTTCTAATTGATAATAAATAGCTTATACATTCCTCAAAAAAAGAAATTGTCACACAATTCAGTTTGTCAAATTCAAGCTCTAGACAAAGCAATTGCAAATCATCAAATATATTTTTGAAAATTACTTGACCTTAATCAAGGCCAGGACTTTAACTAAAAACATTTATTTCTAGCTTATTACATGAACATATGTACAGGGATTCCACTAGCTGCTGAATCTCAAGGGCCATTTGGCCATTTTTAGGGGATCCTCAAAATTATAAGCCAAAAATACCCCTGATTTAAGGAAACTAAAATCCTAATGGTAAAAATGAGGCTTTGGACATTTCAAGGGTCAAAGGGTCATCTCTCGGGTCAAATGGAACCCCTGTATTTTTAGTGTTATTTTTTTAAAATATTGATACTTAATTAAATTTTTTATTGCATGACAACAGACTTATGCTTGAAAAATACTGTTAAGATATCTTCTAGTGATGTTTACAACTGAAATGATCAACAGTAAGATATGAACCAATAGAAAAAGTAAATGAAATTCTCAGTTTTCTTTTTGTATTTTAGAGTTGCCAGAACCTTCTGTTTTAGTAACCACGGTCATGCAATGTATATGTGTTCACCTACGGAACTTCAGAAAATTACCTACTCTGCTGAATTTTGGTAAGTACACAACATACTATGCCTTAACCCTTTATCTCATTTATAAGGTTTTGTTTGTATTTGCGACACATATGGATCCAGATTACCTGGCACATCTAGAGGATCTGGATCTACGCTGGTCACTTTATATGGTCTGAAATACCGTCATTGTTCAAATATAAGCCGCACTCATGTATAAGCCGCACCCTCCTAAATCAGATAGAACAGATGAAAATGGCTTAATGCAATGTATAAGCAGCCAAACCTGTGTATTAGCCGCACCCCCAACTTTTTACTGCCAAATTCTGGAAAAAAAGTGCGGCTTATATTCAGACAATGACGGTAATATAATAAATCGGAAAAGCAAACAAATTAGATCCTGATTTGATCGCATGATTGTGCCAGCTGATCTGGATCTACACTGTTTGCCCATGGAATAAATGGTTAAAATGACTCCTGATTGGTTCTAAGAAGGCAGAAGACTGATGATATTAAGATAGGTATCTGTATTTAATAAAGCAAAGCTATCGGGTATTAAACTGAATTGTAAACATGTCCTAATTATGTCACAGATGTAGTACAAGACATTGTAAGATTTTAATAAAAATGCTCAACCAAGAACGTGTAACAATATTTTACATTATTTATTAACACTATTCCATGGGTAAGACTTTTATCATTTGAGCCACCAGTGTAGATCTAGATCAGCCAGCACATCTTTTTCTTGCATACCGGATAAGTATTTCCGCGTGATTTACCGGGGAAAGAAAATCTTATCTTTTCCCTAGGGAAAAGATAACCTTCGCGTGCTACAAGACTGACGTCACGTCTTCAAGTATCTGACGTAATTTATTCAAGTTAGTGACGTCATTTAGAAAATAAGTTTTATGTTAACGTCAATATTTTCAGTGTAAGGAAACACAATTTAGTTTATATACATGTACACAAATGTTATGAACAGTAAAAGGTATGCAAGAAAAAGTATCTTGCATGGGCCATTCGGTAAAGATAGAAAAATCTGTCACCTCGGGTGAATTGTTTTGGCGGGAACTCGGCAGAGCCTCGTTCCCGCAAAACAGTTCCCCCTCGGTGACAGATTTTTTCTATCTTCACCTCACACTCATGCAAGATACTTATAATCATCTCCTCTATATCTGCATTGTTCTTTTCTTTATCAGAAATAACCTAACAAATCTAAAAGCCAAAAATCTTTTAAATTCATCAAGTTGTTTCTAACCAATAGAATGTGCAACCACTGTAGATCCAGATCAGACAGCATGGATGGCTGATAAGGATCTTCATTGTTTGCCAATGTAATAAACAGTGTATCATTGGAGTAAATGGTTAAATTATAACTCTTTCTCCCTTCGACACACAGACATTGTGTGGCCGAACAGTGTATATACAGATCAGCCCTCACATCTGGATGTGTTGGCTGATCTAGATCTACACTGGTCACATATGTGTAAAAATGCATATATATAAAGGAAAGTATAAACTACTATCATGTCATTTGATTGCTTGATTTTTGGAATTAATTCATGTTATAAATATATTTAAAAGTTTCCTTTCTTTACAGTGATAACCTGAGTGAGATGTTAGGGGACCTTTTCTTGCCCACAGAGACGCCAGAGGCCCCCAAACAAGGATTCTTTAAAAACCTGTTTAGTGGTGGTAGCTCAGCTCTTGATAGAGAAGAACTATGTAAGTATAGCGATGTCAGTTGATTTGGCCTGGCCTCGTTGTCACACAAATAAGATTGGCAACCAGTCAAAGATCTCAGATTGGCCATTAGTTTTTCATATTGATGAACTGTTGTCATTATTTACATGAAATAATGAAAATGTGTGGTTTTAAATTCATATCCACTTTTCTTTAAAAAAAACTAGGAAAAGGGATGTCATGTCAAAAACATAGAAAAACCGAAAAATGATACGCATATTCACTTTACAAAAATTAGGAAAAGTGACAATTCAAGTCAAAAACAACAAAAAAAACAGAAAAAATGCATGCATTTTTGCTCTGTAGAGCATAATTATTCTCTCTGCATCTGGACATTGGGAAAACACATTTATAAACATTTGTTAATTTGTGTAACTTGCAGTTGGTGAAAGCAGTGGCAAGAGTGCTCGAGGATTGGCCACCAGGGTACCGGGGTCTGGGGGTATGCAGAATTTACAGGCTCAAGCCCAGGCAGCTGTGGGTGGTGAGGTGGGAAGAGCAAGACTGGTAAGAAATCTGGGATGATGTCTGTGTCTAGCACAGAATTGTACAGTATGGCACAAAGCAACATATTTTTGGCAAAGACTATAACAGTCATTTTCTAATTTATCTTAATGACTTCAAATAGGGGTATAATTGGAGATGTATAGCTTAAAAGTGGTCTAATTAGAAATCTAGATTAATAACTTGAAATAATAGTCTAATTAAGGATTTAGTAATTCATTACTTAAAGAATAGTTGTCTAGTAGAGATGTGTTTAATTGCCTAGCTTTCTAATTAGAGATCTATTCTTATAAATTAAAAGATTAGAGATGTAGTCTGATGACTTAAAATAGTGGTCTTTTTTGAGATATTTATAGTCTAAAGCCTTAAAAAAAGTGGTCTTGTTCAAGATAAAGTCTAATGTCTTAACAAAGAGGTCTAATTAGAAAGGTAGCCCACAGACTAAAATGTAATCTAAAGACTAAAAATAGTGGTCAAATGAGAGATGTAGTCTTATGAGTTAATAAAGTGGTATAATAAAAAATGAAGTCTAAAGACCTAAAATAGTGGTCTAATAAGTGATGTAGTCTAATGACTTAAAATAGCAGTCTAATAAGAGATGTAGTCTAGAGACTTTAAATAGATGTCAAATTAGAGATGAAGTCTTATGTTTTAAAATAATGGTCTAATTAAAGATGTAGTCATATAATTGTGGTCTAATTAGAGATGAGGTCTTAAAATAGTGGTTTAATTTGAGATGTGAAGTAATAATTTATTTACCATATATAGTAGTAAAAGTAGAGGACCTGGTATGGTCTTAATTACTTTGAATTGTAATTTTATAAATGACATGGTTTTAATGACTATCAGTGGTGGGATCTTAATGAGTTAAAATTGTGGTCTATTTAGCTAGAGGCTTTACCGTACTTTCCTTTTTATCCACTTCAGTTACTGGGTGAGAGAGGGGAAAAGCTATCAGGGTTGAGCGACAGAACTGAAGAAATGGCAATGCAAGCGGAAAACTATGCTAGTACTGCACATCAACTTATGTTGAAATATAAAGACAAGAAATGGTACCAGTTCTAGCGGAGTTAAACATTAGTTTATTAAATAACTGAAATAGTGAAAGAATGATCATTAGAAGGGAAAATATATACGATAAAGGGATGCATTTCCAATACCAAGGATTGAAAACACAGCTCAAACATCTTTTTGGGGGGTGATAAGAAACACACATTATGATTTCTAGGATATGGAACACACATTGTGATTTCTAGGATATGGAACACACATTGTGAATTCTAGGATATGGAACACACATTGTGATTTCTAGGATATGGAACACACTTGTGATTTCAAGGATATGGAACACACATTGTGATGTGCTGTGGAGTTGAAATAAATACTGCAGAAGATGTATCAGAACAAACCACTAAGTGTCAGTTAAGCTGAGCACACCCAGTGCATTTTATTTGTTAGATCATCAAATGTGATGAATGCAGAAAACTAACAGATGCGGGAATAAACACATATTTTGTAATTTTAAACACAATATTGTTCACTGATGGATATAGAATATTCAGTGTAAAAGAAATCTATAGAACTTGCACAAGTCATATTGGTTTGGGAACATGAACACTACATGTATTTGAATGATTAAGACATCAGTTTGCATAAAACCAAAGCAAATAATGGTCTCTGATGGTAATTGATGTATTAATATTATACTTTCGTATATGAGAAGAATAGAAAAGAAAATGAAAGCATCGGCATCCATGAAAAGGAATATGCTGTGAACGAATGAAGTCTAGAACATTTTCCCAAGAAAATTTTGTGTTTTTATATCATCACAAAAAACACAAATAATATATAAAAGGAATGACTGAAAATAACAAATACCAATGAGAAAAAGGGATATCTACATATGTGTTGATATCGTAATGAAAGCCAGTTCAGAATGGAATTGCAGTTAGAGAAATATACATATTGTGGAAATTTGGATTAAAACAGCTATTCTGATAGATGTGTTGATATTGTAATGAAAGCCAGTTCAGAATTTTGATTGCAGTTAGAGAAATATACATATTGTGGAAATGTGGAATAAAACAGCTATTCTGATATTTTTTATGTCAGAACTCGAAAGACTAGAAAACCTTTTATTTTTAAATCGCTTGTGTGCACCCTTAGTGGTAGTTAAAATCACTCAAGCTGTTGACAATGTCCGAGTTTTATTTAACAAATTCATTTATATCGCTTTTGTTAGAGATGCAAGATGGAAATGGAAAACTTGATTTTCACAGGAATCAATAGTCTGAGGGAAAGGTGCTGATTTGATATTATACTCACACAATGTAAATATGTTTTTACTTTGCAAAGCCTGGTTGAATACACTTAACATGTGGAGTATGTAGATACTCTTGCAGTTATTTACCTGTTTTGATGTACGTATACAATGTATGCAGATGTTTGATTGGTGAGATGTAAATGGGAGTAAGTAAATAATTTATTAGTTAATTGAGCTCTGAATAAATTAGTATAGGGGTCGGATGCAAGATGTCCAGAATGGGGGTTCGTTTGAGGCAGTCTTAGAGTTGTTCCATGATAATGGCCAACTCCCATGAAAGTAAAATATTGCTGCCCAAGAAGGGTGATCAATCAACCCAACTGAACCCCCTCTGGATCTGACCCTGAGAAAAAAAAAAGCTGGAAGTGATACACCTGAAGATATTATTTTCAAATTATTTAACATTTATGCCTTGGGATGTGGCTATTATCCCATTAGTGAATATTTAACCCTTTCCTCCATATATACACATTTTTACACATGTGCAACCAGTGTAGATCCATATCAGCCGGCACATCTGAGCGTCTGCTCAGGATCTGCACTGGTCGCATTTTGGTCAGTAATAACCTAATGAATCAAAAAGCGAACAGCTTAGATCCTGATCAGACAGCATGGATGTGCCATCTGATCTGGATCTAAACTGTTTGCACCCACAATAAAGGTGTCTCTATGGAGGAAAGGGTTAATTTCAAAATTATTTAACCTTTACTCCTTGGGATGTGGCTGATATCCTATGAATATTGAAGTTCCAGATAGCCACCACATTCGTGCCATCTGATCAGGATCTGCACTATTTGTTTTTTTAGTTCATTTTAGATTATTTCTGACCAAATAGCAACCAGTGTCGATCCAGATATGATGGCACAGATTTTCTTGCTGATATGGATCTACATGGGTTGCACTTGAGATACAACCCATATAAATGGAGTAAAGGATTAAGCTTAAAAATAGCGAAATAGATTTTAGCTACTTCTGTGACATTCCTCCACAGGTTGAAACATATTGTTACAAGATAAATGTTAATTCCTTTATTTATTTTCAATTGTTTGTTATTAATTTCTGACTAAGAAACCAAGATGGATTGGAATAGATGTTATATATGTATTACGTTTGTATGACTGGTTAAGTATGTAAATGCCACAACAAGCATTGTTTGTTAACCCATTCCTGTATAGATACACCTTTATTGCTAGGGCGAACAGTTTAGATCCAGATCATCCGGCACATACGTGCCATCTGATCAGGATCTAAACTGTTCGCTTTTTGATTCATTAGGTTATTTCTGACCTAAATGCAACCAGTGCAGATCCTGATCAGAAGGCATGGATGTGCCGGCTGATCTGGATGTACACTGGTCGCACATGCGTAAAAATATGTATATATCAAGGAAATGGTTAACTTTAAGCCCTTTACTCAATATATACACCTTTTTATGGGTGTGCGACCAGTGTAGATCCAGATCAGTCAGCACATCAGTGCCATCTGATCAGGCTCTGCACTGTAGCTCTTTGGTCAGAAATAACCTAATAAACCAAAAAAACACAGTGCAGATAAGACGGCATGGATATGCCAGCTGGTCTGGATCTACACTGTTTGCTCATAAAGGCGTATGTATCAAGAAAAGGGTTAAATAACATTTTATTGATATTATGCATGTAGTTTTATCATTCCATAAGGCCGTATTTTGTAGCATAACATTTTTTCTAGTAGATAACTTTTACATAAATGGGACCAATTTGTTTACAGTTTTCTCCGATTAAGTCTTGTCAAGTTGCCTGTTTCCAACTTTACAACAAACAGTCTTTCTTTCTGCACATTGTCACTTACGTTTAGTAAAGGCTTTAGACTTATTTTTTATTTAACAATACCTGTTACAAGTTGAAAAACAAACACACTTCTAGTTTGCCATTTTCAAGGGATAAAAAGACACTTTGATTATGCCTGTTGTCAATGGAAAAACAAAAACACATCAACTTTGTTATATAAGGAAAAACACAGACATTGAGTTTGTTATCACTGGGAAAACAGACACATTGACATTGTTATCAATCGAGAAACACAGACACATTGATTTCATTATCAAACTGACTTTATCAATTTGAAAACATGGATATGTTGACTTTGTTAGGAATGGAAAAGCACAAACACGTATCAATGGAAAATGCACAACTCATTGACTTTGTTATCATTGAAAAAGAAACTCATACATTTTGAGTTTGTAATTAAAGGCAAAAAGCAGAACACATTGACTTTGTTATCAGAGAAACAACGACGACAGGTTGTCTTTGTTGTCATTGGAAAAACACAGACTTTTTAAGTTTGTTATCAATGGAAAAATGCAGAAATCATTGAATTTGTTATCAATGGAAAAATGCAAACACATCGATTTTGTTATCAAACTGATTTTGTTATCAATAGAAAAACACAGGCATGTTGAGTTTGTTATCAATGGAAAAACACAGATACAGAAAAACACTTGAAAATTTATAATGTGTTAACTGGTGGATTTATGAATTGAATGATATATCAGTTGATTTTGTATGATACTTTGTTAACTGTGTTAAAACTCAATAGAAGTTAATGACAAGACCTTTAGCATTGGCCTAAATTTTTCATTGTAATGTTTTGTAAAATGAAAGAAATCATTTTCAATGGCATATCACTTGGGCATGTTTGCATGCTGTCTGATCTGGATCTACACTGGTTTCCTTTTGGTCAGAAGTAACCTAATGAATTAAACGTGAACTGTTTAGATCCAGATCAGCTGGCATGAACATGACAGCTGATCTGGATCTTCACTGAACAGCCATATATCCATCAGAGTAAAGGGTTATTGCATTCTGTTTTATATTAATCTGCTAAAAATGACAAGTGGTGTATTTGGAACTAAAAGGGTTTAAAGCCCTTTCCTCCATATATACACCTTTATGGCATTGGCAAAGAGTGCAGATCCTGATCAGACAGCATGGATGTGCTAGCTGATTTAGATCTACACTGTTTGTGCATGTCATAAAGGAAAGGGTCCAGTTTACTAACAATATATTTTATACCAGTTGTGCTGGCATACATGTGAACAAACTGATATGCTTTAGTTATCTCAATGTATATTAAGTCTTCAAACATGAATAAATGTAAGCATAAAATAACGTGCACAGTATGTGTGTAAATTATGGTTTCATTTACAGTGTGTGACTTAAAGACCATGTCTGAAGATTATAAAAACTGAGTTTAGTGACCAGTCTCAAATCTCAAGCATCTGATTGGCTGAGCAATCAGCTGAATATGAGACTGGTCCGTTTTAGCGAATCAGATGCTTGAGATTTGAGACTTGTTTCCATGGTCAATGTTATAGTCTTGGGCACATGTCATCAATACATTCTACGGAGAGGAAAGAAGCAAATCATTGCCCAGTCATTACTTATTGATATTGCATTCCTTATCCTGGTACTTCATTACTATTTTTTTTATTCCCCCACAAAGTGGTAGAAATACAGAGTTTCACTGGTCTGTACATACATACGTCCATCAGTATCTGTGCGAACCTCCCCCAAATCTTATGGCATCAACTCCTCATTAACTATCGGGCGGATTTCTTTCAAACTTGCACAGATGATCATCAAGCAGTAAGTTACTGCTTAGTAAGATGTGTAGATGATCGTAAATAAAAGATTATTTCCTGTGACCATTTTTACCAGAGTTATGGCCCTTTGTTAAAATGTTGTAGCAGTGGGGGCATCGGTGTCCCAAGACGCAGTGTAGATTCAGATTCTGTTTTTTTTTGTGTGTGGAATGTAAGAGAGGCACGCCACGGAAAAAGGTACCTTCGGGTCATTTTTTTTTGCATTTTTGTTGTTACTATATTTAAAAAGAACTTTCAAATTTCTATTATTTTCTCATAACAAAACAGTGATTTTGTTACACATTTTGACAATAAAATGGTATTTTTACCGCATATTGCATAATAATTAATGTCGTCTGCTCAACTTTATGACGTTGTTTCAAGGATTGACGTCAACTGCCCGAAGGTACCGTTTCCCATGGCGTGCCTCAAGAGGAGATGGCATGCAGGCAATTTATATACTGTGGTGCATATACTTTGTTTGATTTATTATATTTCATAATAATTATTTATACATACAAGGTACTGTACATTTTTGCTTTTTTGATAATCCATTATGATTATTTAAAATTGTTGATTTATTTAAAAATAGAGAATTATGAAATAGTGTTCATTTTAGAATAATTATATGTCTATCATTTGCAGTATCCATGGTAACTCAAAGCTGACTTTCCTTGCTCTCTATTCATTTTCCCTGGAAAAAAAAATAAATTTTTTCATGATGAAAACAAAACATTAAAAATTAAAATCTTTAAAAAAATTAAACAATAAATATGATTTATAAAAATTGTAAAAAATGCAGCAATATATTTTTTTATGTTGTAAAATTAGTTTTACTTTTTTAAGCACAAAGTAGTCAAGAACTACCAAGCATAGATTCGATAGATCCAGCTTTATTTAAATAATAAATTCCTTAGTTAAATCTACAAGACTGTTTCAAACCATTTTGTCATTTAAGTGCCTGTGACACTATCTTAATATTTTGTTTATTCACTTTCCACCACAATTTTCCCTCTTAAAATTCTATACATTCTACACCTCTTATCTGGTAAAACTAGACACTTCTGCCACTTAATATTTAACCCTTTATTGCATGGGCAAACAGTTTAGATCCAGATCAGCCTGCACATCTGTGCCGTCTGATCAGGATCTTAACTATTCGCTTTTTGATTTGTTAGATTCTTTCTGACCAAAATGCAACCAGTGCAGATCCCGATGGCGTGGATGTTATTATACACCAACTATAACAAAAACAATGTTATTTTAGATAGATTTTCTAGGGTTGATGAAATGAGAGAAAGGGAACCATGACCCAAGATCATAAAGCTTTTTATTGGTAGTCTGATTGAGCTTGCAGCCAATCAGCTTCCTGGGATTCAAGACTGGTTTCTGTTTTCAGTCTTATGACCTTGAAACATGGCACGAATGAGTATCCAATGGTGCTTGCATTTACCTTATTTATTTTAATAATTATTCTAAGTAGTGGTGCAATTTTTTTGTTTCTTGTGATATTGTGTTATGTTATGTTAGGTCTCTAGAAATCTCCTATATAATTAATACATGTAGTATAATTTGCATTTCCCACTGTGATTTGTCATGTCTGGTTAAGTTTATACACTGCTACTGTTCGATTTATGTGATCAATGATGTGGATTTGACTGCACAGCAAAACTATTTTTTTATAGTATGAATGAAAACCCTCTTACCTTCAGCCTAAAGTGTAAAGTAATGATACAAAGCTACTAGAGTAGTGTAAAGTAACAATTCAGAGCAAACCCACTACCAAAGTAGTGTAAAGTAATGATACAGAGCAGAACTACTACAAGAGAAGTGTAAAGTAACAATACAGAGCAGACCCACTACCAGAGAAGTGTAAAGTAATAATAAAAAGCAGACCAACATCCAGTGTAATGTAAAATAACAATACAGAAAATTGATTTTAATGAGACACAGTACAAGAATACTATATTACAATGGATATGACTTGCAATGATTATTGTCAAAATGTTATTTCAACATTGTCAAGTATATTAATCATTCAGTTTGGGTATATTACATTCCATATGAAGGTACATTGATTTTTTGTTAAGTATATGTTTAAATAAATGAACTTCTAGTTGACATTAAATTTTTGGTTAAGTATATGTTTAAATAAATGAACTTCTAGTTGACATTAAATTTTTGGTTAAGTATATGTTTAAATAAATGAACTTCTAGTTGACATTAAATTTTTTGTTAAGTATATGTTTAAATAAATGAACTTCTAGTTGACATTAAATATTTGTCATAAGCAGTCACTCATAAAAAGTTATCTTCATACTCTTTGAATTACATATGTTATAGATTACAACTGTGTGGAACTTCACAATTTAGCATCATGTTTTGACTGATGGTTTGCTTATATATGTGATTTAAACTTAACCCCATATATCCTGGTTTTATCACATGTGCAACCACTGTAGATGCAGATCTGACGGCACTCTGATTGGCTCTACACTGGTCGCTTCCAAGTCAAAAGATAACTTTATGAATAAATATTGATCAGTGTATTTTCTGATCTAGATTTACACCATTCGCCCATGGGATAACAGGCATGTCATGAAGTAAATGGTTAATACGTTTTTCTATCCATTTTGTTTAAATATTTAAACTTGTGTTACGTAGTAAAGACTATACAATATTTATAAAAGTTTATAATACGCAACAGGGAAATATTTTGATTATTTGATTAGATGAAGGTGCATCCAGTAGAGAGTTTTCTTTCAAGATCAGGTCCACTGTTGATTAAATACACAAAATTAAGCTGGTAGAATGTGCTTGTTTTTTGAGCAGACTAAACTTTATTTATTATTATTACATATAATTATTTATTATGTTTTCTTTTTGCATTTATTGAACATTCATTCCAATTGATATTAATTGTTGCCAGTTTGAACTGGTATGGATATTTTGTTTGTGTCTTTGCTTTCTTTTTGAAAAGGAAATGTCTCCATTTTCAGAAAGTTATAGCGGTTTCATTGTTTATTTGACTATTGAGCTATCAACTAGGGCCTACAGTCATAAAAATCGAACTAGAGCCAAGTCTCCAACTCAGTTGAGAATAAGACAAGTTGTAAAAACTAAAGCTAGTTTTAAGACTAGTTTCCAGTTTGAGCCCTGGTACAAGCATATAAGGAGCTAGTTTCAAGACAGGTCTGCAGTTTGAAGTTTGTACTTTAAGCCCTGGTACATGCATATTGGACGCTAGTTTCGAGACTGATCTGAAGTTTCAAATTTTGTGCTTTTGAGCCCTGGTACAAGCATATAAGTAGCTAGTTTTGAGACTGGCCTGCAGTTTCATTTTAGTGCTTTTGGGCTTTGGTACAAGCATATTTGACACAAACTTTAGAGGATTATGATCTAGCAGATACAGGAAAAGTGCAATATTCTTTTTTAAATTAAAAGTAGCGGTATACATCGTTTACTGTGGGAATAGAAGGAATAAAGGGGAAATTTCCCTTCTTGTCCTAATATTTGGAAACATTCCAGACTATGAATGTAGCGGATGTTTGCAAATGTTAAATTGATAAAATAGTTAAACTTAACTGACAATTTTTTATTTAAATTAATAGTGTTTATTTTGTTGTTAAACTGATTCAACTGTTTTGAAAATGATACATCAGTTGTTCAGAAATTTTGGTGTTTTTTTTTACATTTGGAAGTCAATATATAAATTTTGTTAAAGAATCATTAGAAATAAAGCCTATATTTTCAGCTCACCTTATATTCTATCTTCATGCGCATGAAACAAGTTTAAAAGATTGACAAAGTAATAAGCAGTAAAACATCATCATCAACTTGGGGAAAGTGCTGGCTGAGTGTTTTCTGTTTGCTTTACCTTGATAATGCATTTAAACTGTGGTAAAACACCTTGTTTCTGTCGAATTTGTAAAGTGTTTCAAACAAAATTGAGTTTGATTATGAAGCCAGACTGTAGACTGACGTAGGTGTAGCCCTTGACCTATAATTTAGATATTGTTGATAATGAAATTCTAGAAGGTATGTCTTGCAGTTAGTAAATTAATAAAACATAGTTGAAATCATGTAAACTTATGATTTACCTGTGCTGCACGAAGCTCAGAAAACAAAAATAAAATAAATATTCATAGCCATCTGATTTCCCATTTACAAGAAAATACAGGTACGAATCATGTGTCATTACCTTATGGTAAAATACCCACTTCCTTTATAATTAATCTTAAAAAGGGACATTTTTGAACGGAAACCTCGAATTTAGCTTTCAAAGAAATCTACTTCATTTTAGACTAGTAAGAAAGAAATAATAATCATTATGATATAAACCTAAATGTAAAACTTGGGTAGAATCATAAAACTTTCAGAGCTGTCGTGAACACTACTTATATTTATGACACAAAAACTTACATTGTAACCAAATTGTTGGTATTCCCATCGGTACAAATTGTGCTCCATTATTTACAACCATGTTGTGTTGTTATAAAAGTGAAATTTATGCAGATCTTGGCCCAAAATCATAAAACGAAATCAGGAGACCAGTCTCAAATCTCGAGCATTTGATTCTTTAGATTCGAGACTAGTCCCCAATTTAAGTTATATGATCTTGGGCCCATATTGTCAAGTGAGAGTAATTATTACTGCAAGTATGATTGTGTCACACTTGTTATAGATATCTGTTACATGTTTATGTTTTACCTGACATGATGTTTACTCCTGTAGAAGTAATTATTCTGAAGGTCAATAAAAATCCCTAAATAAAATGGTTGTTTTACATTTCTCCATTTACACGACCCGATCAAAATGATTTTTAAACATTATCTACACATTATTACAAATCGGCTTCAAATATTGCTTATTATAACCCTCGGGTTCTCACTTTCGTTAATTGTTTGTGGCATCTATTTTGAAACTGATAACTGTAATACCATGCTATCTTCTCCTCTCTACTTTTTTGGCTGTGTTTAATGGATGTGGCCATTCGTGATTTGCTCATTTCAGTTGTTTACAGAGGTAAGTTGGCTAGGTGCTGTCGCTGTAGCTAAACAATATAACTGCTTGGGTTTTTTGGTGGCCCTAAAATGTCTCCCGTTGCAGATGCGTCAGTATTATTGTGGAATTAATTGATTACTGATGCCTTAATATTTGTTCTTAACCGCGCAAGCTTTTCAGAGGTCAAGGCTAGGGCTGTTGACAGCGTGATCGTAGCTACGAGGCGAACTGTTGCCATAGCGAATAGATTTCCAACCTTCGCATCTGTTTTCGATTTTTTTTCTGTAATTCTTTCAGATGGAGCTTCTAAAATATAGTATCATTTATATTACGTCAATTTAACGATAACGCTGGATTACATGCAATAGATTAGATTACAATAAGTAAAATATTAATTATTACAATCTCCGTTGTCTTTGATTTTAAATTCCATTCAGATTAAGAGAATATTTCTGACTATTAAGGTGGAATATAGATAATAAGATGGAACCATTCTTCGATGGTGTTGTTTGAGAGCCATGTGCCTTGATAGAAACTACAACTGCCAAAAACAATATCTCAACTGTATCAGGAATGTAATGAATTTTTATTTGATACCAAATTCTATTATTTTCTTTAAAAATTTTTACATATTAACTAAATTTGCCGAACACACAAGTATTTTAAACGTCAAATAAAAGTAGATAGAGGGGTAAGATAAATTTATATTGAGCGAAAACGAAGCTGGTAAGGTATACTTTTCTTGAAATCAAACGTTTTGTCGTAAAAATTTTAATCAATAGAGTTAAAAAAATCAAAATTTAAATTTGCAGATTTTTTATAATCAACGAAAACCGCGATTTTTTAAGCAAAACGCGACGCCATTTTATCTCTGAAAACGGACGTTAAAGACGCATTAAATTTGTAAAACGTGAGCCACGGATAAGAAAATTATATGTACATGAAGTAATTTGTAAGACGGACTAGGTGATGAAATTTCGTAGCAATCAACGCAAAATTTACTGAAATATCGGCTTGTGTTGCCTGAACGCGGGAAAATTGACAGACGTCTCAAAAGTGACGTTAGTGGCATACTTTGAAGACTTGTAGTTTCGAAACGACTAAGAATACTAAACAAGTAAGCACACATCCAAATCAGGCATATGCTCAATTATATGTATGCGAAATTTCGTGAGGAAACTCGAAAAAAAAATTGAGGCGCGTTCCAATTTAACTTCTTTTTAAACTACTCTTTTAACCTTTTTGCGATTTTGACGCGCAACCATGTCTACGTCCCCGTGAGGGGTTTGACATTACCGTAAGACAGACAGACAGACAGACGGACGGACGGACGTTCCAACGAATGTATATTTATGTGGCTACTCTATTGTCCTCTTTATTGTTCTTTTAGCCACATAAAAGAAAAAATTAGCCACATAAAAGAACGGAATGAATAGAATTTACCGTTACCCATTGTTCTCATAGCCACGTAACTACACATCGGTGTGCTCGGACGGACGGACGGACGGACAGACAGACAGACTTCTGAAATTGTAAAGCCCGTTGCTAGGCAACGGAATGGAATACGAAACTTCTGGAACTTACAGAATTAACCGGAGGTTCATTGTATACATGTATGCGCAGCGAGGAATTATAGCAATTTTAATCGTATAACGAGCAGCGGCTCCAGTAGAAACAACAACAACAAATATAAAAGCCATAGAAACACGACAGTGACTTGAATCGATATAGAGTTTGTTAGTAATAGGCTAGGTGGGGGTCAATATTTTACAGATAAAATCGGGGGTCATTATTTTATAAGGGGAGTCAGTATTTTATAGAAAGGGGTCATTATTTTATATAAAATAATGACCGTGGGGTCATTATTCTATGGGGGTCACTTTACAACGTTACACCGGCTGATCTGGATCTAAACTGTTCGCCCTAGCAATAAAGGTGTGTCTATACAGGAAATGGTTAACAGTAGTTGAACTTGATGACGATGATAATATAATTTTATTTTCAAGCTTTTTCGCAATACATCACAACTTGAAGCGATACGAAAGGCCTTATATAAATGTTATGTAGAAAAAAAGAGGTTCAACCAAGTTTGTGTCAATCATAGTATAAAAATTGTTCTTGATATTTCTTTGATTCTTTCCACTTTCATATTAATTAGATAGCGTACCTGTGAAAGGCTATTTGTACTTGGTTTCATCTCTAACAATGTGCCCAAGGGAGTCAGCATTATGTTTATGTTACCATATTTTAAGAAAGTGTCAAACCTAATAAATCAGAAATACACTTCCAGTCAGCTCTTTATATTCATTAGTTGGAGCCATCAATCTGCACAAATCAATGATATGAGTTTATGATTGTTTTACATAAAAGAAAAGTTAGAACTGTAAAGAAAAATAGTGAGACATAAAAAGCTCTAAAATTCTATTTGCAATGAAAACGATGCAACACAAAACAACAATTCAAATGCCAACATAAGCGTAATGATACTCACAACGTTATGTAAGGTCCATAAAAAGAACTTTCAATTATGGAGATAAAAACCAACATTTTTATTTTTAGACATCCATTTTCGCGATCAGGAAATTGGAGGTCAAACACACATTTACAAATAACTCACATTGTATACATTTGTTAGACCAAATGACCTTAGATATTATTCTTAGTAACTCATTAGTTAAGGAGACATTTTCTGGACGAATTATTGGTCATAATATATTATTACTTTGTAACTATTACTTGATGATCTTTACTATAGTACAGCTAGTCCGGCTGAAGGGGAATTTTGGCCCGGCTTTAAATAGAGGTTTATAGCGAATGTTGAGTACCATGTGGCCCGGCTTTATATATAGATCGTTGAGTACTGAACGGGAACCATGTTGTATGTACAACGGTACGGTATTACCCAAGGAAATCTTATTAGTAAGAGGGAAAATGTCAACGTATTTTTTATGTTGCTTGATTATTGTCGGTCATCCTGATGACCGACATATTATAATGGACCAAACTTGACCTTTGAAGGGTAACACCGGTTAACAGCCGCACCGGACGTGGTCACTTTAGACAAAGCCGCCCGTCTAGAGCTTGAGAATGTTATTCCGTTCCCCCTATTTGCAAGAAAAGTCTTCTAAATGTTGATGAAACAATATTTGGACGTTGTAGTAACATCAAATAAGAAATTGAGCTGATATATAACGACATGTTAGATTATATAAACATACGTGTGTTGTATTTTCTACAGGGTGTAGAAATAATGTTATGCGTCTTTTTTTTTAGAAAGTCACTTGATGCAAACCTTCATAGCAAAATATTATTTGCTTATAAATTGAACTGATACTTTATTTGAATCAAACAACTGTTCAGGATGATCCTATATATGAAATAGATTCGATCCGATATATTGATTTTGTTGGTCAAAAGCAAGACATCGTTTATGTTTTTCTTAGAGACTAATGAATATCCGACTTTGGCGGGAAAGGCTGTCTGTAAACAAAAAGCTAGTCGGTCATTAGCATAAACTTTTAACCAAAAATGTATTCCAAAATCTAGAGTTCAACAACAAAATTTTGTCACTGTTCTAGGGTGGGGGATGAACAGCCTGACAGGGACTCAAATTATTATATTTACTATTCTGATCTTCAACAATTTAGTTAGAATGCTGAACTTCAACATGTAATATTGCTGGTTCTCGCACATTTTCCTGTTTTTGTTTGTTTGTTTTAATGATGTCAATTTCTGTGTATGCCATGTTAAATGACATAATGCAGGTTTTAAAAAACTCATGTCCATGCGTTGACTTTGAAAAGTGATGAAAACTTCTACCCATGTGTTAACATTAAAAATTTTCTTTCTTGTGGTATAAACCACCAAACGTACGGTCGTGAAATAGTAAAGGCTTATAGCAAACGAGGAGATGTTTTAAACAAGCATTTAGGATGAAACGAATGCTCAGAACTTTGCTTAAATGTCAAAATATTGTCTTTAAAAGAGAGATTTTGCTTTTTTGCGCTTTCCAGTGCAAATGTTGCGAATGTTCTCAGAAGTAAACGGAATTTTAGCGAAGTGAGGTGATCATTGTTTAAAGTAAAAAAAGGGATCAGCGATTTTGCAATTTGTTTGCGATTTCCAGTGCAATTTCGGTGAACGTTCTCAGAAGATACCGGAGGTTTAGCGAATGTGACATGACCATTGTTTAAAGTAAACATAGGAGATCAGCATGGGCAATATTTTTATCTAATATCACAAGCGTAGTCAATGGGGCGGCGCTACGCTAAAAGACAGTCATCAATACGATCAATAAGCTGCGGACGACAGAGATAAACGACTAGGATGGCCACAGGAGGTTAATTGCACTTTATGATTACACGTTCAGCGTGGAAGCATCAATAATGATTTTGTTTATTGATTTTTGTTGTTGTTACTTCCCAGTTTTATGTCCCTCCCGCCTCTGAACGAGGACATTATGGTGTGGACATACCAGCTTTCCTTGGTGGAGGAAGACCCCAGGTGCCCCTCCGGGCAATTTTCAGGCTCGAGCGGGCACCTGGGTAGAACCACCGACGTTCCGCAAGCTAGCTGGTTAGCTTCCTCACATGAAAGATCTTGACCCTGGTAGGTCTCGAACTCACAGCGGTGAGGGGCAAGTGATTCTCAGTCGGAAACCTTAACCACTCGGCCATGGACGCCCCTTTTGTTTATTGAACTTGTCTTATATCAATTTATAGGATAAATGGCGACACGTTACCACAGTTACAAGGACTTCGTTAGTCAAGTTTGTTGAAAAATCATTTCAATCCACAATTACAAATGTAGTTGTAATCAGATAATCAACCTCACAATTTTGCATTTCACGAGCGCACTATTGAAATAACCCGAGCTGCGAGAGTTTAAACCTTGTTGGTTTGATGACTACCCATCTCTTCATTAGTTATGAATATTACATTTTATCTTTTATTCGCAAATACTCATTCAGAGGGACATTTATATACATGTATTATGCTCTTTCTCAAAGATTTGCATAAAAGTGCCTAGTTTTGACCTTGTTGCACAAAAACTGCCATAGTTTTTTTTAGATCTATCTATTTCCCTGTCCTTTTGATATCCAAGTTGGAGCACTAATTACGATGCGGTATTTTATGTTTTTGATATGCTTAAAAGTCTTTAACAGGCTCAATGAAACCGAGCCTTCAATATTTTCACATTTTTCGTCTTCGGAGGTTTTCAAAGTGAACTTTTCATCTATTTTAAGAAAACAAAACTTAAACTATTGTTTTAAAATAGAAACTTGGTAACCATTCTATATGTATTATCATTTAAACTTTAACTATTTAATTTATGTTACAAAACTTCCGCCGCCATAATATTCAAAACTTGCCCTTGAATATATGCATTATTAACGAAATACGAATTGATTTATTTTGATTCCCTTATTCCCTCTCAAAACCGCATCTATCCATGCGTTCTCTTCTTGGGGTCTATAGAGAACGGTTGGACTCGTCGCAGTTGCAATCCAAATTGAGTTTAACTTGTAAAAGATTTCCGGGGCAACCCCTGACCCTAATGTCTGCTTCCCCATACACATGCAATATAACGGATCTGAATTCGGTCTTGGGATACAATAACATTATTTTGACAAGTACAGTAAGGTAGACAACACAAGCACTATAATTTCTATGTAAGGGCGATCTACTAGAATATACTTCAATAAATGCAAAACCAGCCTTTAAAGTAGAGAAATAGTTGTGAAGAATTTTCAGAACAGTGGCATAACGACAATTTCTTTGATGATAGATTAATTTAAATACAAATAGTGCTTCTTGAGTTTCTGTAATAGTTTCAGAGAAAATCGTTCAAACAAAAACAAAAGATATAAGCAGCATAAAGCTTAAGTGAAAGTAATAAATGCATCAGCATCCTAATTTATTGTTTACTGTCTTCTAACGCTCGTCAACTTCAAGTTTGACGAGATCTGCTGAACCAACTAAAACTACACTTTATGAATGTTGGTAATGAATACTGAATATTATAAGCATGGCTTTTCTCTCAATGTACAAATAAGTATCGACTGCGGAAAGTTCTATGGTACCTCTTTGAGCATTCGCGTTAATGTAACATAATTATCAGATTCGCTGGTGCTTAAACAACGTAATTATTTCTACACGTCCCGAATAAAATAATAAATTACGTCTACTAGAGACATGATTATTTATATTGATGCCTTTTGCCGGTACACGTCTTCTTCATGTTTCAATAAATCAAACATCAGCCGTTCAACTTTGTTTGCATGCTTTAAAGTAACAGAATTGTACAATGTATATATGTTCTCTTGTTTATGTTTTGTACATACAGAGAAATGTAAATGGAAATAAACTTGAAACTCGAAACTTCAACTAAATTCACAAATAGTTTGTCAGATACAGTCTGTGTGACATTGATCGACAGAAAACTGGCCATATTATTGACTTACATTGGTCCAAAAGTAAAAACAAGCACGAATACATACCTACTTATTCTATTAATTTATTTGCTAATGACCGACTAGCTGTTTGGAAAGCTAAAACTTGTGTGGACTTTTATTGTTAAATTATGTCGTAGGTTATGTATGCAAAAGTTTTATGTTAATATATAAACAAAATATTTACAAGACCAAGATGCAATTCCATGTGGATTTAGTCAGATAATTGTCGGTCATCCTGATGACCGACGGGATGACCGACATATTATAATGGACCAAACTTGAGCTTTCTACCTGAACACCGGTTAACAGTGATGTAAAGCAAAGATCACGTTCCAGACTGAACGGATAATTTAGATAAATAGACTCTTACTCGGTCGTTATTTATGGATAGACTCTTACTCAGTCGTTATCTATAAAAACATAGATGCCTCGTATTGGCTGTTGAAGGACGTCACATTTGGAGTCTGTACCTATTCTTAAATCCTCTCTCCAGCTGCTTATCAGCTAGGCTTATTCATATACATGTACATGGATTTTAACTAGTAAATGTACACTGTGTATGATAAACAAAAGATGTACAGCTTATAAATTTATTAAACCAAAGCAAATAAAATGTGTAGAGAACAATGAAAAGAGATTAGCTATTTATTTTGCTGACCACGAATCTACGAACTTCAGCATTTTGTGAAACTCGGGGATCAGAGGTATCCCAGGGAATGTTTTACATGGTTTAGCTAGTTCGATATGGATACATCCGTCGTTACTTTCTTGATACTTTTGCTTAACTGTTATCTTGAATTTTGCCACTAATCAACTGGTTGCTAAAGTTTTATAAGGTTTTGAATGTAAATATTATCTTTGGAACACCAGAACACACAGTTTTGCAAAAATCTTAAATCGGGTAATGAAACTGAAAATAATAGACACTACAAGTTTAAGCTTTACTTAGTTGTAATTTGGTTTTGAATCAACAAAATAATCTTTGGAACATGCGAACACACATACTTTTGCAGAAGTATCAAATCGGATCGTGAAACTGTCAATAATAGACAATACAAAATTTTGCTTTCCAAAAAGCTAGTCGGTCATTGGCATAAGCTTTTAACAAAAAAAAAGACGGCGCTGTAGTGCATACTTTTTGCGAATTTGATTTGAATTCAATGCCTTAGGTTGTTATTCGAAGTCATGAGACATACTAAGTGAAGTCTACATTGTCCAATCTATGCCAATATTAGATGTAAATTACTGGATACTCTATCTACAAATTATGAATGTAAAAACATGTCAGATTTAGAGAAATTTATTTACATTTTCACCAAAGAGAATTTGATGTATTTGTCAGCCAAAACCTGCTATATTATTCTCCAAGAATGGAGAAAACACTTATATAAATGACAATGTTTTATAACAACTGTAAATATGTAGAGCTGTATATAAGAATAATTTAATAATACAACAATATTTTAGTGTTTTACAATTTTGCCAATAGAACTGATATATGCCGTTCTATGAGTACACTATTGTTTTGAGATCCATATATGTCTATGTCTTAATTAAGGTGCGTTACTTAGTTTTATCATAGAATGTTTTCAGTGTTTTACGTGTAAAGATACTGTATCTTTTAGTATCAAATAGTCTCTTATAAATCAATATGGATTGGTCACATGCATGTATTACTACATTTATATAAATTCATTGTATAAACTGTGTTGTGTATATGTAATGTGAATGAGACTCTAATAAATAATTGAATTGAATTGAATTGAATTGAACCAACATTCTAATGATATTGTTCTAGATCAGAAAGAACAATTTTATCATACCTGTGAGTCCCTGACAGACTGTTCATGTTTTTCTCTCCCACCCTATGACTGTGAAAAAACTTTAATTTTTATCATATTCTATAGCTTTTGATATATATTTACAGCTTGATTATCGTTAATTTCTAACACTTTCTGACACAAAAATATTGTTTGACAAACTTTTCCATTGTTATTACTTCCAAGTGAATCATTAACTTGTTCGCAAACATGGTTAGATTTATCACCAGATTAAATACATCTCATTCGAAAGAGGAAATACCTATAAGTAAACTTACATTTTTGTATGGCATCCAATAAAAGTGATTTAAAATTCAAACTTTTCTGCCGTCTTGTTAAAAGGTTGTGCTAATGACCGACTAGCTTTTTGGAAAGCTAAAACTTGTTGATTGTTGTGATTTCTCGTGATAACCTTGAACTGACCCCACTGGTTTTCTGGACGAATGATGGGTCATAATATATTATTACTATGTAACTATTACTTGATTATCTTTACTATAGTACAATTAGGCCGGCTGAAGGGGAATTTAGGCCCGGCTTTAAATAGAGGTTTATAGCGAATGCTGAGAACCATGTGGCCCGGCTTTATATATAGATCGTTGAGTAATGAACGGGAACCATGTTGTTCGTACGTTAAGTTCAAGGTCAAGCTATTTATAATTGAGTATATGTATATATAGATTATATAAATAGATCGATGAGTCGGTGTTTTCTTTTAATTATGCAAATTGAAAGTTTATTGTTGTAAGCAGTTATAGAAAGAGTGTACATGTAGTAAGAGACATTGTTCAGATAGTTATTCTTGGATGATATTGAAGTTTGTGTTCTGTTTACGAATATTGGCAATCCTATGACTTGATTTTTGGCGCGTGAATGTTACCTATATATGATGGTTCTTTGTTTACAAATGTTTCTGAAGTTGAAATTGACGGTTCTAGTTGGTTTCTGTTTAACAAGAAGGCGATTTCGTGTCTATAAAGTAAAAAATGATTGTATAACCATTTTTGTAGGTCTTTTTCTGTTGTTCGGAATAATTGTGACTCATCCCCCATCCCATCCCATCCCCCAGCCCCCCCCCCCCCCCCCCCCTCCCCCCTGGTTTACGGGATCAAGATTCTGAATATAGAAAGTTAGTATAGATTTTTCATCCTGAAAGTACCAAAGGAATTGCCATGTACCTGGTAGGACAATTTTGAAAGATACTTTTGAATTTAAATAGAGCAAATTCATTGTAATGTGGTTAGTGCTATGATAATCAGATAATGTTTAACTTCAAGGTAACTCCTTCATGAAAATTAAATATTGGCGTAACTGTCCACAAAGTGCAAGGTCTAACATTATCTTCAGCTGCTGTTGATATCGGGAAAACGATATAACAAGACGGAATGGCTTACATAGCTCTCAGTAGAGTATCTACTTACGAAAATCTACAATGACAATAATGAAAAATCAGTTACATTAATGAAATTTTGAGTGCTCTTAACGATCCACTACACTCCTCCTTGTTCGACCATCGATTTAAAAAGAAAAGTATCAAAGTAAACAAAATTAACATTCATTTGTGCAAAAATGTTGCAAACAGGAGTGTAGTAAATCCTTAAATGTGAGTAATTATTTTGTATCCTAAATTGAATACATATCAACACATATTGTTCTGTAAATTCTTCATCATAATTCATGTTACTACAGCAACTATCTCTTCCACTATTTTCTAGCTAGTTTTCATTATATTTAAAAGGAAAACTTTTCAATTCTTTTGTTTTCAAATCATTCACTACATTTACTGCAAACTTGTTAATGTTCAGCAAACAAATTTCATCATAAATCCCATTCCATACCAATTCCGGTATACTTCATTTCAAACTGCACTCCTTGTATACAACGCGTTCCACAACTACATGTAATATACAAGCACATCCTTCAACGTTCAATAAATACCCTTTGCCAATAAAAGACAACAATATAGTAGCACTTAAAAATTCTTTCTTCCAAAACAATCCATCACCTGCATGAACTCTTACACCCAACATCTAACTTCTTTTAAATGTCGTCCACATATAACACATCGGTGTTATACTTTTCTTGTTCAAGATGGCGTTCATCACGTAAAGCATGTATACATGATTAGGTAGTGCGAGTGGATATAGTCATATAGGATTGTTTGCGGAAAGTTTTTGTAATCTATAACTACTAGATAGTTTCGTTTTCTAGATCACTGTTGATCGGGAATGTAAGCCAGGTTATAAAGGGATCGATGAGTTTTGTGTTTTCTTTTAAGCGTTAGCGAACGTTAAGTACCAGCTCAAGCTATTTATAACTAAGTATATAAATAGATCTATGTATAGAGTATAGATATATATATAGATTATATAAATAGATCGATGAGTTGGTGTTTTCTTTTAATTAAAATATATGCGAATTAAAAGTTTATTGTTGTAAGCAGTTATAGAAAGAGTGTACATGTAGTAAGAGACATTGTTCGGATAGTTATTCCTGGCAGATATTGAAGTTTGTGTTCAGTTTACGAATATTGGCAATCCTGTGACTTGATTTTGGCGCGTGAGTGTGACCTATATTTGATGGTTCTTTGCTTACAAATGTTTCTGATGTTGAAATTGACGGTTCTAGTGGGTTTCCGTTTTACAAGAAGATGGCGATTTCGTGTCTATAAAGTAAATAATAATTGTATAACCATTTTTGTAGGTCTTATTCTGTTGTTCAGAATAAATTTTTGAGGTGGTATTGCAGTGTGACTCACCCCCACCCACTCCCATCCCCCAGCCCCCTGGTTTACGGGATCAATATGCTGTGTCTGAATATAGAAAGTTAGTATAGATTTTCATCCTGAAAGTACCAATTTGAAAGAAATTGCCATGTTCGTGGTAGGACAATTTTGAAAGGTACTGTTGAGTTTATATAGAGAAAATTCATTGTAATGTGGTTAGTGCTATGATAATGTTTAACTACCAGGTAACTCCTTCATGAAAATTAAATGTTGGTGTAACTGTCCACAAAGTGCAAGGTCTAACATTATCTTCAGATGCTGTTGATATCGATAAAACGATATTACAAAGAGGAATGGCTTACATAGCTCTCAGTAGAGTATCTACTAATGAAAATCTACAATGACAATAATGAAAAATCAGTTACATTTATGAAATTTTGAGTGCTCTTAACGATCCTCTAAACTCCTTCTTGTTCAACCATCGATTAAAAAGAAAATTATCAAACTAAACGAAATTAACATTCATTTGTGCAAAATTTCATTGAAAGGCATTTTACCGTTTTTTAAATGTTGATACTTTTCTTTTTTATCGAAAAAGGTGTAAGGAGGAGTGTAGTAAATCCTTAAACTGTGAGAAATTATTTTGCATCCTAAATGAATACATAACAACACATATAGTTCTGGCAAAGCTTCATCATGATGCATGTTACCATTGCAACAATCTCTTCCACTATTTTCCAGCTAGTTATCATTATATTCAAAAGGAAAACGTTTGTTTTCAAATCATTCACTACATTTAATGCAAACTTGTAAATGTTCAGCAAACAAATTTCATCATAAATCCCAGGCCATACCATTTCCGGTATATTTCATTTCAAACCGCACTCCTTGTATACAACGCGTTCCACAACTACATGTAATACACACGCACATCCTTCAACGTTCAATACCCTTTGCCAATAAAAGACAACAATATATTATCATTTAATTCTTTCTTTGTTTAAAAACAATCCATCACCATGCTCTTACACCCTACATCTAACTTCTTTCAAATGTCCTCCACATATAACACATCTGTGTTATACTATTCTTGTTATTAATGTTTAGTGTTGCTTCGTGTTTTTTTTTGCGATAAATTGCAAAAAGAATGTTAGGTAAGTTTAAGGTCTTGCTTTCTTTCTTTACTGTTCTAACTTTTCCTGGTGTATGCAAATTAAACATATATTAATTATATGCAATGTTTATTGAGAGATTTTGATATTTTTCTTGTTTGTCTACGACAGAGAAATGACGACTGGAGCAATACCTTAACAGAAAACCTGTGCCCAAGATCATAAAACTGAATCTGGAGATCAGTCTCAAATCTCAAGCATCTGACTGGTTGCCATTTCAGCCAATCAGATCTTTGAGATTTGAGACTGATCTCAAAATTTAGTTTTATGATCCTGGGCTCTGGTCTAGCTGTTGTCTGTTCAACTCTATTTAGACTCTTTTAATGCACGTGCCACATCCATCTGATATGAATCTACACTCTATGAATTTTAGTCAGAAAGTACATGTGCCTGAAAGGTCTTTAAATGAACAGACTCTGACCAGTCTCCATTTATGTGCAAGTTGAAATGCTCTAACTTTGTCACACATGGAATGCAAGCTGTATACAGGTGTGACAAGCTTAAACTGACTTATACATAATCATTTATGTCAAATAACCTGTCAAATAACCTGGAAATAGTATACATAATACATGGAATACTTGTGTTTTGTACTGAACATCCATTTCTAACTTTAAATCTTTACTCCAGGTGCTGTCTGATCAGGATCTGCACTATTCATTTTTAGTTTCATAAGGTTATTTCTGAACAAGATGTGACCAGTGTAGATCCTGATCTAAAGATGTAGACCACATCGCACAGATGTTCTGTCCAATCTGGATCTACACTAGATGCACATGCAATAAAAGGCATATATATGGAAGAAAGGGGCTCTTGATAAACGAGTTTAGTTATGCACCTTAAACTGACATGATCAATTTTTCTTAATGAATATTATCATCTTAAACGCAAATCTATTTCAGAAATTACAGAATAAAGCTATTTCAGTTAAAATAACGAAGTTAATGCATAATATATTCCTAGTTTGTTGTCAGAAATGTTAAAATACTTTCAATGCCAATAAACGCAAAAATATATCTATTTTAGTAGTAGATATCACTCAGGGATTGCAATAGATGCAGATTCTTGCATTTTGATGCAAGCATATATGTTTTTTTTTGTTTTTCACGTTTGACACCCCCTACCCTGCTAGGCTCTGAGAGGCTGCTAGGCTTTGAACATCACTCTGCTAGATTGCCAGGCTGCCAGACTGTGTACTTCACGCTTCTACTCTCTGCCTCTGAGCCTGCCAGGATGCTAGGCTGCGTTATTTACGCTGATATGCTGCTAGGCGGCGTACTTCACACTTCTACTATTTGCCACTGAGCCTGCCTGGATGCTAGGCTGCGTTCTTCAGCTGCGTACTTTACGCTACCAGACTGCCATGCTGCTAGGCTGCGTTCTTCACACTGCTAAGCTGCAAGGCTGCTCGGCTGCATACTTTACGCTACCAGACTGCCATGCTGCTAGGCTGCGTTCTTCACGCTGCTAAGCTACTAGGCTGCTCGGCTGCGTTCTTTACGCTACCAGGTTGCCAGGATGCTAGGCCGCGTACACGCTGCCAGGCCGCTAGTCTGCTAAGTTAAGGCTTTCAGGCTGATTGGCTGCCGAGCTGTTTATTTAAATGCCATTCTGAGAGGCTGTTAGGCTTGGAACTTCACTCTGCTAGATTGCCAAGCTGCCAGACTGTGTACTTCATGCTTCTACTCTCTGCCACTGAGCCTTGGCTTCGTTCTACACGCTGATAGGCCGCTATGCGGCGTACTTCACCCTTCTATTCTCTGCCACTGAGCCTGCCAGAATGATATGCTACGTTCTTAACGCTGATAGGCTACGTACTTCACTCTTCTACTGTCTGCCACTGAGCGTGCCAGGATGAAAGGCTGCGTTCTTCACGCTGATAGGCTGTTAGGCTGCGTACTTCACGCTGAAAGGCTGCTAGGCTACGTACTTCACACTTCTATTGTCTGCCACTGAGCCTGCCAGGATGAAAGGCAGCATACGTCAAGCTGCCATGCTACTAGTGTGCCAGCTTCTCGATGTATCACCGCACCACGTGATGTCTTGATGCATGTATTACATTTATACTGAAATTCAATTTGTAAATTTAAACTTATGCGTATGCCGGTTATTGACTTATCAAAATGATATGCCGTTGGGTGTTAAAATAGATCTTTATCTTTTGAACAACTGTTCAGGTAGACATTGGGAAATTATGGCAAAATTAAATAATACATAAGTGGAAGGCATATTAGTTTTTTAAATTTGTATTTAAACACAATGGTTATTGGATATATTTTGCCAAATCTTAAAACAGTTATTACGTAAGTCTAATATAGTTATGTATATCTTTTATACTCCTACATTATGCTGAACGAAGAATCTCATAAATTTTGAGTTCATGTAAGTTAAACATGAATTTCGGAGTTTTAATTCAAACGGTTTATCTTTTTTTGGTAGCTAAAGTGAACTCAGCATAAGGATGTTGATACAGATATTGGCCCAAGATCATAAAACTAAGTTTTGAGATTTAGTTTTATGATCTTGGGCAATTATATATTTCTTCACTAAAATCTTGCCGGAAATACCTGCTTTCATTAAACTTTGTTTCTGAAATAGTAGGCTAATTTGCCGACTACAATCGTTTGCGTAATTGCCTTTATACAGAATTATAATTTTCTTAGCCACTGTATACATGGTAAAAATAATAACTTAAAATTAATTATTAAAATTAAATTATAAAATAAATTAATATGTATATCGTTTTAAATATTATTACAAATATATTTATTCGAAGCGGTCTATCATCGAAACATATCTTTTTATGTTGGTGCTGTTGTTGTTAATATTTAATTAATAGTTCGGAAAGAGTAATTATTGAAAATAATAGGCCTAACTCTCTTACCTTCTAATGTTTGAACTTCCCGACAATCAACTACTAAACATCTTCGAAACGTCGTCAAGTTGTACACTCAGCAGACGTGTCAGCAGTTTTTCTTGTTTACAAGGAAGCGATAAACTAAATTCTTGATATTTTTAATACGATATAAAGATTAATTGATGAAACCTAAATGTTGACTTCTCATTTCAGATTGTGTGTCTGGAACATTATGAAGTGTTTAAAGGGCTACAGTTTAAAACCATCATGGACTAAATTAGGGGCACTGATAGGCATTGCAGTACTTACTATGTTTATACTAGCAACAAACCAACAGCTTGGTTTATATCTACCAGGTATATTGTTTTTGCAATACTGACAATATATATATATATATATATATATATATATATATATATATATATATATATATATATATATATATATATATATATATATATATATATATATATATATATATATATATATATATATATATATATATATATATATATATATATATATATATATATATATATATATATATACTAGCAACAAACCAACAGCATGGTTTATATCTACAATGTAAAGTGTTATTGCAATACTGACTATGAAATAAATACGAGCATAGCGTTATTTTTCTGTATAATTGTGAGAGCTTTTAAGGAAATTTACCCTGGGTTCTGTTGCTTAGAACAATGATAGCTGATTAGTGTATTTGTCTCGGCGAGGCGATTTTACGAAGTGACGGAAACCCGAAAAGTCGAAAAGTTCGTGTAGGAGGGCCGGAATGTCAAAGACACGAACACGTGAAAGGTCGATTACCCCTTATTAGTCGTGTGTTCGTCTTTTGACTTTTGAGGCAAATACGAACTAACAAAAAAGTAATATATGCATATCTGGAATCGCCACACTCACAAAACACAGCCTCCCCATGCAGCGGAAAAGAAGAGAGGAAGAGAGAGAAGGTTTGTTATAAGTATGTAAATTCAAATAGGACGCCACAAACAACTAACGAAAAAGAGAACCTTTGGGGATACCGCCTTGGAACGGTCAGTGGCAACACAAATTGCCACTGGGGGTTTAAACCAGGTTCTAGGGTGCACCAACCTCACACTCGCCCCAACAGGTTCTTGTATCACAAAACAATTACAAGTTGTCTTAAAGTTGAAAAATATTGAAGGCGAAATAACGAAATTTTAGAGGCGAATACAGGAACTTTTGTACTAACTGACTTTCTTGTCAGAGGGTATCAAAACTTTGAGTTGTCGCCCTTTCGTGTAATTCGCCTCGAATTGCGAACACACGTCAGATATGCAGTTTCGTCCTTGCCTTACTTCGACCCGCCGACACGAGCACACGGCGACTGTTATAATTTCATCCTTATACACGAATCAGCCACCATAAACAACAGGTTTGACATATCCTAATGTTTGTTCTTAGTGTGTGAATTCTTTACACGTGATAAAAATATAAAAATGAAAGTTATCCGCCCGTGATATATCGGAGACTGTTTCCACGGATGAAGATTGTTTTAATATAAAACTTATGGCGTATGCATGTTAGGATGCGTTCGATTGTGCGTGTTATACTTTTTTACGAATGCTGATATGGAATAGTAAATTAATTATAACGAGAATAAATTATATCATTATTGTTCGAACTGAATAGGTTTGGGATAAATTGCGTAATCTTACACTTGTCAAAAGTTATATGCGCACACTTTGCAGTGTTGAATATCTCAAATTCTAACACGACGTGACGTTTTTCCCATTGAATTTGCTGTGAAATATTACACGATAATACACCGCGCATGGGCAAGGCTATTACTAATTACCTGTCGGTATAAACTTATCACGTGACAATTGTATTTTTCGCTGGGATGTAATTTCGCGCATTTAAGATAGCATATAACACGCGAAATTTTATCCCGGGCGTAATATGATGATACCACAGTTATAGAATAATGTTTATTTTATATATTTAGATAAAATACTATAATTATTTTCCGATATTTTGCGGCAACGTTAAGGTGACGTTAACGCGCCATTTTAACAACGTCACGTCATATGCGTTTTTTACATGTCAGACTTCCCGAAAGTTGCCAGACCGAAGGACCTGTCTGGTAAAATTTGGGCCGGTCAGACGTGATTTCTCATGTTATCAGACCAGATGTCATACAAAATTTGAACTACTTATCCTTGCTAATACCTTTTTAACATGTTTCGGTCTGACAGAACTAGTTTCGGTCAGACAGATTTTCACATATTGTCTGACCAAATGTGTGACACTTTTTTTGCAACTTTCGGGAAGTCTGACATGTTATTTCCTGGTGCAGTATTAAACCGTTGGAATGACAAATACGGTTCGAACGACGATTGGAGAGTGCTGAATGCGCGGTTGGATGGACAAGTATTCAAGTTTGTTATTCAATCTTTTAATTATTACCAGTTTTTGAATTATGGAGATATTTAGGGAGTAAACACTAACTTCCGATCTTATAACACATTTGCGTTTATTACGACGCGCTAAAATTGAGTTATGATTATTTCGCTTATTCAGTCAAATGTGTCGTGTTAGAATTGAAATAATCAATAGCTTCCGGTGAATTATCGCTACGACCCTCGTGATATATCCTTACGCATCTGAACTCCGCCCCGTGAATTATCCTGCGATAATTCACCGGAAGCTATTGATTATTTCTTAAGCAGAATTATCCTAATTAAAACAATTATGTTATTGTGTTAAATATGATCAAACTATAATAAATATTCGAAAACTGTGCATTTGTTTTACGTATTACGTCATCTACATCGACATACGCTATGGACGTATACATGAATACGCTCGTTTTTATGCGTTATCCCGTGCGGCAATCGAAATTGACGCTTTTACTACCGATTTTGTTATTCACATGTTAATCGACACCGGACAATCTAAAAACGCACCAACATTTTATAACTACGAAACTTATGACGACTGACGACCACGAAAGTGCCGTCAAAGTGCTCTTAACTGTCTCAACTTTAAATGTTATAAAACACCCTGATGTTATTCGTTAATAAAAAATAATCAATAGCTTCCGGTGAGTTATCGCAGGATATTTCACGGGGCGGATTTCAGATGCGTAAGGATAAATCACGAGGGTCATAGCGATAATTCACCGATATATATCTACGCAGCTGAACGACGAAAGAAATCAATTAAACTTCAAAATTAAATTATTCGACATACACGTTTATTTGGTCAAATGTCAAAATTACCAGCCCATTTTATCGAAATTAATACATTTTTTGTAAAGGCTGTTATACTTCTATCATAGAGAATTACATCGTCCTAAATCTCAAGCCCACTCGAAAAACTTTTGGCACAAACTAATGATAAAATAGAGAAAATTGTGTTGGCTCATCGTGCTCAGCTGGCCATTACAAAGCTACAGGAAGTTATTTTAGTGCAATGGACTGACAAACCACAACATTTCCTTTGGATTGAAATCAAATTTTCATGATACAAAGATGAGAAAATGATTACAACTGAAAGCATATGCAATGATTATTTACTTGAGAATTACTTTCTGTTTACCAGTAAGCTAAACATGTTTTTGAGCACGATATTTATGTACTATGTGCTCAATCAAACCGAGTCTGCAATATTTTCGTATTTGTCATATTTTTCAATATTTTGAAACTTCGATCTACATCGAAAATCGATTATAAATAGTCCTCTGTGCCCATGCGGTGCTATCGAGACTCCTACTCACTACTTACTTCTTTGTCCATTATACCACACGCAACGACTGCGTTACTTGTCCAATCTACCATGCCCTTTATTGCTCAATAATCTTATTTATGGTAATTATAATCTAACAGTCGAACAAAACAAGTACGTGTTCTATAAAGTTCAACAATACTTGACGGCCTCGAAGCGGTTCTCTGCGTGAGCGTGGGTGGGTTCGTGGTCCGGGGTCCGGTGATGGGTATGCGCGGGATGGGGCACAGCATGTGTTGAAATAAAATGGTGGTTTTTGTTTCTTTCTTTTTTTTTTACTAAATCTTATAACTTGTTAATTCTCGTAATTCCTATCTTTATTTAACAGAAAAAACAACTTTCAAAAATGTCCGCTTCAATAATTTTGTATTGAAAGTATTCATTTCAAATTAGAATCTGAACATATTGTTATTACTGATTGATCTTCACCATAAAGATTACATCATGACTACGGGGAGAAGAATTAATATAAGCTATCATTTGATATCTTGTTATCTCATCCTCTCAAATATATATGTATTGTCTTGCTCTGTTATACATCGATTTATATGTATTATTTGAAATAAATACTGTTTAAACCAATATTTTGAAAGATTAAATCAAATATCGGAAAATCAACATTTATTAAGTGTGCACTTAAACCTTTTGAGTAGTGTAGTTATATTGACCTCAGATGTTGTATGCATTATGAAAATACTGTCAGTAAAGGCAAATCATACCCGCGCGAGTGCACACAAGTTTTATGAGTGACGTCAACTCGCTTATTGATTCCAGCCACCTGAGTCTGGAGGCTGATCAACGTGTTCATAAAATAACTAAAGAAATATCAACTGATATTTTGACACAAAAATTTTATTTAAAAGTTCGGAGTATGTATAAAAGATTCAGGTACATCACTTTCATTATTTCTAATGTATTTTTTCATCATCTTTTTCTGTTTCTTCTTCTTCTGATTATGATTTTTATAATTATGATTTTTATTATTATTATTTTTTTTTTATTATTATTATTATTATTATTATTATTATATTATCATCATCATCATCATCATCATCATCATCATCATCATCATCATCATCATCATCATCATCATCATCTTTTTCTTTATTTTCTTCTTCTTCTTGTCTTCTTCGTGTTATTATTATTATTATGATCATGATAATGATTATAATTATAATTATTATTATTATAAATTATATTATTGTTATTTATTATTGTTATTTTTGTCTTCGTCGTCGTCATCATCACGATCATCATCTTTTTCTTTGTTTCTTCGTCTTCTCCACCTCCTCCTCCTCCTTCTCATTACTCTTTTCCTCCTCCGCCTTCTCATTACTCTCCTCCTCCTCCTTCTCTCCTCTTCCTCCTCATTACTCTTCTCCTCCTCCTCCTCCTTCTCATTACTCTTCTCCTCCTCCTCCTTCTCCTTGTCATTACTCTTCTCCTCATCCTCCGCCTCCTCATTTCTTTTCTCCTCCTCCGCCTCCTCATTACTCTTCTCCTCCTCCTCCTCATTACTTTTCTCCTCCTTTTCATTACTCTCCTCCTCCTCCTCCTCCTCCTTCTCCTTCTTCTTCTCCTTCTTTAATCATGAATGAACCTTTTTAAATAAAACATACAAAATTATAAAGGTGAATTATTGTCATAAACAATAATTTTGAACAGTATTTAGCGTAGAAAGAAACAAGAAATTGTTATTCTATTGTTGTATTTCTCATATACTTATTATACTTTGTTATCCACGTCAATCTATCTAATGTCTGTTCCAGGAGAGGCTTTCACAGAAATGGAGCTGGATGCAAACACCGATTTTCCTGAACCATCCTCTTCTAAACCAAGATTTGGAAAAGACAGTCATAAAAATATTAGATATATAAATGAGGTACGTGCAGTGGACGTCACTGACAAGCCCAGTCATATTGATAAAGGGAAGCTAACTGCAATCACTGATCATGTAATTTACAGCGAAACTAGTACAACTGTAAACCAGACTACTGTCAACATAAAGATAAATGATAATGCAGTGCTTCAAAATATTCACAACGAAAGAATTCAAACTATTCATAACATATGTAATAAAGGAATAAAATATGAAAATAATCAAAGAAAAGAAAGAGCGATCTTTTACACGTCAAAACAATACAATTTTTCATACTGCAAAGTACAAAAATGTGGTAGCACATTTTGGACACAAGCGTTTGGTGTTATGGAATATGGTTTGAAATACGGAAAATCTGTATTTAGCAAAAGAAGAGAAAGTGTCCATTCTACAACGAAAAATTATGCGACCTCCTTTAAACTATTAAAAACTTCAAACTCTCGAACTGTTCTCGTATCACGTGACCCTTATTCGAGATTATATTCTGCGTATATTGACAAGGTTTTTTTGCCGTTCTTTTTTGTTAATTACGAAATTCGGAATATATACGATTATAGGCAGTGTCCGATTAATGTTACATTTCAAGAATTTCTAGACTGGATTGTTTTAGAGGGCAAAAGAGGAAGAACTCTTGACCGACACTGGGCTCCTATTGTATCGCTTTGTCGACCCTGTGACTTAAACGCTTTTATTTTAGTAAAACAAGAATCATTCTCGACTGACGTGGAGTTCGTACTGAGAAAGTTTCAAGTAGAAGAAGATAAGTTCAAGTATATAATGGCGGCACTTCATGATCACAGGATCGAACTCACCATACCAGGAATCATAGCAACCGTCTACAATCGAAGATCGAATAAACGGGATGTAACAAACTGTTTCACATATTCAAGTCTCGCCAGAAGAATATGGACCTCGCTTCAAATACAGGGTTACATTGATGAAAACATAGAATTTCCCCAAGAAAAGTTTATATCTGAAGGCATGCTCATGAAAAGTTCCTATTTAAGCAATATTGTACTGCAAACAATCCGTGAGTATGCGTTGGATGCTGAACAGACTAAATTACAGAGGCATACATTTCTTTATAATGCTTACGCGAAGATCAAACCTGAGACGATTAAAGATATACAAGAACTGTATAAACAGGACTTTGAAGTGTTCGGATACAGCAAAAGTCCTCCAAGACAGGAGTTTTCTGCCATATGATCTCAACATAATTTTAATTTTAAATACGTCTGTAATTTTTGGTTTATGTAATTGGAAAAAAGACGAAAATACGACACTTTTCCTGCGTTATTGCATTCAGAATTATTGTAGTAAAATTAAATTGATTATAATGTGATAACGCAACATACAAACTTTATTTATGATCGCGATTATGAGTAGATTCCGCACAAGAACCTTATTTAAATTTCCTCTGTAGGCCTATGCTATATGCTCAATATGTAATTTCGTTTTTTATTATTTACTGAGTGCAGCAAATAACATGTCACTAATTTGTTGCGATTCAAAGTTTCTTCTGTTTGTCACAAATGTTATCAACTGGAGAATGTGGTCTAAATGATCGGATATATTGTTAAGAAATCATTTATTCATTATGTAAGAAGTTAATTGTGTAAGTTCTAGGAAGTTACGGTTATAAGGAAACAGAAACGTAAAGTACCTGTTTGTGTCCGTCCCTCCAGTTTGTGTAGTTGATTTGTAAGATAATCTAATCGACTGTTGTGCGCGAATTCCAGTCTAAGGAACGATTCGCTGGGACGGGGCATCTATGATTTCCTTGTCATCCAAAACAAAACTTGTCGTGTGGCCGGTGAGAATTAACTACACACTCAAGAGTTGATATTTTCCTTATGGCTTCCCCTTTTGATGAAAAATGACGTTACATTCTGTCTGCCATGATGACAGTTTAAATGGTGTTAAAATGACTAGGTTTAACTTAAATTGAATATTTATCACCAGTGACTATCGATAGCTATCTTAGCTGTTAAATTTAGATAGTATAAGTGACTATTGACAAAGCTTTCAACGACATTTAATATCGTACGATAAATTTAAACATTATGTTTTCGCCAGAGACAGTTAACTTTCCAGAAGATTTTATTTACGTAATGTTTCAAGTGGAATATTTTAATATAAAATATTTGTTGTGTTAAAAAGGTAGATGGAACTTAACCTTTAAAAACTGGGGGGGGGGGGGGTTATGTTACAATGTGGTATTCTTACCTTATCTGCACTTCATAGTAATTATGCCTTACCTGAGTAGTGTTCACACCAAGGATCTGTTGTTATTTTTTTAATTGTTGTCATTTTAACTGTCAATTTAGCAACAGTGCACTGCCTAATTAAAAGTTGAGGAGTGAAGTCCAGACTCCAACACGCCGATCTTTGCTGTCATGGAAATGTTGATTTTTACGTGGGTGTTTACGAGAAACAACACTTAAATCTAAACACTCTATGACAGCTCATGCATCCATGTTTTACTCCCGTCCGAAAAATGTTAACTTGTGCATCATTTGTCTTTGACAGCTTACGGTCTGTAAGCGTGTATATACGATAATATTTTGTTTCTTACAAAAATACAGTTCTATGTGCACAATTTGGCCACTTTACTCTTCAAGTAATACATGTTATTGATTGAAATTTCGTGGTTTAATTTCCAACACATTTTTCTGGTTGTGTATGCAGCCATGATGGTAAATTGCACTATGGGATTGTTTTCATAGTAACGGTGCATGTTACAACTTTGCCAAGATGTACAATCCTCGTCAATTCCCCAAAAACCGTTTTTGGTAAATTATTTGACATGTTTAGCCATTGAAACATTTAAAATTGATAATTGTTGTAACGTATAAGTCCATATTGGCAGAATGTTTCCTTTTGTGTTTTAGCGTTGCCCGTAATTTCGAGACATACTGCCCAGAATTTCTTGGCGCAGGAACGCTACTGCCCAGAATTTCTTGGCAGTGGTCTTTTCGCCCCGATTTATAGGGTTGTGTACCCATAAAAGGTGGGCTAATTTACCCTAGCAGTATAATAGGGCCGGATTTTCCACCAACTTGGTCAGTCTCCCAGGAAATTTTGAAAAGAGCGCCTTTACGCAAAATTTTATAAAGAAAAACTGGCAAGTCTTAATTCAAAATTTGAAACCTAAGTAAAGGCTATTTTTAATATATACAAACGTTTTATAAATTTTATTGAAGTAGCCATTTTCTAGTCATTTTATTGCAAGAATTTGTACGATATTTATTTCTGAACAGTATACCTGTGCATTGAAAATCAATTGGACTGATAAAGTTAGGCGTTATAGTTTATACCGTGACTTACGCAAAAGGGACAGTTCTTTAAGCTAAACAATCGATTACTTGTAAATCTAAAACATAAGCCAGGAACAAAATAAGAATATATTTTGCCGTTAACTATGCGGTGCAGATGATAAATTTAACTGGTGCAAAAGTGTAGATTTATGTTATGCAAAATAATTATTTGCATTGTTGAAGATTTGTGACTGTTAATTGTTATAAAATTTAGACACATTAAACTTTTGTTACTGTTGAACTGGTGTTGGTTTAATTCGAACATATGCATTATTTCCTATAACAACCACATAGTACGTGTTTGAAACTGTCGGTACATAAGCAAAAGGGGTTCATTCGCTCAAAGCTAACTAAGCTGGGATTCGAACCTGGAGCTAGAGCGCAGGCATTCTGAGGCGGAGCGCAACATTATTTCAGCTCTAACTTCACAAGGCAAAAACTTTACACAGAAAGCTTTGTTATGATTTATCACATTTTCATTCTTCTCGTTGCAGAGTTTTGCAAAGTCTCTGGAAAATGTTCGCCGATATATGTTGCAATTGCATAGTGAAGATACAGTTCTTTGTGAAAGCTGCCATTTTAGATTTGCCAGAAGTATTTCTTCTTCTTCTTGGCGTTCGCTCTACACGACCACTCCAGCATCCGCGATGAAAGTTGTGGTCCTCCGTAGGTCGTCAACATCTCCATACAGTTTCTGCTGGATTGTTGCACCTTGTGGCCACGTTGCTTCTCGCTCTTGGTCGTATCGTTTACATCGTTGGAGGATGTGCTCTGCAGTCTGGTCCTCTTCTCCGCAGGGACATATTGGGGATGGCACCAATTTATACTTCCTACACATGTGTGCATTCAGTCTGTTATGCCCTGAGCGTAACCTCACCATCACAACCTGCTCTGGTCTGTTTAACATGTGGTAGGCATCTGCTTCCTGTCTGGTCTTTGTGAGAGCCTTAATGATGGTGGCTTTCTCCTTGTATGTCACCTGGTTATCTGGTTGCTCTAACTGGGCTCCTAACCTAGCCAGCTTGTCAGCCTCCTCATTTCCGGGCACCCCACAGTGAGATGGTATCCACTGAAGGGCAACATTGCGGGAAGACCCAAGCTTGTTCACGGCTTGTGCTAGTTCAGGAACATTGTTGCTTTGCAGAGCCTCCAGAACTGATCTTGCGTCTGTGAGGAAGACTACAGAGGTTACCTCTTCTGCTGAGTCTTCAATCAGAGAGACTGCCTTCATGAGCGCTTCAGTCTCTGCTCTGTAGTTGCTACAGTGCTTCCCAGTGGCAATGTAATGGGCCGATTTCTGGCCTGACGGGAATGTTATATGAATACCAGCGCCTCCATCCTTAATAGCTCTAGTGGCTGACCCATCTGTATATACATGGGTCCATCTGTCTAAAGGATAGTCTGCGTAGATAGTCGCAAGTGTCAGACTTCTACGGATGGTCTCATTTTCTTGTTTGCCCATGTCAAGTCCAGGAATAGCAAGTGCCACTTTCACTGCAGACAGGTCATTGGCTGTAGGGTTAGTGATGTCTGCTCGGCCCAAGGGAATTGTCTGTATGTTTAGTTCAGAGGCGTACTCTCTATTCAGCTTCTTTGCTTCATGTACAAAGCTGGAGCGCTTAAGGCGGTTCTTGGTGAATCCCTCAAGCCTGTTCCTCATGGGGTGATCTGGGAGCGACTTGTACTTGTTTGCCTGGAGAAGGACTTTGGTTTGTCTTCTTTCATGAAGTGGTTGGATTCCAGTCAGTTTCTCCATAAAGGCAATTGGTGTAGACTTGGTGGCCCCTGTGATAATGCGCAATGCCTGATTTTGTACTTTGTCTAAGGCTTGCTGGTTCGTCTTGGCTGTTGTGGACCATGTGGCTGAGCTATATTCCATTGTGGGTCGTACTGTGCCCTGATAGATGGTCTTCAATATTTGCTCATTCGCACCCCAGGTTGTTCCAGCAAGTTTGCGCATCATGGCTAGTTTTCTTCGTGCCGTCCCTTCTACACGGTTTCAAGTGTTTCACATCGGCCGTTATTTCCAGCGCATAACAGCGCTGATGCCAATTTCAGCCGAGTTCAAACCAAAGGAAACAATCTCATTGCTCCATGAGAAATAACCCGGAAATTGTGTATATCTGTAGATGCCTTGATTGATCCAACGTCAGTACAGATAAATGGTGTGAACAAACTTATTGCTGCTGGCTCCAGTCTACTGCCCACTGAATTAATCTGACATAATCTAGAAACCCGAAGAAAAAGAATTCGGTAAACAGAACCAGAAGTTTTTACACACTTCTTTTAAAGTCAGCATAAATTAACTATTTAAAAAGGAACCTATATGTAATATGTTTTGTTCTGCCACTCTGATAGCATTGATATATTCCGACATAAAATGAACTTCAGATGTACCACCAGATTTTACGGTAAGACGATCTCCAATATCATGTATTTGCATGGCCAGCAGTGACTGTACTATGTTCTCAGTCAGCTTGCACATGACATCTGTAAGTTGATGTTTGACTTCTGCAGACAATTTACCAGCAAGTAGATTATTTTGGGGTATGATGAAATAAGGACAGTTTTCTGTTAATATACAGTTTAGCAAAGCTTGAAGACACCGATTTAACCACGTGACTAAACTATCTTCACTCCATTCACAGAATGATCTTGAAATCGTTATTCAGTGGAATTAATATTTTTGCACATAAAACAGCATACAGATTCTTCACATTTGGGTTTGAGAAATGTGTTTATGATCATCTTCAACAGAATGTAACACCTTAACTGTGTTATGTTGAGACTCCACATTACACATCTCTCAGCAAATTAGGTAGATATTCTCCATTCCAGATCCTGGTACATAGTGTCACCTTTCTTATTGTCAACTGGCACAACAAAACATCCTTGTTCTGCAGAATATCGCTTCATATCTTCTGTTGGCCAGCCGCTGGCATTCTGCTGTTGTAACCATGCATCAGCTTCTTTAGGCCATGTTGAACAATGCAGTGCATAAAAACCATCATCATCATATCCTCGAGGTGGTGCAGCACTAGCTGCAGCTGGGCCATGTCTTAAGTCACCATCTCCTAAATGTCCTAAACACATTGAATGTCTTAGTAATACCCTGCCTCTACTGTCTCTGCTGCAGTGTTCATTCTCTATTTTTTAATAAGAAGTGGAACATCAGATTTCACTGCTTGTAGCAAACAGTAGCCAGGGGATACTGTATCATCTTGTACCATCAGATACTGTATCCTGTTAGGCTCCAATTCTGACCAATCTGATATAACTTGAATAGTACTATCAGTGAAAAGGCAATCTATGTCCGATTTTAGGCCAAGTGTTGTCGAACCTTCAGTCTGACTGCCAAAATGAAACACTGAAACGCAATCGCCAAACTATGTATCAGTGTTTCCAAAGTGTCCAGGAACAGATACTCTGTATAGTATTTACTGTCAAACTTTGAAAATATTTGTTCCATAACGAGGCCAACTGACTATAAATATCGTTTATTATTTTCTCAGCACTTTTTAAGAATTCGGCCTGTTAATGCAGACCAAGTCCACTATTTTGTTATATGAAGGAATTGTCTTTATTTGACTAACTTTACTTGTTGTTGGTGGTGGTGTGGGTGGTGGTGGTGATGATGATGATGATGATGATTATGATGATGATGATGATGATGGTGGTGGTGGTGGCGTTGTTGTTAATGATGTCTCTACAGTAAATTGTTCTCCTTTATTTTCATTTTGTTCAATTAACTTTCTGTTTTAACTGGTTAGATTTTCTGCCTAAATCTAAATGTTCAATATTTTTTATACAGAAAAAAAAGAAAAACAATATTATGTAATAAACAACATTACGGTATTAAAAAGAATTTGATTTATTAAAAGTTTGAGATAATTAAACAAAATGAAAATCTAGGAAACTTTCAGTTTGAAAATTGATCTATCTCAGACTTGTTTGGTGAGTTTTTTACATCGGAATTTTTGAAACTTCCTGTTTCTGTTTGAAATCAACAAAGGGAGGTAAGGAGATCATATTTAACATATTTATTTCACTATGTCTATTCTCCCATTCTTTCTTGAAATGCGATATTCTACCAGTTTTGTTTGCAAGCATGACCAGAGTACAAGATATACGCGTTTTGTGCACTTGCGACTTTTGTGGATTGAAGAAATGTTAGAAACATTTGAAAATTGGTAAGCGAGAGGTCCGGGTTCAAGTCTGGCTGAATTACATGTGACACCCCTTTCACCCCGTGACACTCGGCGCCATTAGCAGCGTTGTTTGTATGTTTTAGGACGCTCGCATTGATTATTGTACAGTACCCTCTGGAGTTCGAGGACGAATTTCCATAATTTATTTACTTACTTATCTTCTATCTATATATTTATTTATGTTATTTACTAATTGATGGATTGATTGATTAATTGACCGTTTGATTGACATTGTCGTCGTCGTCGCCGTTGTTGTTGATGATGTTATTTGTTTGTTTGTAGAATGTGTTTCTGTATCTTATGTAAATATGATGTGTTGGGGGGATAAATAAAATATCTATCTATACCCAACAAAAAAAGTTCTGCACACAAGTGTTCTTTTGCGTAAATTTTATAATGTAGCAAACAACTGGTAAAAATTCTTACATTTATATCAAGATTAATTGTTTACAGTGTTAAAGACGAAAACGGAATAGAAATCGGTTGGTAAATAACTGAGAAATATCAGTTTGAGTATGATAGGGGACAACAGTCAAAAGTTGCAAAATCTGCTGTATCATCGTAGAAGTGTGAAATCTATGCAGCCAAAGTTGTATGTTGTATACATGTAGCAATTATAAAAATGCACTGTGATGATGGTAACAGGAAGAATAGTTAATATCAATAGTTGAAATCAAGCCATTTCCAACATAACACTCAAACTTAAGTTTTTATTAATTAAATTAACACATTGTCTAACTTATTAACCAAAAGGTATGTCGTTACAGTTTAGTGATTATTCGAACAGTTTCAATTCTGTATTTATGATTCTAAGCAACCTTTAAATGAAATGTGTAAGAACGACGATTATGCAATCCACATCCAATTTTATTTGAACAAAACACAACTGCATTGTTTGTAATTCACATTAATTTATTTCCTACGTTCACCAAGGACGGTTTTCATTGTTATTTGACCGTAATGGCAAATATCGGGCTACCCCAGTCACCTAGACTCTTTTCTCAAGAAGACAGAGCATGTGCAGATGGTCGGATTTTTATTATCTACCTGGTATTCTTCACGATTGAAACCTTATTCCGAGAATGAAAATTCGCCGGCTGGTGAAATCCATGAGACGACGCTTGGAAGAATGTCGGAATTATCGTGGTGGATTTACTCACTATCAGTTTAGTGATTTTTGCAACTTTTGTGTAGTAACCCCCGATGACTTCTAAAATGAATTGCTTAACATGTACTGATCGAATTTTGTTTCTGACATTTTTACATTGTTAACTTTGAATTGCTGTTTTATTTGATATGTATCATTTTATTGTGTTTGGTGACATGAACAATATATTTATAAAATGTCCAACTGTGCAGAACTTTTTTGGCCGAGTATATATCTAAACTATTCTTCTCATAAATTTTCAAATGTGCGTGCACTTTAAATATCTAGCGCTCCGAAACAGATTGCGTTCGACCTTTGCACAATTAGATTAAGTTTTCTGGATTTATTCCCGAAATTGAAATCAAATTAAACTGGTTTTCTGGAATCTGGTTCGGTGGTGTTTTGTAGGTGATTTAAAACATGAAATATCTCATTTCTTGGCTGTTAATAGGTAAGCACTTCCATTTATAATTTGAAGATTGTTAACTGATTTATGGAAATTATTCGTTGTGAAAGTTTTTGGAGTTTTGCAATATTTTTGTTTTGTTTTTGTCGTTAAAAATCTACAAATATCAAGAAAATGATCATTTTTGCTAAATGCTATAAAAATTTAAAAACTACTAAATTGAAAAAAATGAACAACGCAAATATTTTGGCTTGATTTGAAGGTCAAAGGTACACCAAAGATTAAACTAATGGTGCAGACACATCCGCCTACATCTGCCTGCCACTATTGTCCGCCTGCCGTCCCCAAACCCCCCAATCCAATTTTTGGCGTTTGTGTAACTAACAATTTTGCAAAACCATCGAGCGTAATAAATTCAGATCCCTCCGACAATTTAGGACATATTATATAGCTTGACCATCGAGAAAATATTTATAAAATTGCTAGATATGTCGAAATACAAAGTCGATATTGAAATGTAAGGTGCTATGGTAGTCTGCATTGCACTCTCGTCGATAAAAATAAAAAAAACCCACATATCTCTCTAGTTGCAAAATGAGTGTAAATAAAACTACCAAAAGTAACATTTACTCATGCGGGCAGTTAAATTGATGTTTTGTGTTTTTTTATGTATTTTTGTTTGGGGACAAATAGAATTTCGGGAAGGAATAAAAAAATAAACAATAAACTCGACTTTCTCCCTTTAAATAAAGATTCCGTCTTTGATAGTGTACTGATTTAAGTCAAATTGAAAACTAAAGTGGCGATAAAAAAATGGCGGGGTTGTGGAAAGGAGTGTGGTACGCCAAAACGCGCTACACCCTTTCTTCCATCCCTTCATTTTTTTGTGAAAAGGGTCGACAATGTGTTCCCTCCCCCACTGGCGAAGAGACTAATTGATCCGCCCCTGGATAACATACTTTACATCAACTTAGCGGCGATAAAAAATCGCGGGGTTTGTGGAAAGGAGTTTGGTACGCCAAAACGCGCTACACCCTTTCTTCCATCCCTCCATTTTTTGTTTGTGAAAAGGGTCGACAATGTTTCCCCCTCCCGGCGAAGAGACCTTTGGATCCGCCCCTGGATAACATACTTTACATCAACTTTTTTCTTTTGTCGTTGTAGTTAACGTTGCAGTCTTGTTTCTGCCGTCAGCGGCTGAGCAGATTCAGAGGAGCTGTGTGGATAAATATGACGCCAAAAAGACGGCTAAATTAAACTGTGGTAGTAATGGGGGGGAAATCTTTGACGTTTCGGTTTTACTTGGTAACGGGAGCTGTAGCACACCTGCAGGTTTGTATAATCTGTCCGAAATATGAAAGTACCGTTGTGATATAATAATATATTATAGATAAGTAGACCGTCACGCGATAAACCATTATAAAATTGATTTTTTTACAACAGGTATGAAATTTTTTATATACTTTAGGACAATGAAAACGCGGTCGGGATAAATGCATTTTAACAAGGAAAATATATTTCTTATATTTATATTTTTTCACAGTGTCATAAAACCAAATGCATTGCGGTCATTTAGATACCAACAATATGAAAATCGATTAAATAATAAAATAGTTATTGCGAAATATAGACAGTACCTCAAAAATCAAAAGTAACACTTTTGGCTTATTGTGACAATGAATTGGTTCAATCTGTTTCCTGTTGTTCATTGTCACATTCAGCCAAAAGTGTTACTTTTGATTTTTGAGGTACTTTATTAGGCAATAACTTTCTTATTATGCAATCCATTTTCATAATTTTAGTATCTACATGACCACAACGCAATCTGTTTTATGACACTGTGAAAATTTGAAAAAAAATATTTATAAGAAAGATATTTTTCTTGTTAAAATGCAATTATCCCGATCGTGCGTTTTCATTGTCCTTAAGTATATTTTTTGCAGTGACCAATTACCATTAAATAAAACTGATGATACAAACTTTGGAAAACATTGTTGGTAATCACTTCATATATGTCACGTGACGGTCAATGTACTTATAAAAATCATATTCCCCGTTTTTAACGAGCTCATTATCGGACTTGAAGACATCCTGCATTTTCATGAAAATATGATGTTCTTTGCGAAATATTTTGGACACAAGCTCTGGGTAAATGATTGGTCTGCTACTAGAATTTAAACAGTATGTTGTCACTCTAGTAGTTCATAATCACAGGAGCACGGAGTCAAGATCGCTTTCTTCAGTCTGTTAAATTCATTGAAGTTGTCACTAGGGTTTTTAAATCTAGACGAATGTCTAAATGTTTTCTTTTCTTTCAAAAAAGCCTTCCCTACCGTTATCTTAATTAATCGCAAGAAGTGACAGTCGCCATTTTATCCGCAAAGTTTGGCAAGAGTACTCTCCCCTAGGTTGGTGCGGTGGACACGTGCCTCAATAGTTATAGCGCCGCACCACGAGGAAGATACTGCTTGAAAATGTATATGCGGTTCGTTTTGAGCGGTAAAATCAAAGAAGAAAATGAATTTATATAAATGGTGAGTATTATGAAACTGAACGATATTTATGAAAGTCACATTTGCCAATTTTGTGCACATTGTGTGCAATGCACATAGAATACAATGTGCCACTGTACAAATTTTGTAAGATTTACACACATAGCTACTGTCGAGTGCACTCTTGGCAAACGTTGCGGATAAAATGGCGACTGTCACTCCTTGTGATTAATAATAATCCGTAGATAGAATTTTGAGAAAGAGCGAAAATTTTTATAAATTCATTCAGAATTAAAAAGAGTACTGATAACTTCAAAGAATTAACCCGACGGAATGCCGAACAGACGCGACTATGACACCGTGCTCCAATGTTCCTAATGTGGGTACCTTATATAGGAAATTAAAAATAATATTGCGTATAATAACTGCACTCGTTGTGTTCTTTTCCTCGCGTAGAAAGCCTTTTCACATAATTAGAAATTTCATTTTTAAACAATAATAAGATGTTTATAAGACTCGGTACTGAAGACAGTAAAATACTATAATTTTTATTTATCTTTTTTTATAAAAATAGCAACAAAAAACTGAAAATATCATCAAATACTTTTTTTTCCATAACCAGGATCATCTATTTTCAGGTCAACGTTGTAACGGACTTACTCCCAGCGTTCTGGTAGATTCGTTTAGTTGCTTCTGGAAGGCGAGTTGTACCATCAACTGGCCATTTGACACGATCATCACGCCGGCAGAAAAGTGCAGCCTGATAGGTGCCCGTCCGGACTTCATGCAAGTCAGTTACAAGTGTTTTGAGCCACGTGCTACAAGAATTAGTAAGTAATGTATTGAATTCTGTAAGGTTACAGGGCTGGGGCTTTGTCTTAATGAAGCGTTACGTATGAGGCATTTCATTTTGTGCACTAGCTAGTGGGCAAGGGCAAAAGAACGTCATGGGGGTCATAAAATGCCCCCACAAACATTGATCGATCTGACCTTAAGCATAGTTTAGAAAATTTGGAGAAGCGTGCCCAGAATGAAAGTTCTAAAGAACCTTAACTCAAAACCGTCCAGGGGGTCGTACAGAGAGATAAGGTGAGGTGAAGAGAGATGAAGGGATAGATTGAGAGATGGAGAGAGAGAGAGAGAGAGAGAGAGAGAGAGAGAGAGAGAGAGAGAGAGAGAGAGAGAGAGAGAGCGAGAGAGGAGGGGGGGGGGGAGATGGAGGAGAAGCGGAGGAGAAGCGACAGTACAATCAGCCAATCATCATCATCATAAAGTCGCACTTATGCAACTGTATCATCACTCTGACGCCAGAGATTCGCTGATAAGTGATAAATAAGGAAGGCGAACAGGAGAACAAATCACGTAATAATCAAACTTTTGCATTGTTTCATTTAGAATTCTGTACAAATGAAATGATAGGCCCGGTTTTTTCGCATATCGTTCAATATCACATCAGTCATATATTTGGCACTTTTGAACAAACTTAGAATCGATAGATTTCTAGAGTCCTAAGAGCACAATCAAAAGAGTACCAAGTTCATTAATCAAATACAGTAAAACCCCTAATAAGGACCACCAAAAAAAGACAACCTCGAATTTAAGGTCACTTTTTCAATGTCCATTTGAACGGGTTTTCACTGTTTTATACCACTGTATAATTATAGACCAATCCAGTTTAAGACCATCATTGTCCAGTCCCAGAAGTGGTCTTGTAACGGGGTTAACGGTATTGCCCTGGAAAATCTGAATCATCTGCGAGAGATTTAAAGATTATTTTAAATTAATATAAATATCTGTTATATATCTTGCAGACGAAGCCATTTTGTTGGACATTTGTAAGGGTGACGCCGACAGCCTTATGGAAAGATCCGCAGAACAAGGACTGTCCGGAATAGTCCGAAGTCACAGCTTTTATCCATGGGATTACACCGACACCGCCCGAACGTGTATCCTGAAGTTTCCGTGGCCTTTCGACTCAGCCCTAAAGGTGGGTTTATTCTCATTACGTATTGTTCGATACATTTTGAAACCTCTAAAACGTCTTACTCATCATGCCAAAACATTGGAATGTTTTATTTCATATATCGTTCCAGGTACACCAAAAACTTATCATCAGCATACAAGACTTGGATCTTAGCGAGGGTGACTCGCTCTCTATAGCGGCACTGGGACCGAACGGTGTTCAAGCAAAGACGATTGTGATACACAGCGACAACTATGCCGAGAAATATGCGGGAAAAAACATAGAATTTGAAGACGAAAAGAATACCTACCTACAGGCGTATTTCAACTTCACTGTGGGAACAGAGTCAGTTCGCGGGAAGGGATTTGTCGTCTGCTTCAGATGTATTTTTTCATTAATGGAATATATTTTATGTGATTTCTGACCAGCTCATTTTTTAAAATTTATTTAATCAGATAAATATATACTATTTGATTTTTTGCGTATCAACTTTCGCACAAATGACAATTCTGAGCGGGCATAAAATAACCAGTTTTATCAATATACTCATAAAACTAGGAATTCAATGGTTTCATGCAATAACTGGGGTTTGAGTTTTCGCACTTTTCATAACGAAAAATTCACGAAAATTACCCCTCCCTCACGATGTATAACAATAGCACAGCATGAGGGAATGGTAAGAAATGGACCCGCACTGGTCCCCGTGTTGTTATCTGAGTTGCATAGTATTCATTAACTAAATAGCAAAAATGAGTATTGGCGATATCTTGTATATCTTTCTACAAATTAAGTTTAGTTTTTTATCTCGACTACTCAAAGTATATATCAAGGTTTTCAACACTCTCGTACATGCTGTACCGTGATATGTTTTTTTATACATTGACGTAACTGTAGCAAGTCGATAGACGCCGTTACTGATAACGGACAGAATAGGTTCATAACCTGAGAAATGACCAGTCATTTGTCGATTTTTCATATTTTGTTAAAATGTGAGGTTGTTACCGTTGTAATTTAAACATTTGTTTATATAGTATTTTGTATTTTGTTTCAGTCACTGACAAAGGCGACAGCGAAGACAAAGGGACAAAAAGCGCATGCGCAAACTTCGCCCGAGACGGTAATATTGAAAATGTCGAACCCGCTTCAGAGCCGGAAGTAGGATTATTCCAGTCGACAGCCACGCCTATCAAGATCCCTTCAACAGTGAATGTTGTTGTTGAAACAACCACCGTGCTCCCCAAGAGTAGGTCTTCTTTTTTGGGGGCACGTCACGGGAAAAGGTACCTTCGGTCGTTTTTAAAATAGTGATATTTTAGTTTTTACTAAATTTAGAAAGAACTTACAAGTATAAATCAATTTCTTATAACTTAAATGTGATTTCGTTACACGTTTTGGCAATAAAATCGTATTTTTACCGCGAAATTCATAATAAATAATGTCGTATGCTCAAATTTATGACGTCATTTCAAAGATTAACGTCACCTGTCCGAAGGTACCTTTTCCCGTGATGCGCCCCTTTTAAGATGTGTGCGTGTGTGCGTCCATGTGTGATACAGTTATGTGGAAGGATAAAATTATTTCTCTTTATTGCCTTGCACAATTTTGTTATCTTCCTCCATTTTTGTAAAGCCCGGTAAGCTCGACTCAGTTGCCCCAATGGCGGTTCGGTGTTTGTGCGTGCGTAAGTACGTGCTTGCATCCATATTTTAGAATTTAAGGTTAAAGTTCGGGTGCAAGCTGCTACAAATTCATAACTTCCTTACAACTCATATTGCTGCATTTAAACTTTATTTAATTTTTTTCAGCATCCTATCGCAGGTTGATGTAGCAGGAACCATAACTCTTTCTTGCATTTTAATTTAGTTTTTGCTCCTTGTCACTTGTTCATGAAACCATGATGGTTTGTCAAGTACTTCCGACATCGATTTTTATCTTTCATTTAATTTATTAGCTCAAAACAACAGTTAGTGTTTATTTATTTTTTTATATTTTTCCAAAATCATGCCAATAAAAATGGTTATAGGAGGGGGAAAAGATCAGGATTACCCCCTCTTCCACTTAAAAAATATTTTGTGTTCTATTTATAGAGATAAAGTAAAATGTATAAAACAAATAATAATGTGTCAATATTATATTAATAGAGTTGTTTAGTTGGGGGAAGGGTTCAAAGTTTTATAAAACTGCATAGAGATTTTGAAAATTTTCTCTTTTTATCGATGCACATGCAATATCGATTGTAGACGACCTTAAACTATACTAAAAGTTTAATGAAAACCAAACAAGTGTTTGTTTATAGTGTAGACTTCATGATGATGTTAAGGTAACTTGGTGCTCAAATAACTCTGAGCAGTAAATGTTTATTGCTTTTATGATAGACTGCACAAAGAAACATGTTGTTTGGAATTAAACCGACACAAATACTACTAACGACTGTTGACATACCTTTTGAGTAACTATAATTTTTAATTGGTATTTTAGGTTGCATGAAGAAGAAAGATTTTAAATCGCAACAAAAGTGTTCCAAGAGTTTTTATTCCAAACAGAAAGGCGGAAAGAAGAAAGACAAGAAAAACAAGAAAGACAAAACTGAAGGAAAGAAAGACCAGAAGGAAAATAGAACACGGCGACATAACAAAGCTAGCTAAAGAGATTAAACGAAAGCGAAAAGCTGCCTTTTTACGTTTTAATGCAATATATATTTAGCATAGAACGTCTATACCGTAGTTTGTTGTTACTTTTTTCGAAAGTTATAGATGATTTGGCTTTTTATCGCCATTCCTGCGTACAAATCTATACAACTTATCAATGAATGAAAAAATACAGAAAAAAATTGTTGAAGGTTATAACAATAAAAACCGAATTTTGTGTTTTTCTGCGTTTCATCGGTGTGAACTTTCAGACTTGCAATTAAACATGTGTACTTATTCAGATTATTGTTTCTTTGAATATGCACTTACCTGTTTTTTTAGTATTAAAATGAAAGTGTCTCTAGCTGGGAGCGAGGTCGGATTTTCTAGATCATTTCAGTAGTATTTTTATTTGAAAACCAACATTTGTCAGGTGTGCACTTAGATCATTTCAGTAGTATTTAATTTGAAAACAAACATTTGTCAAGTGTGCACTTAGATCATTTCAATAGTATTTTATTTGAAAACCAACATTTGTCAAGTTTGCACTTAGATCATTAACTTGTACTTTTGTACTTTTATTCAATGTAATAAGCCATTTCTGGCCCATGGACATGTACACATATATCAACATATTAAATAACATAATAATAGACAATATTCAGACAGGTGACAGTGTGACAAAAACACATATTCAAAATCAAAATACAAAACATATTCTAAATTATGTGTGGCAAGAATGGCCAAATTTACTTTGACATCAGTATGGGAGAGACCAGTTTACAAGATTATAAGTTCATTATTTGTTTTCGTCTTTCAAAAGCTTTATCAATAAATACTGCTAGTGAGTTTACTTCGTTTTTGTTCGCTTTTCATCAAATTAATGAATTTGTCAAAATTTGGTCTAATCCAATAATTATCATTTCAGTGGTATATATGCAAACAAACAATATTTCGCTCAACAATTTTAATTATTTCAAACGATTACTGGTCGTAAAGAAATTTAAGTACAAACTCGAATATAACTTCTCGTACCAAGTCGATTTATATGAACAAACCAAGTCAAGTCGACTCAAGTGAATGTTATTTACATGTAAATAGTACACAGTAAAACAGAAGAGAGAGAGCATGGTTAATAAAATGATAAATTTCAAAACAGACACAACAGTATATTTAATGTTTACACAAAAACGAATTATCACTAAGCATCAATTTAAATGCCTTCATGGGTAATGAGTAACTGAAAACAATATCTGATGTTTTGTGTCTTACCAATGTAAATCAATATTATGAGATATTTGTCAAAATGTTATTGTCCTTCCTTGAGAACCCGTCCTTTTGGTTTACACTGCTATAAGTTTCTTATGTTTTATATGTTTGTGTGCTTTTGCATGCAGCATTGTTGAGCTGATTGGTGGGTTGAAGTTACTTCACTAAGACAACTTGTACTTGTTTGTTCATTTGAGAACCTGTTGATGCAAGTGTGAGGTTGGTGCACCCTAGAACCTGGTTTAAACCCCCAGTGGCAAATTGTTTTGCCACTGACCGTTCCAAGGCGGTAACCCCTCTGATTCTCAATTTTGTAAAGTATTGTGTTGTCTGAAAAAAATGACTTTTTTATTAACCATTCTCTGACTTTTTCTTTTTCTTGACTGTGTGGGAGGCTGTATCTTCTTATTGTTGCAATTCTTGATAATATTTTCAAAGATTCATTGGCCAATAATGCATATTTCATTTTTTTGTCGCAAAAAACGGATGACAAAAAATATAACGTTGATTTCTGTTTTATTAATTGAAAGTTCTTTTTGTTAACATATTTTTGTCAGTATCATGCTACTCATTTGGGGCCCTGGGCATTTGAGTTGTTGTTTTGTTGTGTTGCTTCGTTTTTGTGTTTGATTCCCAACATAATTTGTGAGATTTTAGGTCTTAATTTCGGGCGCGTCACGGGAAAAGGTACCTTCGGACAATTGACGTCAATCCTAAAAATGACGTCAAAAAGTTAAACATGCGATATTAATTAATATGCATTTCGCGATAAAAAATATCATTTTATTGTCAAAATGTGTAAGAAAGGCACTTGTTAGTTATGAGAAATTTAAAAATAGTGGTAAATTCTTTCTAAATATAGTAACAACTAAAGTGTCACAAAATATGACCGAAGGTACCTTTTTTCCGCGGCGCTCCACAACTTTTTTCTTTCATGTTCTAACTTTTCTTAGCATATGTAAAATTAACATACAATAATAACATTGATTTGTGAAAAGTTCAAAGGAAAAGCAATTTGCCGTATGAGATAATTTCGATATTTTGTATCTATGACATAGCAATGATCAAAGGAGCATCAGAGAATGTTCTGCCGTTAATTGTATATCTAATAACTGAATTTCAATTCAAATATCGGTAATTACAGCATTTGCACCTCTTAACATTGCACTTGTAAATAGAAGGATAAGATATGCGTCTTCCGTCATTCAATTTAATTGGAATAAAAATGTTGAACTTTCAAAGAATATGATGAGATTTTAATGACGAGAGTATAATTTTGAAAGGATCTATTTACAGAGTTCACATTGTTTTCTAAAGCTTAAACTACGATGTTCAATGTCGTTGTCCGCGACACGCATGTTTGTGAAGTACATTTTTTTCTTATGGTTAGTCTTATTTTTAGTCATTTTCTAGGTTAGAGGACAGTAAATAGAAAAGCCTGTCGCTGATTGGACAATTGTGTCTAGGGACGAGTTGGGCTTACTTTATTTTCAAAGATTCATTGGCCAAAACTATGGAAATTAAAAATATAAGTGTTTGTTTTCAAAAATGTAAAATGATGTAGATACTTTAAAATAAAGATGATTTTTAAAACACCGTTTGAAAGGTGATTTGGTGGGACCTTAATGAAGTTGGTACTTTTCTTATTTTGGGTTGAATATTTCTAAACATACTTTCGGTTTAAAATGCTGAGAGAACGAGTTGGTGAAGACCCTGATTTCTGACCATTATTGTTTTGCCCAAGAGAGCCACTTTGCGATACAGTGGTAGTTTTGGAAAAAGTCATGTAAACTTTATCACCGGAGGACCAAATCTTATAATGTAACTCTATTGCAAACTATTAAGTGGTCTCTCTTTGTGGGTCATTTTAGTAATTACAGAAGTCTACTAATATTATGAAGTACCTGTACACTCAACCTCAATCAGAGGACAGTGTCGTATTTATAGTTCAAGTTATTTTATGTTTGAAATTAAAATGGTAAACAGTCATCTTAGAAGTAAAAAAATGACATTGACTCGAATAACAGACAAAAGTTGGAACAAGGTGACAAATGTATTGACAACCGTGGATTTTGTTCAACTTTCCTCTTAGAACGCGCTAAATTTTGTCGAAATTGGCGAACTAATTAAATACTAACAAGGTACTGGGGGCCACGAAAAGTGATATGACAGCATATTAAAATTAATGTAAATGTTAAATGTCACTATTAAATCTAATCAACACTGTTCGTTATTAAGATGAACAGTCTCTTGTATACAATATCACCTATTAACGTAACAAATCTCATTGATTAATCAGCGTTATTTAAATAAGTGTCTTTATTTTAGCATAAATATTAATTATCACTTCTAAAAGTTTCCAGTGGTTTTGCGATCGGTCTGTCTATGTTTCGTCTTAACCTTCGCGACGACATCTCCCACACGAAAATGTTCTCTACTTGATTTTGTATAATGATGTTCCCGTTGTGCGGTAAAGTATTTCCACCGTTTCTAGAATTTACTGGTGTTTTTCGTCTGTTTTTTTTTGCACGATTTATGAAAGTCCGGTCACTTCGATGTAAAGCAGTACACTGAAACCCCTTTAAACCGGACGAGGTCGGGACCGAACAAAATTTCCGGTTTAAAGGGGTTTCCGGACTAAAGGGGTTTTGACAACTGGACAGGATTCCAATCTTTCTTCCAAACATGGACATTAGGATGTATATTATATACAGAACTGCATTGATATGTAATAATAAATAATAGTCTCTGCAGCTTTTAACTAACAAACGTTAAATGCATTATCACAATACAAGGAAATGATCAGCACACTTTCTCCCCAGGATATTTCAAAATTAAAACAAACCAATTGATATGTTAGTTTTACATAACTGATTTATTTCAACTGAGTGTTAAAGGGAAACCCCTTGAATCAAGAACACTAGCCCAATGCCAAATATCACAGGTGTCAAAATTTAAACAAAAAGCTGTGAAAACGCTTTCAATAAAACTCAATTTGTTGTCATAGAAATTAAGGCTTATTATGACATGCTCTAGCCATACACAAATTCATATTAGTGTGAATAAATAAGTTTTCTATGACAACAATACTGATTAACTTGATTTAATCTGTACAGGTATTTTTAAACAAAATTCTATTTTTCATTCTTCTAATAGACCATTAATTTCCATGTGATCATGAAACTTCGTATTAGGCCTTTAATCTTGTCCGGTTTAAAGGGGTGTTTTATAATGGAAAAATTCAATTTGTGCTATAATTCTTGTCCGGTTTCCTGAATAAAGGGGTTTCCGGATTAAAGGGGTGATTCATATAATAAAAAGTTTGGGACTGGACAATTTGTCCAGTTTAAAGGGGTTTCCGGATTAAAGGGGTTCCGGTTTAAAGGGGTTTCCGTGTATCATTGTCTGTATAATGAGCGTGATACGTCGGCGACGTTATCTTACGTCCGATAAACAGGTGCGACGATTTTAAATGTTCCTGGTTTGCACTTTTTGAAGATATGTGCATAACAGAGCTATCATTACCGACTTTCTTTATGAATACTCTTCGGTTTTCGGCGATACTTTCAATGTCTGTTGGCGAGTGTGATGCCATGATGTTGAATACGTGATCTGTAGCCCGATAACTTTGTGCATGTATTGGTCCAGATAACAGGTACCCTATCTTGGATTTGACAGCAGTGGGTCTGCACCCGCGAATAACTTGGTCTTCTACTATGTCCCAAAAGAAATCAGCACCAATCAGCAGTGATATGTTGACAGTGCAATCTCCGGACACAGGATGCGCGAGTTTTAGACCTCGGAGATAGGGTAGCTGTGACTGTGTGCTGTAGTCTATTGTTGATGGGTGTTGATATTGTCGGTACAATCCTGACTTGAATCAGAATCTTCTGGCGATTTTCTGTAATAATGTGTACTGTTGCGACATCTACCTGCTGCACCTTGTTACTCCTGCTGCCAAACGATGATAAGTATAGTGTCTCTGTACCTTCTGTGGTAAGTTCAAGTTCTTCCGCTAATTTCTGTGAAATAAAAGATTTCTGCGCTCCTTCATCAAATAATATGCTAGCTTCTGATTGAATGTGTTTTGATGAGGATACTGTTGCTATGGCAGTTTTAGTAGCACTCCTTTATCTGGTGGGCTTGTGTAAGAGTGTAGCACGGCTGTTTCCAGTGATGTCTCGTTTTTACTCGAACCGGTTGCCTGGTTTCCACTTGTTGCCGGGTTACCTCCTTGTCGGCTGCTACATATTGTCGTGTGGTGCTTTCGTTTGCAATTTTGACATCTCTTATTGGAGTTGCACTTAGCGACCGAATGTTTACCTAAGCAGTTAAAGCATAAGCGTTTCTCTTTAACAACTTTAAGCCTAGATTCAGTGTCTGTAAAAGCTTTGCACTCACTTGATTTGTGTCCGCCATCGCAAAAGGCACACTTTAACACGGCTCTTTGATATGCACTTCCGCCTGAAGGTTTTGAATCTTGTGCTCTCGTTTTGGATTTCGCACTCGCGAGAAACGACGCTGTAGCCTCGTAATCATCAACTTCCGGTTCATTCTGCGCGGTACCAGACTCCAGGATGCAGATTTCTCTATTGATGGCATGGTAGATCGTCTTATACCCAGTTATTTTCACCATTTTCACTAACTAATTGTCTACGAATTTCACATGGCATTTTGTCTAATATAACGGGCACTAACAAATTTCCATAATGTTCTTGACACTGTCCAATAGCTTCTAAACTACGGATGTACGTCTCCATCTTATCATAATAATTTCTAAGACTGGACAATTTACTCGACGGTGCAGGTAGTTTAAGTAAGGCTTGCATAGCGGCGTGCGTGATTTTATGTTGCTTACCGAACCTTACTCTTAGTAAATCTATTGCACGTGCGTAGTTTGCATTAGTCACGGCGAATCCTTCAATAACACGTGCGGCATTGTCTTCAAGTTGGGATTTGAGGTAAGTAAATTTTTGGACATCTGTGAGATTGACATTTGTATGTATAGTGGACTCATAACTATCCCAAAAAGATTGCCATTGTAGAATATCACCGCGGAAACTTGGTAACGACATCTTTGGAAGTCCGTAGAATTGTGACGAAATTACAGCGCTACTAGAATGAGAAAATGTACAGTTCTCTCAGGATGAATTTGCGGTAGGATTTAAACCGTTGTTGTTGCTCTGCTCTTCGTTGTAACCTGAATTTCCTTGATCGTCTCTGCAGGTTGTGCTGTACACGAATTTCTGCTGATCTCGGAACGCTCGTTGGTGAAACAACTTGATCTCCAACTCCATGGTGTACTCGTCGGTTTGAAATGTCTCTTCTGTAGTTCCATCTGCGTTTGTCTGCGATATGATTTTATCAGTAAGTGTATGTAGAACTTGCAGTTTCTCTTCGATGGTCTTCAGAATTGCGTTGAACTCCAGCAAAGATTCCTTCTTCTTTGCGTGCTCAATTTTCTCCAAGTATCTCTAAATAAATCGTCGGTGTCTCTCTCTTTGTGTATGAAGTTTTTGCAGATTCATGGTTATCCTGGTCGTCGCGGCACCAATATCGGCTTGATCGTAAATGGGAACTCGTAAGAGAGAGAGAGCAAGACGTTGTGAACGGTTCAGATTGTATTGAGCGACCCCCTTGTTCAACGTGCAAAACAAGTATACACATAACCATAACGTTGACCTCATGAACGTCACATACTTTTGCGTGGCGCGCAAATTAGCGTTATAGTATTCTCAACAGAGTGTTTATCATCTTTTTAAACGAAGTCCATAATAAACTAGATCTATGTGTTCAGTTTAATGTCAAATGTTACCTTGAACTAAACAATTTGACATCGTGATGACTATATTGTTATTGTTATCAGCACTATATATTGAAAAAAAATGAAGTAATCTTACGAGATGGCAATGTTAAAGACATCGTTGAGTTTACTTGACGGACACACCGACAGACGGACAAAACGATCCCTATGTATCGCATTTTCTACGAAAGGGCATCACAAAAATGATATTTGCATTAAGGTTCTCACTGGCAAGCATCTATGTCGTTCTAATACGTGACCAAGCACCTTGTAGAATTTAGTTTCGTTTCTTCGCGTTTTATCGGTGTATGAACTGTCATAATGTACTACCTTATTTTAATAGAAACCTTAAGTTTTAACAGTCTGACAGTTCATATAACAATGAAACGCAAAAAAACCACCTAAAATATTTTCTTTTAATTACAACCTTTGATATAATGTTTCTGTATTGTTCATTTATTGTTTCAGTAGTAATTTATGTGATTATGTTGTATCGTTTTCGCGGAGTTATACCACCACTTGAATACAAATGACATTTGGGAGAGCGTATCCGTATCATACAGGGACAGCCATGCAATTCCGATCACGATACAGACTGAGCTAGCCGGGATAACCCCTGAAAAGGTTCACCGGAAAATCCTGAAAAACGTAATCATCATTGCATGGTAACCAATATAAACTGAAAACAGTACTGACTATATGTACGGGGAAACCTTCTACGGCCGCCACGCTGCACAATACAATAGAGCAAGAGATTCTTCACTGAGTAATGAAATGCAGTCGCAGGACCATAATAAACCAATGAGATGTTTGCTTTTCTCTAAATCGTTACAAGGTTGTAATTATTAACATAGCAGTGCGTATATAAATGCCTACGCATCACCATGTGATAAAGTTTAGAAAAACTGACGCTTAATGTCAAAAGTTATTAGAGATGACAAAAATCTGAAACTTTTATATCGGGTCTCTAGATGTCGCTATTTGATTATTTCATGGTAAAAATAACATTATAGTGTCAAAATGTGTAAAACAAATCACCTATGAGTTATGTGCAAACACTAGTTAACTGTAGTTCTTTCCGAATATAAAATGTAAAAAACACTTGACGCCCCCTAATTTTTTTTCGTAAGTAAGAAATGCTGTTACCTTGAATGTCCGGACTGTTGCTTTGAATGCATGCACATAGTTGTTACCTTTAAGAATAGTGTTACCTTTGTTAGAAAACTATTATTAAAACTATAACCTTTATATAAAGTGATATTCTATTGCAACTGGTGCCTTTAAATATAATAATGATTAATTCATTGCTTCTCAAGATTTTGCGAGGTGTTTATTTTCACGTTTGTCGATACATAAAAACGCGCAAAATTTCACTCTTTCTGGCGAAAACTTAAGCACGAACGAGCTTATCTTAAATAATAAATCTGCGCGAATTTATTCCAAAAATAACATTTATATTTATAGCGTCTTCAAAAGTTTAATCTTAAAGAAAATTATCTGGTGTCAAATTATAATTTACGCAGATCTTGAATTTTGCTAGAATGAAATGCTTCCTTGAGACTATTCTATCCTTATTACATACGTGTACTACTGCGCAATTCGCACTGCCGCTTACTACATGTAGATGTGCACACTGATCTGGGTCTACATGGATCACACATGTGACGTTTGCTGGGTTGAGTGCCTCGGTGTAGACCAAGATCTTCCTGCACCTGCAAAGTGAAATCAACATCTTCATTATTCCCTAAAGACCACCTCAATATGAGGACTGTTATCAGCAATATCGCAAAATATGTTTCTTTGACATTTTGACGCGTTTTAAACAGTTTTTTGTAAAAATAAAACAATTATCCATATTTATTTGCTTTTTTTTCTGAATCTGATAGGTAAGCGAACATTGTAGAACATGATCAGACTTCACGGATATGTGGGATTACGGTGTCTCGATCTACACTGGTATTTCACGACATATACACAGAGTAAGGGGTAAAACGTTTTCAGTCTGAATTTCTGTAACGGCCCCACTTTTCTTTGATTGTTACATTTAGCCCATTTAGCCCAATGAATACGTCTGTTTTTGCATGAGTTGCAAGTGTAGATTCAGATAAGCAGGCGCATCCATGCCCTGTGATCTGGATCTTCAATGTTCTCTTCTAGGTCAGAAATAATTTAGTTAATTAAAATGAAAGTAGATCATAAGCAGAGATTTAAGATCAGTCTCCATATGACGTTAAAGTTATGCTATTTTCAATTCGATTCAGGAAAATATCTACATTTTGTGACAAATTATCAGCTACGTTACATCAATGTAATGATAAAACATACTGATGTAAAATGGATTGAGCTACAATACCATGCACAATTCTTGCCTAAAATATGAAGTTACATTTAGAAATCCATGCAGCGAAATTGAAAGAGATTCGAACCCAATATATCAAGATTAATTAATAATCTTTGAAATCCAAAATTTCAATTAGTTAATATATGTATCCGATTTTAAGTCTACTAAAACACGTATGTCTTCAGTTGCACTACATGAATACAGTTATACACGTTACTATCAATGCAATGAGAGTTAAGCCAAAGAAGGATATAAACTATTCATTTTGTATTATTTCACTTTGTTGGTTTAACATTAGAATAGAAACAGGATGTTTATAGTTTGTGAACATTCCACAGGAAAAAATGAACAAGTCATTGTATCAAGTGAGAAAACACCTTTTACAGGTTTGCTATTTTACAATTTTCTTTTTTCTGTTATTCTCGAAAATATAAAATTGTTTTTGAGGCAGAATTACTTATATAAATCAACTATCATATTTGATTTTTCTCTAGTTTCTGTTTCGAATCTAAACATAACAACAATCTATCAAGTTGATAGAAAGCTTAAAATAACCTCCCATAACAAAATGTCATAATATTTTCAATACGGTGAAATAATTAATATTCATACTGTGCTAATTTTTGCGGATTTTAGAGGGAATTCAATCCACGAGATAAAAACTACCACGAATAATAATAATAATAATAATAATAATAATAATAATAATAATAATAACAATGATAATGATAATAATATCATCATCATCATCATCTTTATAATAATAATAATAATAATAATAATAATAATAATAATAATAATAATAATAATAATAATAATAGTAATAATAATAATAATAATAATAATAATAAGTATTATATTTATTATTATTTTTATTATGATTATTATTATTATTATTATTATTATTGTTATTATTAAATAAGTAAATAAAACAATAAATAAATAAACTAATTCATTGACATATTTTGTTTGTATCTTTTATTACCAGAATGTTCCAGCCGCCTGAATACAGTCGTAATCTGTCACTGAGGCTGTCCCAGGTTCTTGATGAGATAGGTGTCAATGAGGACCTGGTGATGAGGAGGAGAAGAGCGTGGATGTTATTTGAAACACTTAAAAACATTGATTTTAAGTTGAAAAAAATTCCCACATCAACATTTAATTTTGGCAGTCAGACAGAGGGATCAACAACACTAGGCCTCCGCTCGGACGTTGATTGCCTTTATAGTTATAATGATATTAGAGTTATAGCAGACTGGTCAGAATGGGAGCCTGACAGGAAACAGTATCTGATGGTACAAGATGATACAGTATCTCCTGGCTACTGTTTGCTACAAGCAGTAAGATATGATACTCCACTTCCTAGGCGACATATCGAGGATGAACACCACAGCATAGATAATAGTGATATTGTACTGCTTAGACATTCAAGGTGTTTATTGCCAATACATGATAAGCAATATGCAAGGCATGGTCCAGCTAGAGCTGGCCATGCACTACCTGGAGGAAATGCTGTTGATGCTGTTGAAGCACGGCATTGTTCATCATGGCCCAAAGAAGCTGATGACTGGTTACAACAGCAGAATCCCAGCGGCTGGCCAACAGAAGAAATTAAGCGATATTCAGCAGAACAAGGATGTTTTCTTGTGCAAGTTGCCAGTAAGACAGGTGTGTACCAGGATCTGGAATGGAGAATATCTACCTCCCTTGCTGAACGATGTTTAATGTGGAATCTCAATATAACACAGTTGAGATGTTACATTCTAATGAAGATGATTATCAAAACATTATTCAATTCTAAATGTGGAGAAGCTATTTCCAGTTTTATATGCAAGACTATTTTATTCCAGTGTATAGCCGATTCCAGATCCAGCAGTGAATGGCATGAAGGTAGCTTAGTGACCTGTGTAAATCAGTGTTTGCAAGCTTTGCTAAAATGTGTACTAACAGAACACTGTCCTCATTTCATTATACCGCAAAATAATCTACTTGTTGGTAAATTGTCTGCACAAGTCAAACATCAACTTACAGAAATCATGTGCAAGCTGACTGAGAACATAGAACCATCATTTCTAGCCATACAAATAGATGATATTGGTAATCGTCTCGCTGTAAATTCAGGTGGTATTTCTGGAGTTAACTTGAAATCTGAATATAAAATTGCTATCACTGTGGCAGAAAGAAACCTAAACTATATTGCTACCATTTTATCTCGATGCATACAAGAAACTTTAAAGAAATTGTGCGCAGATGTTGACCAATGTCTTACTTTTAAAGTATATAGATTGTGTCAGGTGAATTTAGTGGGCAGTAGACTGGAGCAAGCAGCAAGTAGACTTTATACACCATTTTTCTGTTCTCACATTGGATCAATAACATCATCTGTAGATATACACGATTCCCGGGTTATATCTCGTGAAGCCCTGAGATGGTTCTCCTTTGGCTTGAACTCGGATATCTCATCAGGGAAGCTGAAACTGGCATCAGCACTGTACTGTGCTGGAGATCTAGGGAGATGTATAACGCTCCTTGCTGCTCTGAAATGGCAGCTGTCACAAACAACTGTATTATCGGCATGTTATTGCTATAAACTACAAAAAACTGTTTCAGAAGTCTATCAAAATCTCTGCTATGAGAAGAATGAAGATATGATAAAACATAACATGGCTTTCTGTGTCAAATATTTGCCATTTGAGGTGAACTGTATTCCTTGTGAGCTGAAATATGTTCAGATCCATAGAAGAGGACCGACCATATAGAGATAGAGATGATTATTGGATGGACCGGGCAAAGGTGGGCTCCCTGCCTTACCTCCATTTCCTGCAGTACAAGGTCTACAGCCAGCATCACATGTCAGCAGATCAACAACAAGCTCTCGATAATCTGACCAGGACAATAGACACTGAACCAATCCTTGGTCACAGAGAAACGGCCCTGAATCTGCTAGGGCAGTGTATGGAACTGGAAAACAGACATGAAGAAGCTTTTCGTTGTTACATACTTTCATTGAATGTAAAAAAGGTGAAATATGCATATCAGGGATCGCCACATTCAGAAAAAACAGCCTCCCCACACAGTCAAGAAGAAGAGAGAGGGAGAGAGCATTGTTAATAAAATGATCAGTTTAAAAAAAAGGACACCACAAACAATAAACAAAAATGAGAACCCGAGGGGTTACCGCCTTGGAACGGTCAGTGGCAAATCAAATTGCCACTGGGGGTTTAAACCAGGTTCTAGGGTGCACCAACCTCACACTTGCCCCCAACAGGTTCTCATAACACAAAACGAGTACAAGTTGTCTTGGTGAAAAAACTCCAACCCACTTATCGGCTCAACAATGTTGCATGCAAAAGCACACAAACATATAAAACAGAAGAAACTAATAGCATTGCAAAGCCAAAGGGCGGGTACTCAATGAATTTACCGAGACCAGAGCTCCTGAAGTAAAATCAGCAAGAACACGATGACAGGGATAAAAGAAACAAATCCAGCTTCTAGAGGTTCTTTTAAGAAAAGATTTCCCCATAAACCTTCATAAACTCTTAAACCCCTGCCACCGTCGTGCAACCAAAGAGGTAAGCATAATGATCACCTGTAGAAGGGTTAATCACCAGGCCTGCAGAGCGCTGTAAAATATCATGTTGGTAACCTTTGTTTTTAAATTTACAGATGGTTTTTACGAATAACCGGGAGAAATTAACATTCCCTTTTATCTTCTTGAGTTTATAAATTAAATCTCCATAAAAGACTGGCTGTGAAATACCTTGTTGCAAAAGTGATTTTAAACTGCACCTGTATTTATGAATTAAATCTGGGTATCGGCGATAAAACTTGCAAAAGGTTTTCCTTAATTTGTGATACCGATAACCTTGTTTTAAAAATTTTCTGTAATGCAAAGATTACGTTCATTGAAATCATTAACATCGTTGCAAGCTCTTGAAAAGCGAACAAGCTGTGAGATATAATCACCATTGGATGTTGCACGGGGAACATCGCCGTCTAAAAAGGGAAAATTTACTATACTAAAATTAAAATCATCTCTTTTATCATAAATTTTAGTAGTGACGTAACCATTTTCAATGGACAGATTTAGATCGAGAAAGTTTGCTTGCTTTTCTGGAATGTTCGCTTTATTAAGTTGTAGTTCTTTAGGATAAATCTTATTAAACAGTAATGGAAAATGGTTATTATCTATATTTAATAAATCATCAAGGTACCTCGAGGTGTTGTTAAAAGCTGTAATTATATCATCTTGATGTTCAGTAGGAAGAGATAACATAAAGTCTCTTTCATAACAGTATAAAAACAGATCAGCAACAAGGGGTGCACAATTAGTACCCATTGGGATGCCTATTACTTGTTTATAAATAGAGGTACAGAATCTAACATAAATATTATCCAGTAAGAAAGTTAGCGACTCTGTTAGGTCTTCACAAGTCCATAAAGTATAATTATCGTAAGAACCATCTGTAAAAAAATGCCCTATGTTCATTACAAGCGATGAAGGTTTTATTTTCTCTAGCAAACGTTTTTTCAATGAGACTGTTTAGCTTGTCTCTTATTAAATTATGAGGGAGCGAAGTGTATAAAGTTGAGAAATCATAAGTAGACAAACAAAACGCCCGAAAATTATTTGATTTAAGCTTTTTCAAAACGTCATTTGAATTTTTAATCGACCAAAATAAATTTTTGCCAGAAGTTTCAAAAACCTTATCACAATACCTAATTACATGTTCCTTTATAGCTGTAAGACAAGATGTTAAGAGCACGGATAATTTAGTAGTAGTGCAAGAACTAGAGTTAGCAATAAATCTTGCTTTGTACGGTGTTTTATGCATTTTAGGCAACCAATACATAGTAGGTACTTTGTCTTGTATCGGCTTATTACTGATTCTAAATTTTGTAATTTGTAGAGTGTGTGCAGTAACAATATCACTCTCAGATGAAGAAGTCAGTATAAAAGCGTTAGTGCTGTTCAGTTCTTCAGTTTGAATATTAATATAGTGTATCCGTCACACTATAATTACATTATTAGAAGCCTTATCAGCAGGTGTTAAAACAAATCTGTTATGAAAGTCTTGAATTCCTTTTTTCAAATGACGAAAGTTAAAACGAGGCCGAGGTGGTAATAAAGCACTATTTCTTTCATAAAATGATATACGAGTGTCAATTATTTTGAATATGTGTTTTTTTTCCAGTTAGAAAGCGCATTAGGCTCAGCATGTTCTCTTTTGCACCATGTATTGCAAAATAAGTTTAAAGACTCAGCAATTTCTGCACGGCATGCATTGAAATCAATTTTGGATAATATTCTATATTTAGGACCTTTAGAAATTAAATTACGAATTCTAGAGTCTTTGATTATATTAAGATCACCGGTAACGATATGACCGGCAGGCTTATAGCAATATTTAGAAGTTAAACACTTTCAAGATTTTGGTGTATTTTCAATGATCTGCAAATCCGAGGAAATTTTATTGTAATTAAAAATTGTATTTCTAGTCAGGGGAAGAAATAATGCGGCGTAATGGCATGTGTGCAGATTGTTAGCTCGACAGTTTCAACTTTGATACAAATTCTCAAGTTCAAAACATATACCACTGACTAACATATATGTTGTTCCACATGTCACATTTCCTGACAAATGTTGTTAACTAGATCTACAGGTTAAATAAGGTGAGGAATAAGTTGTTTCAACTTGTTACATTAACTGAGGAATACGATGCCTCCACGTGTTACCATGACTGACAAATATGTTCCCTCAACATGTTACATTGACTAACGAATAAGCTGTTTCCGCATATCCCAATGACTAAAAGTAAGTTAAGTCGACATGTTGCATTAACTGACAAATAAGTTGTTTGCACATATTACATTGACTGACAAATAAGTTGTTTCCACATGTTATTTTGTCTGCCAAATAAGTTGTTATCGATTTTTTTTTAATCACAAATAAGCTGGTTCCATCTGTTACATTTACTGACAAACTGTTTCAACATGTTTCCATGACTGACAAATATATTGTTTCCACATGTTACATTTACCGACACAAAATGGTTGTGTCCAAATGATACGTTGACTGACACTTAAGTTGTTTTCACATGCCACTTTGACAAATAAGATGTTTGAACATGTTGCATTGATTGACAAGTAAGTTGTATCCGCATGTCAAATTTGACTGATACATTGTAAATAAGTGTTTATACATATCATATTGACTGACATATGTGTTGTTTCCACATGTCACATTGAACGACACATAGATTTTTTTCAAGATATTACACAAAAAGTCAATTATTTGTATAGCAAAACTGATTGATGTGTCATCCTCATTGTTTTACAGTAATTACCAGCATGGGAGGGGAGAGACGGCATACCTTAACCACTTTACATGTACCCTTGAAGAATTTTGTGTCGATTTGAAAAAATAAAATGGTAACAAAAGTGTTTTATATTTTTCGGGAGGTCGGGTGTAGGGTTTCCCACGAACGATCAAACCCATCCATAGAACATGAAAAAAAAAGTTGTCGCTTTATGTTAAGAAATTGAAAAAAGAAAAAAAAGTTTTGAGGTGGGTAGCTACGGATAATACCAACAACTTTGACAAACCCCACCAAGTAGACTAATGAAAAAAATACTTTCATAGTTGCCTTACAAATCTCCCATTCTCATGACAGAACGACATATTTAACCAATTATCATTATTTACCAGCCTAATTTATTAAAAATGTTTAAATGAAAATGGAACACCGTAAAAACTGGTCAGTCAGTTATAAACAAGATACATGTAAAATTTCAGGTTTATGTACTTTCAAAGGGGCATGATTAAAAAAACAAATACAACTTTGTTTTATAGATGACATCTTTCAAGTATAGTGTTAAAAGAACAAATACTTTCCAAGTTATACATTTCAGATTAAAATAATTTGAAAGGGGCATTCACTCAAAATTAAATTAGACGAGATCTTGTTGTCAGAAAAAAAGATTTGTTTATGCAGAATATATATTCAAGTAAAGTGCAAATGAGGAATTAAAATGAATATGTTTCTAAAATAACCTTAAACAGCAACAGTAACAATTGGCATCTGAAGATAAACATTTTTAAACCACTCTAGATTCATATAATTTGAAAGTTTTCAATTTAGGGATGAAGCTATGACCAAAACAAACAGTGGGGACCAGAAAAGTTTGGTTTTTGATTGGTCAGTTTGTCGGCTAGGGGAAATTTCAACCAGTCAGCTACTTCAGATTTGAATATAAATACAAATATTTATTTTTTACACAAATTTAATTTGTATCGTTAGAATATATAAGTTCGATGCTGACTTTAATTTTAATCTGAAAAAAGGAAAAGAATCTTTACGAGTTACCAATTCTGCCGAGCACATGCACGTTGGTTGTATTATCTTTTTGTAATTGATCAAATTATAAACTCTTGCTGTCGTTTCCCTTTCTTTTGCAGCTGTGTGGAAAGGCTTTGTTTTCTGGTTGACTGTGAAAATTTCTGATATGCATATTTCACTGTTCTTCTCAACCTGCTTGTTGTAACTACTTTTCCGGTGATTTCTTTTCTGTTGGTGCATATGTTCGGGGAACCATCCTCATTGCGCGTCGGGTAGGGAAGGGAATAAAAATCCATATCGCCAGACCATCCGTATTGACTTCTTCAAGGTATCGTTAGGGATATTGAAGTCATTCATTAAACTTAATTTTACTCATTTAATAACGATTAGACCTGATGATCTTTATCATAATTCAAGGAAAGCAGTCACTTCTACATTAATACGTTCAAGTAACATATAAAGCAGAACCTACATGTGTGTAACGTAAAAATGTAGACATGTATGCTTTTCGTGAATTTTGAAAGAGGTTCAAAAGTCAATAAATGTATTAAATTAACCGAGTTGATTTCTTTTAGATTCAACGTAATGAAATAAAAACTAAACTGACTTCAGTTTGATTTTGAAGTTTGTTTTTACACTTTTCTCTTTATTATTATTATTATTATTATTATTATTATTATTATTATTATTATTATTATTATTATTATTATTATTATTTTTATTATTATTATTATTATTATTATTATTATTATTAATCATTTATTTCATTCATCAACAAATTATCATTTTCAATCTGATAATAAAGTATAATATAATTGAAGCAGTAATTTCTAGCAAACACTTAAAGCATAAAACATAACGATGGCATAGCTCTTTATCTGTATTAAGGTTATGCGAATATGTTATATAAAGATCCTTATTCTGTATGAATACTACATTTACGAATTCAATTGAATGTCCGATAAATCGGCAAATCACTGGCATGTCCGATTTCATAAACTTCACACGTTACGAGATAATACATTAAAACATGATGTAAGTGATGTATATCGAGTAAGTACACAATTACAGTTTCTGTTTTTTCTGTTAGAAATTAATCAGCACTAAGTAAAGTAACAGTAAAGGAATTCCAGCCGTGGTCTTGGTTAAGAGTCGTTCCCGATCCTTGGATTCTTTCCACCCATACCTTTTCTCTTTCTCTCAAACGGACCGTTAGGGCCTCCGATCCGCAGTTATGGTAAACTCCATCTCCTGCAAATACTCTCCCAAACACAGTAAAATCCTTAACGATGTTTACTCATGCATTGACAAAATGTGTCTCAAAATCAATGACACTTTTCACTGGCCAAGTAAACTCTTGGATATTAACTGCTCACCTAAACTTTCTTGATCATTGTTTTTCGGTGCGACGATAAATCGGAAGTATTCGTAGGTAGTCTAAGTTTGCCGATTGACGCGGAACAGTCTTTTCAATGTAATGAACCTGTATGGTCAAAAGATGGCAGGCGTTTTAATGAACGCTTTGGCTTTTCGTTAAACGTTGTTCTCAATTTGTCTTTTTAGATCATACCCGTAAATTGCATTTTATTTGTATATTGTTGTATAAGCGCAGATTTTATCAAATGCTCTCTTCTGGAAATCTTGCTCCCGACACTAGCAGACAGTATGTCAAAAGGCAGTCAGACACTTGTTTTTGATTAATAACAGGAGCGGAACAAAATTATTGAATTAAATAAATGAAATGTTAAATTTTAAAGCATTATCGCAAATCCCCAGATGTTTGTCTTTAAAGAAAACATTAACGTTCTTGCAGATTGTTATTTAAAAATTAGCACAGACACCTGGTTTCTTTTTTCATAGCGCATCAACTGCACTGCTCATGACCGTTTAATTTTCTTTCATGCCTCCAAATAAACAATAACCTACCGGTATACGTAAAATAACAGACATTTCTTAATTGCTTAGTCTTATTAAAAAGGATGTTTGTTTAGATGAGCTAATCGGTTGTTTAAGATTTTGATTATATCTTTATTTTCTTCCTGCAGCGTAGTCTGTCCTTGTAAACATGTTAATTATTGTTTATTTATTGTTCCTGTTTGTGTTATGCAAGAAGAATTTTCAAGTGTTAAATTTATTGAAATTAGGCAACTAGGATCCTATTGGAAACTGATTTATGATAAAAGTCAACTTAAGCGTGTTTAAGGTTGTTTTTATATCTAATTATTGTATATCTAATAAATGTAACCAATCGACAATCTGCATTTGTACCACGTGACCGTCCAATATATTCCCGTATTGGATCCAAAAAATATATATCTTCTTCTTCTTCTTGGCGTTCGCTCTACACGACAACTCCAGCATCCGCGATGAAAGTTGTGGTCCTCCGTAGGTCGTCAACATCTCCATACAGTTTCTGCTGGATTGTTGCACCTTGTGGCCACGTTGCTTCTCGCTCTTGGTCATATCGTTTACATCGTTGGAGGATGTGCTCTGCAGTCTGGTCCTCTTCTCCGCAGGGACATATTGGGGATGGCACCAATTTATACTTCCTACACATGTGTGCATTCAGTCTGTTATGCCCTGAGCTTAACCTCACCATCATCACCTGCTCTGGTCTGTTTAACATGTGGTAGGCATCTGCTTCCTGTCTGGTCTTTGTGAGAGCCTTAATGATGGTGGCTTTCTCCTTGTATGTCACCTGGTTATCTGGTTGCTCTAACTGGGCTCCTAACCTAGCTAGCTTGTCAGCCTCCTCATTTCCGGGCACTCCACAGTGAGATGGTATCCACTGAAGGTCAACATTGCGGGAAGACCCAAGCTTGTTCACGGCTTGTGCTAGTTCAGGAACATTGTTGCTTTGCAGAGCCTCCAGAACTGATCTTGCGTCTGTGAGGAAGACTACAGAGGTTACCTCTTCTGATGAGTCTTCAATCAGAGAGACTGCCTTCATGAGCGCTTCAGTCTCTGCTCTGTAGTTGCTACAGTGCTTCCCAGTGGCAATGTAATGGGCCGATTTCTGGCCTGACGGGAATGTTATTTAATTTCATATTGGACGGTTGGGTACATGTGCACTAAACGATGCTAGTCTAGTTTCCGATTTCAATCTCTAACGAATTAAAGACCGGGAACCATGCGTGCATAAAGACGCTTGTTAGCATATGTTTAAAACTGCTTGTAAAGCGTCTAGCTGACCAGGAAGCGTTGTTTTGTTTTAACAGAAGTCAAAATGTTGACAGATGAAGAAATTTCTAGTTTTAATTTCTGAAATTAAACGAAAGATATAAGGTTATTATACATTTATCTGTACAATACGGAATATATTTGGACTCGTACACAGCTTGTAAAGTCATATTGGACTCGCCTGTGGGCTCGTCCAATATATTCCCGTATTGTACAGTAAAATGTATAATAACCTATACTTATTGGATCGAATATAGGCAAATGTCTTGTAAATGTAGAACGTAATTTTTCTCTGTATTAACGTATATACTTATCCCAGCACGTATACTAAGGTTTGTAAAACGGTTTCCTGAAAAATGAATTCTTCTCACTAGGTCTTGAACCTAGACCTACCAGATGACAAGGTACGAGAATATTGTCATATTCTATGAAAATTGTTCTATTTTCAAATATCTTAATGTGACTTTGACTGCATCGACTAATTTATTTAAAAATTTGTTGTGAGAATGAAAACATACATTAATCCAATATTTGAGAAGCTTCATGCATTTTAAGAAAATATAATGTCTTCGACGGAAGTCAAGTTTTAAGACTTACGGAAAAAAAAGAAATTCTCTCTCTCTCTCTCTCTCTCTCTCTCTCTCTCTCTCTCTCTCTCTCTCTCTCTCTCTCTCTCTCTCTCTCTCTCTCTCTCTCCCCAGCTTCATTTTACCAATCAAAACATATTGGTTTACATTTTATAAAAAAATGTTTGATGAAGTCAAAATTTATCTTCTATACCGATGTGAGTACAATGACTTCATTCGAAGCACTGTTACAGTAGGGAAAAGCTCACGTGGTTCGTTCCAGATTGCACCACCTCTTAAAAGTGAAATACAGAATCCGCCCTTGCCATGCCACATTACATTGTTTCAATTTATTCTGTTAACCGCTTCTTAAATGATTTAAGCACAATGTGAAAGTGAAATATTATTACATGGTTTGAGGGTCACATAGATTTTTGTCTTTAAGTTTATTGTTCTAGCATTTAACGTCTAAACGTATTACACTGCTATCAGCAATTTTCGCAAAATATGTTTTGGTTGACATTTTTAACACATTTTATAAAAAAGTTTGGTAAAAATAAAACAATTATCCATATTTATTAGCCTATAGTTTTCTGCAGCTAAAACAAGCAAACAGTGTAGAACGTGACCGAACGTCATGAAAATGTGAACTGATTTTCGATGATTCTGGATAGTTCAATTTTAGCCCATTTAGCCGATTACTCCATGGATAAGCCCGTATCGCATGGGCGACCAGTGTAGATTTAGAACAGCCGGCGCATCCATGCAATCTGGATCTACACTGTTCGCTTCTTGTGCACAAATAACCAAATAAATCAGAATGAAAGTAGATCATGATCAGAGTTTTTAGATTAGTTTAGGTTTAATTATGCCACTTTAATATCATTTTTAGTATATTTATTTTCAAATTACCTTCCTAAATAAATCAAGTAAAAATCGAACACCATCTATTTATTGAAAAACTGGGTATGTTTATTTGTCTTTAACCGTTTACTCCATTTCACTTTAATCAGGAATATACTGGATTATTATTTGTGACAAATTATAAGCTACATTAAAACAATTAAATAATAAAGCATATTGAACATATTGGTGTAAAATGGATTGCATTCAACAGTTTACTTTTAATTTGTAAAAAAAAATAATTAAACCAGGCTTTGGTTGGCTTTACTTTTAATCCTTTACTATTTGGGATATGGCCGTTATTTACGGGCATATAAAGTGTATATCAAGATCAGTCGGCTATTTGGTTGTGAAATATTAGATGATTTCTAAAGAAGAAGTGAACAGTTTAGATCCCGATCAGACAACATGGATGCGCACATGCGATGAAACCCGCATATATGGAGTAAAGGATTAAATGTTGTCAAAAAAATGGTGAACGATCTCGCTTGTTAGTAAGTGACTGTTTTATTTTCTTCCCTGTCATGTAAATTGATATAACCTCCTTGTCGTGAGAGATATAATTAGCGTGAGACAAACTACAGAAATAGTTCCCCTGATTATTAGTGATCTGAGTCAAAATTAAAAAAAAATATGTATGTAAAAATTTGAGCACCAATGTTATACACAATGATTGAAATCCATGCAGCAGGATTGAAAGAAATTAGAAACAATTTATCAAGAATAATTAATAGTCTTTTAAATCGAAAATTTTAATAAGTTAATATCCGAGTTTAAAGTCTACTTAAACAAATCTGTCTTCCGTTTCACTATACAGTTATACTACGTTACTATTAAGACAGTGGGAGTTAAGCTGTAGAAGGATATCAATTAGTATAAATTTGTATTGTTCCCCCTTGTTGGTTTAACATTATTAAAGAAACAGGAAGTTTATCGTTTATGAAAATTCCACAGGGAAAAATGAACAAATCATTGTTTTAAGTGAGAAAATACCGTTTAAAGGTTTGATTTTTTAAAACTTTTTTTATGTTACTCTTATAATTCTAAGTCTTAGATTATTTTTAAGACAAGCTAACGTAAAAAGTTATTATGCTATTTTATTTTAATTTTCTTATGTTTCTGTTTCAAACTAAAACGTAATAATAAGATAAAAATCTGACAAATTGACAGAACGCTTAAAAATAAAGATATATAACAAATTGTCATAATAGTTTATAAACTGTAAAATCATAAATATTCGTGGTGTACTTAATTGCGTGGATTTCGGGGATAAATCAATCTACGAATGTTAAACAATCACAAATTAAGGAATTCACAGAACTTTACCGTAGTTTACAAAATTGAGATCCACGATATTTAGTACCCACGAAACTAGTTTGTCACGGAAATGCACGAAACTTTATGTCCGCGAATAGAATAGCATGCACGGTACTAATAAGAAGAACGCTATTATTGGACTCGGTCTCCGGTAACACAATAGAAATTGTAAGAGAAAGGAAAGCTATATCTAGGTGGTCTCTATTGGAGATAGGTTATTGAACTTAGTTATGAGAGTATGTCATTTACCGAATGACAATCAACAGACCATTCCTCGTTCAATCCGTATTGACTGCATGACACAGACATAATTAATAAATATACATTTTTGATTTCTTCTACACTCTCTGTTCCATGGGATATGGCTCGAATTCTCTGGTTGAACAGGGTAGATCCAGTTCTGGCCGTCCGTCCGTCCGTCCGTCCGTCCGAGCGCACCGCAAGGCATCTGTTGGGTACCATAATACCCAACAAATGCCCTTCTGTGAGAACTTTCCATTCATTCCGTTAGTCTCTTATTGGGTAGTTTTTCGCTTGTTGGGTAGTTTTAAACAAAAGAAATACCCAACAAATGCCCATCTGTGGGAACATCCGTCCGTCCGTCCGTCTGTCTGTCTATCTGTCTGCCTTTTAAATCACTGTCTCTTTGTTTATCGCTCTCTTTATCTCTCTTTCTCTCTCTCTCTCTCTCTCTCTCTCTCTCTCTCGCTCTCTCTCTCTCTCTCTGTCACTTCCTCTTACTGGTTTATCATATCAATATTATCAAATTATCAGCAATATGATATCAATTCAATGATAAAGCATTGACGTAAAAATCTTTTATTTGATTCAGAAAAGAAATTCTCTGGTTTATCACTTTTGACAATTATCAAATATAATTAATCAATTTGATGATAAAGCTACATTGCAAGCAGCAGATGATTTTAAAATTTGTAATATAAGTAACGAAAAAAGCGCTGGTTGTCTAAACTTTTGAAGGCTTCTAAGTTTAAGTAAATATTCTTTCCAGTTAGAAGGTGTTTCATATTGGGGCTCAAACATATTCATACTTATTTCAACATTGGACAGTTTTATTATGAATACGATAAACAACAATATGGACGAATTGAATTGTTGTGTTTGCACCATATCTTAGCAACAACTTGAATTAATCATCAAATTACAGAACCCATAATCATTCGCTTTCATATTGTGAATGCATTCATTTTCGTGAGCTAAATTTCGTGGTTTTCAGTATCAAATGTAATTTTATATTTCTTCGTGGCTTAAAATTCGTGGATCGATAAGGGAAATCCACGAAAAGTAGTACTCCACGAAAATTAATGATATCACTGAAGTCGAGGTTTAAAAGTCCAATTATAAGCTCATGTTGGGAGATATGCTATCACGATATATCAGTATTTTATCGCCTTTATTGTTTTTATGAAGTTTACAGAGGGAGAGAGAAAAACACCTTCGGAAGCAAAACATGAACAAATCAATGTTTTAAGAGAGAAAACAACCATTTAAAGGTTTGAATTATTTCGTTTATATTTGTTTCTGTACTTTTTGAAAATATTTATTTATTTTAAAAGAATGATAACATTAAAAGTTATACAATTGTTGATAGTTCTATATAAGGCTGATGGCTTCAGGGTTATATGTAATTTGGGCTAAAATACAAAGACGTTTTCAGAACGTTGATAGGCGCTTTTTTCGGCAGGCGAGATAACTCTTACATAAAAAATGACGTACTCGTGACAGGAGTTACTTTTCTTAGATATGTCATCAACATCCCTTTTTCTTTAGAAAATTTATTTTATGATTTATTTTATTTTTCTCAATATTCTTTTTAAAATCTAAAACATAACTTATATGACTAAAATCAATCAAGTTGACAGAAAGCATAGACTAAATCTTCCATAACACCATAGAATTTGCGAATTTGTAGAAAAATAGATGATTTATCCAGGTGGTCTCTATTTGAAGGTGGGTAATTAACACAATTTTGAGAGTATGCCATTTAGCGAGTGGCATTCTACCGTTCCTTTCTTATTTAAAAAGAAGTGGCTATATGGTAGTAAAAACACAGACATAATAATACATAATTAAATATACATATTTCATTTGTTTTTTACCAGAATGTTCCAGCCACCCGAACACAGTCGTAATATGTCACTGAGGCTGTCCCAGGTTCTTGATGAGATAGGTGTCGATGAGGACCTGGTGATGAGGAGGAGAAGAGCGTGGATGTTAAAGGAGACCCTAGATAACATTTACATCAAGTTAAACGTTAGAGACGAGTCAGCGTTTAGTTTTGGCAGTCAGACAGAGGGATCAACAACACTAGGCCTCAACTCGGACATTGATTTGCTTTGTAGTCGTATTGATATTAGAGTAATAGCAGAATGGTCAGAATGGGAACCTGAAACGATCCAGTATCTGATGGTACAAGATGATACAGTATCTCCTGGCTACTGTTTGCTACAAGCAGTGAGATCTGATGCTCCACTTCCTATGCAACATATCGAGGATGAACACCATAGCATAGATAATAGTGGTAGAGTACTGCTTAGACATTCATGGTGTTTAGGACAAGATGGAGATATAAGACATGGTCCAGCCATAGTGAGATATGCACAACCTGGAGGAAATGATGTTGATGCTGTTAAAGCACTGCATTGTTCATCATGGCCTAAGGGAGCTGATGCCTGGTTACAACAGCAGAATGTCAGGGGCTGGCCAACAGAAGATATGAAGCGATATTCAGCAGAACAAGGATGTTTTCTTGTGCCAGTTGCCAGTAGGACTGGTATGTACCCGGATCTGGAATGGAGAATATCTACCTCTCTTGCTGAGAGATGTTTAATGTGGAGTCTCAATATGACACAGGTGAGATGTTACATTCTAATGAAGATGATTATCAAAACATTTATCAATCCTAAATGTGGAGAAGCTATTTCCAGTTTTATGTGCAAGAATATTTTATTCCAGTGTATATCCGATTCTACAGCAGGCAGTGAATGGAATGAAGGTAGCTTAGTGACCTGTGTAAATCAGTGTTTGCAAGCTTTGCTTAACTGTATATTAACAGAAAACTGTGCTCATTTTATTATACCGCAAAATAATCTACTTGTTGGTAAATTGTCTGCAGAAGTCAAACATCAACTTACAGAAGTCATGTGCAAGCTGACTGAGAACATAGAACAATCACTGCTGGCCATACAAATAGATGATATTGGTAATCGTCTTACTGTAAAATCTGGCGGTATATCTGGAGTTTACTTGATATCTAAACATGAGATTGCTGTCAGTGTGGCAGAAATTAACATAAACATTTTAGCTCTCAATTTGTGTGGTATCATTAAAGTCACTTTAAAGGAAGTGTGCGAAAATGTTGATTCTGAGTATCAAATTCTTACTCTTAAAGTATATAGATTGTGTCAGGTGAATTCAGTGGGCAGTAGACTGGAGCAAGCAGCAAGTAGACTTTATACACCATTTTTCTGTTCTCACATAGGATCAATAACAGCATCTGTAGATATACACAATTCTCGGGTTTTATCCCGTGAAGCCCTGAGATGGTTCTCCTTTGGCTTGAACTCGGATATCTCATCAGGGAAGCTGAAACTGGCATCAGCACTGTACTGTGCTGGAGATCTAGAGACATGTGAAACACTTTTGGCTACTTTGAAACGGCAACTGTCACAAACAACTGTATCTTCGCAATGTCTTTGCTATAGACAAAAAAGAATAGTTTCGGAAGACTTTAAAAAGCTTTGCTATGAGATAAATGAAGATGTGATAAAACATAACATGTCTTTCTGTGTAAAGTTTTTGCCATGTGAGGTTCACTGTATACCTGGTGAGCTGAAATATGAAATGTTCAGATCGACAGAAGAGGACCTACCATATAGAGATGAATCAGACTTCTGGATGGACTGGGCCGTTGTGGACTCCCTGCCATTCCTTCACTTCTTGCAGTACAAGGTCTACAGCCAGCTTAACAGGCCAGCAGATCAACAACAAGCTCTTGATAATCTGATGAGGACAATAGACACTGAATCAAACCTTGGTCATAAAGACACCGCCCTGAATCTGCTAGGGCAGTGTATGGAACAGGAAAACAGACATGACGAAGCTTTACGTTGTAATATGATTTCATTAAATGTGAGGGCAAGAAATAATGCGGCGAAATGGCATGTGTGTAGACTACTAGCCCGACAGTTTCAACATTGATAAACATGCTCATGTGTAAGACAAAGGTCAAATGTCAAATAAGTTGTTTCCATATTGCACTGTTCAACGGAACCTAAAGAAGCGGATGCACTTAGTGCCATTATCAGCTACTTCCGACTAGAGGCTTGTTTTTATATAAATTTTGGCTTCTGATTGGTCCATTTGCAGACTAGGGACAAGTTCAACCAATCAGCTACCGTCGACTTGATACTGGTTTCCAATCTTACTTTTATGGTAAAACTTTGGCTTCCGATCGGCAAGTTTGCAGGCTAGGAGCACTTTTACAACCTTCAAGTTAGCGACCCAAATTTCTGAGAAATAATTTTAAAATCCGACTTGAAATGAAAAAGTTATGGGCCGTATTTGCGGCAAGGTCATGCTGTTACCTTGAACTTCAAGGTAGCGTCCCAAATGTTGCGCGCGACCTGTCGTCTCATTATGGTGATCATTTCTGTGAAAAAAAAATTTAAAATCCGACTTGAAACGAAAAAGTTATGGACCGGACACGATTTTGCTGCAAGGTCATGCTGTGACATTGACCTTCAAGGAAGCGACCCAAATGTTGCACGCGACATGTCGTCTCATTATGGTGATCATTTCTGTGGAATAATTTTAAAATCCGACTTGAGATAAAAAAGTTATAGGCCGGACACGATTTTCGGCAAGGTCATGCTGTTACCTTGACCTTCAAGGTACCGACCCAAATGTTGCGCGCGACAAGTCGTCTCATCATGGTGATCATTTCTGTGGAATTATTTTAAAATCCGACTTGAAATGAAAAAGTTATCGGCCGGACACGAATCGGGACGGACGGACGGACGGACTGACGGACAATCTATCGGACGGACGGACAACCTGGCGACTATATGCTCCCACGAAATTCTTCGGGGAGCATAATAAAATCATCCGTTAACAATAATGCAACTTACAGTTTTGTACACAGCAAGTTTTAAAACAAGTTTAGCTTTCCAAAAAGCTAGTCGGTCATTAGCATGTCATTTTTACAAAAAGATGGCTCTGAAGTGTAAACTTTAGGCGAAACGTTAAAGCGTTTAAATTTAATTAGATCTACGAACTACTTCTACAGTTTTTAAGATATTGACTTGAAACTTGATACATATGTTCGGCATGAAGTGTAGATGTGCGTGACATATTTTTCGTGCGGATCAGTTCATTATTTTTTTGCAGGGGGCATGATTTAATAAAATCGTGTTATGCAAACTTCTAAATCTTGTGATGCGAAATACTTCTACAGTTTTTAGATATTGACTTAAAACTTAATACTTATGTTCCGCATGAAGTGTAGATGTGCGTGACATATTTTTCGTGTGGATCAGTCCATTATTTTTTGCAGGGGACATGATTTAACAAAATTGTGTTATGCAAACTTCTACACTTACTACGTCAACAGTTTTCAAGATATCGACTTGAAACTTTAAACATATGTTCGTGAGTACATTTGCGCAATTTTTATTCTCATGTAGATCAGTCCATTATTTTTCGGAAGGGAGCATGATTCAACAAAACCTTGTGACGCGAACTACTTCTACAGTTTTTAAGATATTGACTTGAAACTTTATACATGTGTTCGGCATGAAGTGAAGATGTGCGTTACATATTTTTCGTGTGGATCAGTCCATTATTTTTTGCAGGGGACATGATTTAACAAAATCGTGTTTTGCAAACTTAACAGTTTTCAAGATATAAGACTTTAAACTAAAATTGTATGTTCTGCATGAAGTGCACATGTAAGCGACATATTTTTTTGTGGATCAGTCCATTATTTTTTGGAGGGGAGCATTATATAACAAAATCTGTTATTTAAAATCTTATGACGCTTACTACTTCTCCAGTTTTCAAACTTTAAACATACGTTTGTGAGTAGATTTCCATGACATACTTTGTTTCATGTGGATCAGTCCATTATGTTTTAGCAGGGGAGTATGATTCAACAAAATCTTATGACATGAACAACTTCTACAGTTTTTAAGATATTGACTTGAAACTTTAAACTTATGTTCGGCATGAAGTGTAGATGTGCGTGACATATTTTTCGTGTGGATCAGTCCATTATTTTTTGCAGGGGACATAATTTAACAAAATCATGTTATGCAAACTTCTACACTTACTACGTCAACAGTTTTCAAGATATCGACTTGAAACTTTAAACATATATTCGTGAGTTCATTTGCGCAAATTTTTTTTCTCATGTGGATCAGTCCATTATTTGTTAGAAGGGAGCACGATTCAACAAAATCTTGTGACGCGAACTACTTCTACAGTTTTTAAGATATTAACTTGAAACTTTACACATGTGTTTGGCATGAAGTGTAGATGTGCGTGACATTTTCGTGTGGATCAGTCCATTATTTTTTTGCAGGGGACATGATGTAACAAAATCGTGTTATGCAAACTTCAACAGTTTTCAAGATAAAAGACTTTAAACTAAAATTGTATGTTCTGCATGATAGTGTTTGTCAGCGACATATTTTTTTTGTGGATCAGTCCATTTTTTTTTGCAGGTGAGCAGTATTTAACAAAATATTTTATTTAAAATCTTATGATGCAATCTATTTCTCCAGTTTTCGAACTTTAAACATACGTTTGTGAGTAGATTTCCATGACATACTTTGTTTCATGTGAATCAGTCCATTATTTTTTAGCAGGGGAACATGATTCAACAAAATCTTGTGACACGAACTACTTCTACTGTTTTTAAGATATTAACTTGAAACTTTAAACATATGTTCAGCATGAAGTGTAGATGTGCGTGACATATTTTTTGTGTGGATCAGTCCATTCTTTTTAGCAGGGGACATGATTTAACAAAATCGTGTTATGCAAACTTCTACAGTTTTCAAAATATCGACTTGAAACTGAAATAATATGTTCTGCATGAAGAGCGCATGCTAGTGACATATTTTTCGGATCAGTCCATTTTTGGTTGGATGGGAGCATTATTTAACAATATCTGATGACACAAACTACTTCTCCAGTTTTCAAACTTTTAACATACGTTCGTGATTAGATTTGCATGACATATTTTTTTTTTCATTTGGATCAGTCCATTATTTTTTAGAAGGGGAGCACGATTCAACAAAACCTTGTGACGTCAACTACTTTTACAGTTTTGTTTACATCCGGTGAAAACCCAAGTCGCTATTTTTAAACACAACTTTTGCTTTACACGCACGTGGCGTTAGCATTAGCTCACCAAATGACATCATTATTCTTATCCTTCTCGGAAGAATAACAACATGTGCCCGGGTGAAGATCGAGTAGCTGTGTGTGTATCAACAGATTGTAAAAAAATACTCAGAAGATGCTCGATCGTTTTTTTCTGACACAGAGACAGCGTAGTAAGCAATATGTATGTAATTATCATGCAACTGAAATGGACTTGTAATGGTAGGCGGATATAGTCCTATGTTTGGTTTCGTTACCATTAGCTCTCCAAATGACGTCATTATTCTTATCCCTCTTGGAAGAATAACAACATATGCCCGGGTGAAGGTCGTGTAGCTGTGTGCGTAAAATTAAATACAGATTGTAAAACAATACTCAGAAGATGCTCGATTTTTTTTTCTTACGCAGAGACGGCGTAGTAAGTAATATGTATGTAATTATCATGCAACTGAAATGGCATTGTATCGGTAGGCGGATATAGTCCTACTTTTGATTTACTAAAATTGTTATGCCGCGAGAAAATTTAATCTCGGATTACACAAAATGAAAGTAGGTCTACATCAGAATATGCCGTCCAATGATGTACTTTGGAAACTAAAATGCGCAAAAATTATGTACATTGGAGATATTTATTATAAAAAAAACCAAACAACAGCAGAAATAAACAACTACCATCAATTTCATAATTATTGAAAATATTCATGAAGTTCTATAATTTTTGTTTATGGAGAATTTTCACTGAATTGACAGGCATAGTTGATTAAGATAAATGACAATAAATGATAAACCCATGCCTCCAGATGTCTTAATTTTGTGTTTCAAAAAAGCTCATATGCACTGGCTTCCCAATGGTATATAAATTGCTATCTTCCAGAAGCTTGGGGGGGTTTCGACCCTCTTGTCCCCCACCAGGGCTTTTCCCTGGACCTACCGGAGCCCTAGCGGCCCCTGGACCCCCAGCAAATTTTCAGGATTTCAAATTTTTTTTCAAATTTCACCCATGAAAGATGCAAACATCATTTCTGTATACTCTGACAAAGCAGTATTGCGGGGGTATTAATCACCTTCAATGATAGCTCTAGTTTTATATTTCCGTGTGATTAATTTCTTTCTATTCAATTAAAAGTTTTAAATCAAAGGTTGACTTATTATTTATTTTTCCTTGAACTATATGACTTCAGTCTTGGATATTACCAACCACAGGAATGCCCGTGGTAGATAAACTTACACTCTTCGTAATAGCTCGAACTACTCACTCATTCAATGCAAAACAACACTTTATTCCAATTCATTTTTGCCGTCTACAGTACAAAACTATAACAATCTACCTGAAGAAACAAAAAACATCACAAGTTTGACAGTGTTTAAATCAAGGTTACCTGGCAACACAAATAAACCCCCGTCGTATTATAATACTGGTACCAGGCAACTCCAGATCCAACACTGCAGACTTCGATTAGATTGCAGTCCTTTAAATCAGTTCCTTTTCAGAAAGAACCTTGTCAACTCACCTTTATGTTCTTGTGGAGTTATTGAATCCACTTACCATTATCTCTTAAGATGCCCTAACTTTGACAACCATAGACAACACTACCTTAATAACTTACCTTGCCCTCTTCTTCTCCAAAACTTTTTATTTGGATCTGAATATCTTTCTGTTGACGAAAACAAGCTTGTTTTTACTCAAGTTCAAAAATACATTGAGGCAACCAAAAGATTTGCATAAGCTTGCTTTACGCTTGGCTGCTCTTACCATCCTTACTTTTTCCCCTCATTACACCTTCATTCTTTCCCTTCCTCCCTCTCTCTCCGTCCATCTCTCTCCCTTTCTGTCTCTCTCTTTCCTCTGTCTCTCACTGTCTCTCTCTGTCTCTCTCTCTGTCTCTCTGTCTCTCTCTCTCTCTCTCTCTCTCTTCATCTCTCTCTTCATCTCTTTACTTTCTGTTCCCCTGTTGTTATGTTGTACTTAACTTGAATATACCACTGTAACTTTTGTAAACCAACTTGATACCGGATTACGATATGCACATTGAAACAAATTACTTTAAACATCTGGAAAAGAGTTAATATAAGTGTAGTTAACACTTGTTCTCTGATCCACTCATTTTATGTTAAATATTTATGTTGTATCTATATGTGCCTTTGATGAATAAATATAGTTTAAACTAAAATATGGTGCCTATTTAACAATTCTAAAGGGTTTCGGTTTATAGGATATAGTCTATTAAGAAGTTTCTATAGAAAATAGAAGCCAAAACGAGCGGTGAGAGCAGGCTTCTATTTTTTATAGAAAAGTCTTAATAGACTATATCCGGCTTAGAAGTCGCCCTACAGTTGAAGCCATGCGCATGAGCAATTGAAAATAGACAATATATTTTGTCATTGTAAAATAGAAAATAGAAAGGAGTTCTATTGAAATAAATAGCCGAGGAATTCGAATTTTCATAGCTTCTGATTGGCTACAAATGTAGGGCAGCTACTTAGGTTTTTTTAGACTAGATGAACATTTAACCTGTAATTGAATTAAGTCTATATGGATTACAAGTACCTAATTACAGGGCATCTTTCTATAACAAGACTATTTTACAAAAACATAGCACTGACATAAACTAAAAAACTTAACACAATACTAAAATATATTCTTGTCATATCACAATATATACAACCTTTGTTATTTTCTGATTATTTACAATCGTTGTGAATACCACCCCTTTACTTCACTGCTACGACTTTTCTTGCATGGGTGAACTGTCAATCTGAAGCTGCCAGCACAACCGTGCCATCTGATCAGGTTATACACTTGATGCTTGTTGACTTATTAGGCACAGATGTGCCAGCTGATTTGATTTCCCATACCATATAAGTTGTATCAGTTAAGGTATTTCTGACCAAGAAGAACAGCATAGATTCTGATCAGATAACATGATCGCCCAAGGGATAAAAGCCATATCCCATGGTGTATATGGTTAACAGAGATTTCACGCTACTCAAAGGTTGCATAGCATGTTCCACAGGTGCAAGAAATGTATACAAACTAGCAGAGTATGAATATTCGTTTAAACCTTTACTCCATGGGAGATGGGTGTTATCCATGGGCAAACAGTGTAGATCAAGAAGCAAACCTGTGCCATCTGATCAGGACCTTCGCAGATTAAGATTTATTGGCTTATTCCTGACTATCTTGATCTACACTGTTGGCACACACTATAAAACCTGTATATATGGAGTAAAGGTTTGACTGTTAGATTTTTAAATATACATGTATCATCTTTTTTCAAATAAATCTAATTTAAACATTTGCCTGAGAGTTTAATGTTAAATTTCGGACAAATCACAACTATTGATACACAAATCATGTCATAAATAAATACTGTTATATACTCAAAACTTAATGTGAAATCAATGCGTCATAAACAAGTTTTAACATGCAAGTACATGACTGTATAACCATTTGGAGCATCACACAAGAACAGGTGTCTCCAGTGATATGTTTTATCATTATAGTTGTCCAATAGTTTGTAAAGAAATGTGTAAAAACAATGATGGATGCTCAACTTTCTAACTCAATTTCGTCTCTTCAATGTATGATGTTACAACAAGGATTGACCATACATAATTTAATCTTTTATTTCAGTCTCATCATTACATAATTTTGATATCCCGATGTGATCCAGTACTTTCGATTTCTCTTTACATAATATCATTTCGCAATATTAACTTAATAACATCACTTTAAATATTTACATCAGATTCTCAAGGACACTATTTCCCGTTAAGTGCCCATTAAAGATAAAAATAAAATCCATTATTGAAGTGCTGACTGTCACATTTGCAATCAGTGTGCCCTGCACATCTACACAATTTGATTGGTGTCTACACTGTTCAGTGTACAGTTGATAACATGACTATAAAACAACAATATGAACAATGAAAAGACTAGCACAGATAAATAGAAATGGATCTATTTTATTTATTAAGTGCATTAAGGATTAATTGACCCATTTCTTCGTTTATCACATGTGCGAAAAGTGAAGATCTAGATCTGCCTGAACATCTGTGTCATCAGATCTGGATCTTCACTTTTCCCTTTCTGCCAAAATATTCTAATGATCCTAAAAGGAACCAATTTAGAGCCCAGATGAGCCAACAGATCTAGATCTACACTTTTGACACAAGGGATAAAATCCAGGCAGTTAAATGTTATTCAAGCAACCTTAAGCATGCAATGTTCTCCAGAGTACATAAAATTCAACTACATTGCAAAAAAGAATAAGCTTTGAAAGCGTCGCATGCAACCCTTGAAATTTATGTTTCCGAGATATTTATCTACTAAGTATTCAAGAGAGTAGACAGTGATCAGACTACTGGCCCCAAAGGTTAGCCCTTTGCTTATTGGAAATGCATTTTATTCCAAGGCTGACTTTTGTAGATCTAGATCAGATGACAGGTTTGTGCCATCTGACCAGGATCTACAATGACTTCTTTAAGAACAATTAGGTTAATTCTGACTGAGGTAACAGGGGTAGATCCAGATCCGATGGCACAGTTTTGATCAAAGGTGTATCGATTGCCCCAAGGTTAAAAAACTGAGCAAGAAAACCAGTCTCAGATCTTACGCTTCCAATTGGTCTATGATCTCATATTACAAATTACTAACCCGTCTAAAGGCACTGACAATTAAGGGGATATTTACACCAGTTACTGTCACAATATCAATTTTAACCCATGATAATAAATTAATCAAAGTTCATGACTAATCTTTGAACACATTTGCATATAAAAGGAATATGTGTATTGAAATGAAGGCACAGTTATGGTTATATAGTGGGAATACACATGACAGCATTTGCCATATCACAACCAGTGTAGACCCCTTGCATTGCACTTAGTCTACATGTAATTACATGAACAGAATAATCTCTTTGCACTTTAGGTAATTACATGATCAAAATAATATTTTCAGGTAATAATAATTTCATGATGAAAATAATCTCTTAACTGCAGGGAAACTTTGAATTTTGTAACTACTTGAAAAAATTGAATTTCGTAACGCTACCATCATATCCGACTTGCACCAACCGAAAATATACATGTACTATAGTATAAACACAGACAAGAAGGTTTATACAACAAGTGCTTTTAAGTTCAGCAGTTTAACAGATTAGTAATACGTTTTAATTCTGAATAATGAGAAAGAGGCATTTCGTATTATGATAACTGCAATTTACTGACATTGAACACAGTCTACTTCACTTTTAATAGATTTGCTTTTGTTTAAAGATTATTTTGATCACGTGATTACCTTCTTGATCAGAGTCCAAACTATTCACTTGTCAATCAATTCACTGAGCACCCATGTGATAAAGGCATGTAATGATGTTAAGGATTAAGAAATACTGATTATCAAACACTCAGAATATGACATTGCACTTCACGAAAAGACCATTTAACTCTGTCCATTCACAGGACTGACTGACAGATGACTGGGTAGTCTGATCTGGGTGCTTAACATGGCATGCCGAACTGGGTCTGCACTGGTCTCTAAAGAAACATTGAATTCCAGCAATGCGGTATATAATTAAGTGATTATGGTAATTAATTTACAATATGATGATAGACATTAAAACTGTAAGTAAAAGTCTGTGATCTTGCACGAAGATTCTGGACAATAGCATTGTATATTCAAGCAAATGTGGTCTATAATTAAGTGACTATGTTAATTATTTTACAACATAATGATAAACATGATAGTTGTATGTAAAAACAATGATCTTGCACAAAGATTCTTGAAAATTATATCATAACATATCGAGAGATCCATGCAAGTCTGTCATAACTCGGTCTTTACTTCAATGTAGTGTAATTACTTAATTCTTGCATGCTACCCTCGATATAAAAGAAGATTGATTATCTGAAATAATATCATAATAAAATAAACGGAATGCAACAACATTAAATAAAACACTTCCTTGTACAAAACCTTCGGAAAAATAAAATAATCGGTAAACTAATCTCTTTGTTTCATGGGGGTATGGTCAAATCCCATATGAAAACAGGGTAGATCAAAATCAGCCAGCTCATCAGTGCCATCTGATCAGAAACTACTGTAACATTGTTTGCTTTGAGATTCATGCCATAAAAGTTGTACATGTATCTATATCATGAAGGGTATAACACCCTTTTTATTTCATGACAAACAAAATATTCATTTGGAACATTTTGACAAAAAAATTTAAACAGTTATTTTCTATACAACAAAAAAGTCTATATAGTGATCAAACTTGTTATTCAAAATTCAAAAGTATGTAACTAGTTACTATTTAAACAAACCAATACTACTGCAAAAAATCTTGCAGACAGGGAATAAGAACGTGTTAATATACCGTTTTAAACAACATTTTTCTAGAATATTGTGGTTTTATTTATAATAGTATGTGGAGTCTAATTTTCACATAAATGACATTTTTGCCCGAATAAAAATCTGTGCAGTTGTATTTTTCAGATAGGATTTGGATTTTATGTTGTAGGTATTAGCGAGGATTGATTTCGTGCATTATGTCCACGGTGGGATACATGCTTAACTTAAACCAGCATGCAATATAATGATACAACAGTATTTAACAATCATTGTTTGCAATATCCAACACAGTTTTTTTTTCAATACACAAAATAAATATATGAAATAACTTTAGCATCCAGTCAGTCAGATTTAGGGGATTACCATCCTTCTCCCCCTTGGCCCACTGCTGCATGGTTACATTTCAGGGTGTGGCTACATATTAACCCATCTACTCCTCTTAGAATGGGATTTTTACATTCTGTGAACACTTAAACCGGGAAAACTGTCTTTTGCGTTCTTCTTTGTCAAACTGCAGCTCCAAAACTGAACAAGGGTCATACTTATCCTTCAGTTATGTGCAATTCCTACGCATCATGCACCACCAAGTCATCCTGGTTGCAGCCCCTTTCCCTCTATAGTCGGAAAAAACTTTTATTATGTCAATCTTTTTTTCTTACATCAGTGAATGATGAAAAAAACATCTTTGAAGTTAGACATTTGAAAGACTTTTGTAGTGCAGTAGTCAGTTTAGATCCACGCCTTCGTCATGTGGAATATACAAAAACAGACACGACTGTTAGTTTGAAACAAAACTGACAAGCAGAATTATAAGTTGTTTTTATTTGAGGCAAAAATAAAGGTTTTTCGATAAAAAAAATACTTTAGACACTAAATAAAATTTTATAATACATATAAAAGTCTGCTTTATAAATAATTTACCCTTTAACTGGTTATTTTATGTCCCGAGATAATACTTTACCCCTTTACTGCATGGGATATGATTGTTATCCCATGACAAACACTTTAGATCCAGATCAGCTGGCACATGTGTGTTGTTTAATCAGGATCTTCCTTGTTCACTTCTTGATCATAAAAAAACCCTTTTAATCATTCTAAAAGCTAACAGTGTAGAACCTGATGATCAGATGGCTTAAATGTGCTGACTGATCTGGATCTACACAGTTCTCCCATGTGATCACAGCCTTATTCCAGGGAGTAAAGGGTTAAAGGTTGAAATTTTGTGTTCTATCATTAAAACTATTATCAAAGAGAATTCGAGACGTGTTAATTGCATTAATTTGAGAGCAATATAAAATTCAGAACTGTAGACCAGTTGAAAGATTCTCATTTCCTTTTAAACATAAAAATTAACAGGCATGCAAATAAATTCAACCAATCCAGGCATTTTAACCAGAAAAACTTCAATGTTTTCAATAAAATTGCCACAAACTTTCCTTCCAAAAACATTTGGTGTGCTCATGTTCGTATATTTATTTACCTGCATCAATTACCCAATCTGTGCATTCTGATCAGGATCTGCACTGATCACTTCTTGATAAATAATAAACCAATATTTTTTTACAGTGACCAAATCAGAATCAGCCTGTTTATCTATTCATTTTGATCAGGATCTGCACTATTCCTATTTTTGTAAAAAAAGCAATCTGTGTGGATCTTGTTCGGACTGCACAAATGTCCATGTTAATCTGATAAAAAAAAAACTGGAGAAAAAAGTTAGGAAATTACAGCTCATCATAGCATACAGTTTTAACCTTTACTTTACGAGTTCTGGCTGGAACGCGACACTTTGCGAATTATTCGAATTTCTTTATGAAATTTGGTATGGTATTTATTGACGTTGACTCAAGCATGAATCCGCAATCCGTCTTTCGATAAATTAAATAGCTTTTTAGATATTTACCTTCAATGTGAGCCATGCTCACAAAATTCACAATATTTTTTACGGTAACCCCACGAATATTACCAAATTCCAATTATAACTCAGACTGAAGGAAAAAAATCTTTATAGAATTCAAGTAAATCTATAAATGTTAACAAAAGACGCATATATCCAAAAATAAAAAATAATTAAGAATTTATATAAATATTAAAAAATATTTAAAATGTGTTTACTCCATTGTTTCGCCATTTATCACATGGGCAACCAGTGCAGGTCAGCAAAAACTGGCACATCTGATCTGTTTTACTTTTGTATCATTATATTTCGTGGTGGTTTAATTTTTGCATGTTTCGCACTAGGGTAAAGTTTAATGCGCGAAATCAAACTCCAGCGAAATAAAACGATTAATTATCTAGTCTTTTAGAATAATACAAGTGCGTGAATTTAAGCCCTCGCGAAAATGTCACTGATTTCAATTGCGTGAAATTTGATCCCCGTGAAATTAAATGATACCACATTAGATGTGCACGAAGATCTAGATTTACACAGGTTGCTCAGGAGATAAAAGCCTTATCCAAATTTGAATGAAGTACAGGGATTAAAACTAGAATGTGTCCTTGGACACTGATGCCCCCACAAAATTTGTAAAAATAACTATGAAATATTAGGAGTAAAACATTAATAAAGGTTGTTTGCCATGCTAACAAAATGCTAACAAATGGTAACAAACTCCATTCCGATGAACAGAAACAAATGAACATATCATTACAAAACCTAGGAACGTTAATAGCCCATTTCCAGAAATATTCTGAACTTATCATCGTCATTCGTTGTATCTGGATAACAAAGACAGATAATGCTTCTATTAACCCTTTTCTCCATAGACACACCTTTATTGCATGGACGAACAGTGCCTGATCCTGATCAGCCGACACATCCGTGCCGTCTGATCAGGATCTGCACTTTTCGCTTTTTGATTGACATTAGGTTATTTCTGACCAAAATGCGATAAGTGCAGATCCTGATCAGACGGCATGGATGTGCCAGCTGATCTGGATCTACACTGATCGCCTATGCAATAAAGGTGTATCTATGGAAGAAAGGGCCAATATAAATGTTACGAAAAACAACTAAATGCCTGTTAACCCATATACTCCCTAGCTATGCCTTTTTATCACATGTGCGAATAGTGCAGATCCAGATCAGTTGGCATATACATCTTACCAGGATCCACATACTCGCTTTATGATTTATTAGGTTAGTTCTGCCCAAGTAGCAAACAGTGCAGATCTGAATCAATTGCCATATCCGTCTCATCAGGATAAACACCGTTTGATTTTTATTCATTTAGTTATTAATGATTTAGAACAGAGCAGTGTAGATCCAGATCAGTCAGCATATCCGTCTCATCAGCATATACATTGTTTGATTTTTTATTCATTTAGCTATTACTGACTAAGAAAGGAGCAGTGTAGATCCAGATCTCTGCATACCTGTTTAATCACGATCTATATTTTTTCGTTTTGGATTCGTTTAGATATTACTAACGAAGAAGCAAACAGGATAGATTCAGGTTATCCCACGCATCTATTTAATCAGGATCAACACTGTGCACTTTATTATTCATTTGTTTATTTTTGATCAAGACTTGAACAGTGTAGATGATGATTAGAGTGCACAGAATCTACAATGGTCGAACATATCAATGGAAAAAGGGTTAAATGGAGCTTTCTTTTTGTGCTACAGTTTTGTTGTCGAGATTCGCTAAGTTTGGATCGGTCATGTTTTTGGATTTGTTATCCTAATCGAAAAAATCGTATTTTATGGGCTCACTGGCCGCATCATTATTGTAATTAAATGTTTTTTTTTTATGTTTTAAATACAAATAAATAATTACACATACATCCGAAAGCATTTACTAAGCGTAATTTTTATTTTTACATAATTTTGAGAGTATGCCATTCAGTGAGTGGCAATCTACCGTTCCTTTCTTATTTAAATATAATTGGCAATATGGTAGTAAAACCCAGACATAATAATCAATAATTAAATATGATATTTAATTTCTTCTTCAGAAGAATGTTCAGCCGCCTGAATACAGTCGTAATCTGTCACTGAGGCTGTCCCAGGTTTTTGATAGGAAAGGTGTCAATGAGGACCTTGTGATAAGCGTTGGATGTTAATCGAGACCCTAGATAATATTGACAATAAGTTACATGTGCAAGTTACGCATATATCAGCGTTTAGATTTGGCAGTCAGACAGAGGGGTCAACAACATTAGGCCTCCGCTCGGACCTTGATTGCCTTTTTAGTGATAATGATACAGCATCTCCTGGCTACTGTTCGCTACAAGCGGTGAGGTCTGATGGTCCACTTCCTGAATAACATATCGAGGATGAATACCACAGCACAGATGATAGTGGTAGAGTTCTACTTAAACATTCAAGGTGTTTACGACATTTACAAGATGAAGATAGAAGACATGTTCCAGCTGCTTCTAGACATGCACTACCTGGAGGACATGATCGTGATTGCGTTTTTGCATTCCATTATTCAACATGGCCTAAAGCAGCTGATGCCTGGTTACAACAGCAGAATGACAGTGGTTGGCCAACAGAAGTTATGAAAAGATGAAATATGCATATCAGGTATCGCCACATTCAGAAAAAACAGCCTCCCCACAATGTCAAGAAGAAGAGAGAGGGAGAGAGCATGGTTAATAAAATGATCACTTTCAAAAGACACCAATAACAATTAACAAATATGAGAACCCGAAAATGAAGCTATATTCAGCAGAACAAGGATGTTTTATTTGCCAGTTGCCAGCAATGCAGGTGTCTACCAGGATCTGGAATGGAAAATATCAACCTCTCGCTGAAAGATGATGTGGAATCTCAATATAACACAAGTGAGTTGCTATATTCTAATGAAGATGATTATCAAAACATTTCTAAAACCTAAATTTGGAGCAGCTATTTCCAGTTGTATGTGCAAGAATGTTTTATTCCAGTGTACAGCCGATTCCAGAGCAAGCAGTGGATGGAATAAAGGTAGCTGAATGACATGTGTAAATCATTGTTTGCAAGCTTGGCTAAACTGTATATTGACAGAGCACTGTCCTCATTTCATTATAGCTCTAAATTACCTACTTGCTGGTAAATTGTCTACAGAAGTCAAACATCAACTTAAAGAAGTCATTTGCAAGCTGACTGAGAACATAGAACAATCATTGCTGGCCATACAAATAGATGACCTTGTCGTTCTTACTGTAAAATCTAGTGGTATATCTGGAGTTTACTTGACGTCTAAACATAAGACTGCTATCATTGTGGCAGACGAAAACATAAACTTCATTGCTCACATGCTATCTCGAAACATCTGAACACTTTCAAGGAAGTATACGAAAATTTTGATTCTGTTTACCAAAGTCTTACTCTCAAAGTATATAGATTGTGTCAGATGAATTCAGTGGGCAGTAGACTGGAGCAAGAAGCATGCAGTCTTTATACACCTTTCTTTTGTTCTCACATAGGATCAATAACAGCATCTATAGATATACACAATTCTCGGGTTATATCTCGTGAAGCCCTGAGATGGTTGGCCTTCGGATTGAACTCCGATATCTCCTCAGGGAGGCTGAAACTGGCATCAACACTGTACTGTGCTGGAGATCTAGGGAGATGTGAAACGCTCCTGGCTGATCTGAAAACACAGCTATTACATATAACTGTATTATACGTATGTTATTGCTAAAGCCATCAGAAAACGGTTTCAGAAGACTTTGCATAACTCTGCTATGAGAAGAGTGAAGATGTGATAAAACATAACATGGCTTTCTGTGTAAAATATTTGCCTTGTGAGGTTAACTGTATTCCTGTTGAGCTGGAATATGACATGTTCAGATCCACAGAAGAGGACCGGCCATATAGAGGTGAACAAGACTACTGGATGGACTGGTTCGTGGTGGACTCCCTGCCTTACCTCCATTTCTTGCAGTACAAGGTCTACAGACAGCTTCACAGGCCAGCAGATCAACAACACGCTCTTGATAATCTTATCAGGACAATAGACACTGAATCAAACCTTGCTCATAGAGAGACAGCACTGAATCTGCTAGGGCAGTGTATGAAACAGGAAAACAGACATGAAGAATCGTTACGTTGTTACATACTTTCATTGAAAGTGAGAGCAAGAAATAATGTGGCGAAATGGCATGTATGCATTCTGATATCAAGACTAGTGAATCAAATGTCTGCACAAAATTAAGAAACCATACATGTATGTTTTACTTGTTAACCAGTTAAAAAGGCATAACATGAGAACCTTATATAGTATTTGTTAATAAACTGCGCTGAATTGTCTTGAACAGTTTATTTAATATTAGTACCGACTTGGAAAGCTCTACGTTGATACATGATTTCATTGAATGTCAGAGCAAGTAAAACCTCGCAAAATGTCATGTTTAGCACGTGTTTGACTGTTTTAAAATTGGTCAGGTTCAAGAAAACTGTAACTAGCTGACACATAAATTGTCTTCATATGTCACATATTTCTAGGTGTCATTCCTCTTTACCCTTATTTACTAAATAGCAATGAAAATTCGCGCATACAATGTTTCGCGTTTTGCAAAGTCAGAGGTATCCTTCCCAGATTTGTGCATATAAGTGTTAAGTTTGGCGGTTATTGTCAGCAACGAGAAATAAAACTAGCAGTTTAAAGGACAGTTTCAATTGGATTAGTATCAACTATTAATCTGAATTTAGTTGTCTCATTTTAACTCTTTGTTCTACGGGTTATTGCTGTTATTCACGACCAAATAGTGTATAATCAGATCGGTCGGCATGTGTGTTCGCGTTTTGAATTATCATATGTTATTTCCTAACAAGAAGTGAACAGTTTAGCCAGCAAGGATGTTCACATGCGTTATACCCAGCGTGTATGGAGTATAAGGTTAAATGCCGTCAAGATTAAAAAAATTAAAAGTAATATATGGATATCAGGAATCGCCACACTAAAAAAAACACACGCAGCCTCCCCACGCAGCGAAAAAGAAGAGAGGAAGAGAGAGAGCATGTTTTATTTAAGTATGTTAATTCAAATAGGACGCCACAAACAATTAACGAAGAAGAGAAGCTTTGGGGATACCGCCTTGGAACGGTCAGTGGCAAAACAAATTGCCACTGGTGGTTTAAAGTGAACGATCTTTCTTGTTAGTAAGTGTTTAATTTTCTTCCCGGTCATGTATATTGATAACTTCATTGTTGTGCATTTGTAAGAAATATATATTTGCGGTTACGGCTCCGTATCTAAACAACCACTTGAACTTGTCCTCTTAGTGAGGCTAACTACAGAAATAATTCCCCTGATCATGAGTAATCTTGTATGAGTCAAGATTTAAAAGACACAATTTTAGATCCAGTCTGATGTAAATTGCTGTTTTAAGTATAAAGTTAGTTTAAGAAATCCATGCAGCAGAGTTGACAATTGATATTGAAAGAGATTCGGAACAAATATGAATAATTGTGTCTCTACCTGGGAGCGAACCCGCACCGTCACGGCGACAACGCCTAGCCTTGCAATTACAACATCGCAACCAACCGAGCTAGCCGAGACAACCGCCAAAAAGGTTGATCGGATAGCCCTAATATACGTAACCATCCCTGCAAGACATCGGTAACGGGTTATTTTATAAGAAATTTTTAATATACGCTAGAGCAGTGTTTCAAATCCACCATTTTAATTGGATGATCCCAGATTTTTAACACCTAAATAATAACGACACAAATTCTGTCTCTCTCTCTTCCACCCTTTACTTACACTACTCGAGTACACTAATGTTATAACAATGGGATACTTACCAGAAAGTGAAATCAATATTTCTAAATTATCTCCCTTTGTTGGTTACATTAAATTGAAACAGGAATTTTTAAGTTGGAAATTCCAATGGAAAAATGATTGAATCATTATTTCAAGTGGTTTACTTTGTTTTATATTCCTATCTTTTCTGTTATTCTTAAAAAATATAAGTTTCTTTTAAAGGCAGGTTAACTTAATATACAATTCGAATTTAATTTTTCTCAAGTTTCTGTTTCAAACTTTTAACATAACAAATAAGACAAAAATCTCTTAAGTTCACAGAAAGCTTAAAATAAAGTTACAGTACAAATTTGTCATTTTATTTTAAATACTGTGAATTCATAAATATTCGTGATGTGTTTGTTTTCGTTGATGTCGGGAGTAAATCAGTCCACGAATTTAAAACTACCACGAATTAAGGAATTGTACTTGAATGCCGTTTACAAAAATCGAAGAAGTTAAGGTCCCAGGAAAATAGTGTGTAAAGGAAAACCTAAAACGTTTATGCCCACGAATATAAGTGCATGGACAGAAATAATAAGAATGCTTCCATTGGACTTGGTCGTCCGTAAAGATTTTGTGTAAGACATCTCGAGACAAGAGTGCCAAACTGACACAAAATACGCCCGTCAAAATGCTGATCATCAAAGTTGCGTAACGATCCGATGAAAATTATTCGACTTGGAGAGCAGATGCTGCTATTTCAGTTTTTGGACAATTCAAGGGCCATAATTCAGGAGTGCCTGGGGGGGGATTCGGCAGGTTATAGAACTTGGTCGAGATATTATGCCCACCAACATATTCACCAAGTTTGATAAAGAACGGATGAAAACTCTTTGACTTAGAATGCGGAGACAGTAATTTTGGACAATTGAAGGGCAATAATTCAGGAGTGCATGGGGGATTTGGCTGGTTATAGAACTTGGTTGAGATATTATGCCCACCAACATATTCACCAAGTTTGATAAAGACCGGATGAAAACACTTTGACTTAGAGAGCGTAAACCCTTATTTTGGACAATTCAAGGGCCATAATTCAGGAGTGCATGGGGGGATTTGGCTGGTTACAGAACTTGGTCGAGATATTATGTCCACCAACATATTCACCAAGTTTGATAAAGACCGGATGAAAACTCTTTTTGACTTTGAGAGCGGAAACAGTAATTTTGGACGATTCAAGGGCCATAATTAAAGAGTGCCTGGGGGGATTTGGCTGGTTATAGAACTTGGTCGAGATATTATGCTCACCAACATATTCACCAAGTTTGATAAAGAACGGATGAAAACTCTTTGACTTAGAGAGCGGAAACAGTAATTTTGGAAAATTCAAGGGTCATAATTCAGGAGTGCCTGTGGGATTTGGCTGGTTATAGAACTTGGTCGAGATATTATGCCCACCAACATATTCACCAAGTTTGATAAAGACCGGATGAAAACTCTTTGACTTAGAGTGCGGAAACAGTAATTTTGGACAATTCAAGGGCCATAATTCAGGAGTGCCTGGGGGGATTTGGCTGGTTATAGAACTTGGTCGAGATATTATGCTCACCAACATATTCACCAAGTTTTATAAAGACCGGATGAAAACACTGACTTAGTGAGCGGAAACAGTAATTTTTGACAATTCAAGGGCCATAATTCAGGAGAGCCAGGGGGATTTGGCTGGTTATAGAACTTGGTTGAGATATTATGCCCACCAACATATTCACCAAGTTTGATAAAGATCGGATGAAAACTCTTTGACTTAGAGAGCGGAAACCATGTGGACGCCGCCCGCCCACCCGCCCGCCCGCCCGCCCGCCCGCCGCAGGTGTTCCCATAATACGTCCCGTTTTTCAAACGGGCGTATAAAAAAAGGTTGATATACCTAGGTAGTCTCTATTTGAATGTGGGTCGATAACACAAATTTGAGAGTATGTAATTTACCGAGTGTCAGGCTATCAATGTCATCGGACTATCTTAATTTCATCATTGCATAGACATAATAATAATAAAAATGATGATAATAATAATAATAATAATAATAAGTATAATTATAATAATAAATAAAAATAATTTGATTTCTTATTCATCAGATTTTTCCAGGCGCCTGACCACAGTCGTAATCTATCACTGCTACTGTCCCAGGTTGTTGATATTGGATGTGCTTGTTTTGACAGAATTTCCATTCCATGACCTAAATTATGGAGCTTACCGGTTAACATGTTTCGTTAACACAGGTAGAGAGGTTAATGACTTTAATTATAGTTTCCGTCAATTAAAAGTTACCAGTTTGGTAATTACTGCTAATTAAAAGTAATTGATAAAATATAAATAGCTTCATATGAATTTTTAAGTTTGAATTATGACGGTTTTAGAAAATAAATCACTATGATCATGATCAGGAGCAAACTTCCGGTGTTGTCCCCGCTTAGCCTATTTCCAGTTTTCAAAACAGATTATAATTTGTTTCAAATTATCAGTTATTATTTCAATACCAATTTAATGATAAAGCATATTGACGTAAAATGGATTGCATGCATTTTAAGCATGTTAAATTTGTTAAATAAATAGTTAAGACATGTGTTGGTGTCTTTACTTTTAAACCTATACTCCACGGGATATGGCTATAACTCACCGGTAAAACGTGTTCATCCAGAATCCGGCATGGATGTTTGGGTTTTAGGTTATTTCTTAAAAAGCAGGAAAAGTTTAAATTCAGATTAGAAAGTGCACAAATGATAACACACATATGGAGTATGGGGGTTAAGTGCCGTCCAGATTATTATTATAAGTGAACACTATTTCTAGTTACTGCGTATTTTATTTTTTGCTCATATTATTGCCACAGTCATATAAACTGATAACTTCCTCTTTTTGTAAGATTCATTTTGAAATTCGTGTCTTTTCCTTATCTTGACAACCTACAGTGAGTCGAACTACAAAAATAAACACCGACCATGAACACTTCGAGTAGAGATAAAAAAGATAAAATCTGAGCTCCAATGTGATGCACAATGCTTGCCAAAAGTATGAAGTTAGTTTTAGAAATCCATGCAGCAGATTTGAAAGAGATTCGGGACAAATATGATTTTATATAGTGTAATTAATACGATATAGAATAGAAAAATACAAACTTTTAATTAGATGATCTTTGATTTTAAAATTTATTTATATTTATAAATGAAGCTAAAACAACACACATTCCCATCCTTTTTTGCACATTACATTGTACACTGAATTACTGTCCATACAATGGGAGACTAGCCAGATAGTGATACCAATATTTTTTTTATTTATTGTCTCTCTTTGTTGGTTTTACAATTATAAATAGAAAAATAAAGTTTATAATGTGCAAATATACCACTGAAAAAAGAATCATAGCTCTTATTAGGAAAACACCTTTTACAGGTTTTTACAGGTTTGCTTTTTTATATTTTCTCTTTTTATGTTACTTTTGAAAATATATGTTTCTTTTAAAGGCAGGTTAACGTAAAACACGTAATATAAATATATCTATCGTTTAATTTAATTTAATAACTTTCTCTTTTTAATCTATTATTTTTAATTAGACAAAAATCTATCTAAGTTGTCTAATGACAAAAAGGGTAAAAAAGAAATATACTTAATTAGGTCAAGTCAAATTGCAGACTGTCATAATATTTTGAATATTGTAAAATCATGAATATTCGCGGAGTACTAATTTTCGTCGATTTCGTGGGTAAATCAATAAAAAGAATCCAACGCTACAACGAATTAAGGAATCAAATTTGACAAAAAAAATCAATTTACAAAACTGAAATCCATAAGGTACTTACGAAAATATTTGCCACGGAAAACTACGAAATTTTTATGCACACAAATAAAATTAATTTAACAGTACTAATGAAGAAGACTGCAATTATTGGAATCGATCTTCCATAACACAAAAGTAATGTGTAAGGCGCTTTAGGAATAAGGTTGCTTAATCCTTGTGGTCTCCTTTTAAAGATAGGTTTTTTGAAACAATTTTTAGAGTGAAATGTGCATATCAGGAATGTGCACACTCAGAAGACACAGCCTTCCCATACAGCCAAGAAGAAGAGAGGCATCACAACTAATTAACAAAATGAGAACCCGATGTGTTACCGCCATGGAATGGTCAGTGGCAAATTTTTCACTAGGAGTTAAAACCAGTGGAAGTCTAACAATGTCTGTCCTTGGAACACTCCTTGTTTAATCGGTATTGACTCCATAGCAGAAAAACACAGACATAATAATTAATATTAATTTTGATTTCTTTTTCTCTAGAATGTTCCAGCCACCTGAACACAGTCGTAATATGACACTGAGGCTTGCACAGGTTCTTGACGAGATAGGTGTTATTCGGGACCTGGCAATGAGAAGAAGAAGAGCGTGGATGTTAATAGAGACCATAAATAACATTAACATTCAGATAAACGATATGAAGTTATCATAGTTTAGATTTGGCAGCCAGACAGAGGGTTCAACAACAATATGTATAAACTCGGACTTCGATTGCCTTTATACTCATAATGAAATTAAAGTTTTATCAGATTGGTCAGAATGGGAGCCTTACAGGGAACAGTATCTGATGGTACAAGATGATACAGTATCCCCTGGCTACTGTTTACTACAAGCAGTAAGATCCGATTCCCCACTTCCTGAACAACATATGGGAGATAAGCACCATGTAGAGATCACAGCGGTAGAGTTCTGCTTAGACATTCAAGGTGTTTAAGGCATATACAAGATGGAATTATAAGACATGGTCCAGCTGCAGCTAGACATGCACAACCTGGAGGACATGATCGTGATTATGTTCTTTCATTGCATTGTTCAACATGGCCTAAAGAAGCTGATGCCTGGGTACAACAGCAGAATCCCAGTGGTTGGCCAACAGAAGATATGAAGCGATATTCTGCCGAACAAGGATGTTTTGTTGTGCCAGTTGCCAGACAGGTGTGTACCAGGATCTGGAGTGGAGACTATCTACCTCTCTTGATGAAAGATGTTTGATGTGGAATCTCAATATAACGCAGTTAAGATGTTACATTCTAATGAAGATGATTATCAAAACATTTCTGAAACCTAAATATGGAGAAGCTGTATCTAGTTTTATGTGCAAGAATATTTTATTCCAGTGTATAGCAGATTCCAGAGCCAGATGCGAATGGAATGAATGTAATTTATTGACATTGTTAAATCAGTGTTTGCAAGATTTACTAAACTGTATATTAACAGAGCACTGTCCTCATTTCATTATACCACAAAATAACCTACTTGCTGGTAAATTATCTGCAGAAGTAAAACATCAACTTACAGAAGTCATGTGCAAGTTGACTGGAAACATAGAACAATCACTGCTGGCCATACAAATAGATGACCTTGGTAATCGTCTTATTGTAAAATCTGGCGGTATATCTGGAGTTTATTTAATGTCCGAATATGGCATTGCTATCACTGTGGCAGCAAGAAACTTTAAAGTTATTTCTCACTATGTATCTGGATGCATTAAAGATACTTTAAAGAAAGCGTGCGAAAATGTTGATTCTGCTTACATAACTCTTACACTCAAAGTACATAGATTGTGTCAATTGAATTTAGCGGGCAGTAGACTGGAGCAAGCAACAATAAGTCTACATACACCAATTCTCTGTTCTCACATAGGATCAGTAATAGCATCTTTAGATATACACATTTCTGGGGTTATATCTCGTGAAGAACTGAGATGGTTCTACTTTGGCTTGAATTCGGATATATAATCGGGGAAGCTGAAACTGGCATCAGCACTGTACTGTGCTGGAGATCTAGGGAGATGTGATACACTTTTGTCTACTCTGAAATGGCAGTTGTCACAAACAACAGTATTATCCGTATGTAATTGCTATAGATTTGCGAAAATGGTTTCAGAAGACTTTGCAACTCTCTGTTATGAGAAGAATGAAGATGTGATAAAACATAACATAGCTTTCTGTGTAACATTTTAGCCATGCGAGGTTAACTGTATTCCTAGTGAGCTGAGATATGAGATGTTTAGATCTACAGAAGAGGACAGGCCATATAGACATGAAGATGAAGACTGGATGGACTGGGCCGTTGTAGACTCCCTGCCGTACCTCCAATTCTTGCAGTACAAGGTCTACTGTCAGCTTTACAGACCAGCAGATCAACAACAAGCTCTTGAAAATTGATCAGGACAATAGACAATGATTTAAACCTTGGTCATAGAGAGACGGCCCTGAATCTGCTAGGACAGTGTATGGAACAAGAGAACAGATATAAAGAAGCTTTACAATATTACACGATGTCATTGAAAGTTAGGACAAGAAGTAATGTGGCGAAATGGCATGTATGCATTCTGTTATCAAGAATAGTAAATCAAATGTCTACTCAAAATTAAGAAAACATACATGTATGTGTTACCTATTATCATATAGACAGGCACAACATGAGAACCTTATATATTATTTGTTATTAAACTGTCCTGATTCTTCTTGGACAGAGTATGTCATATGAGAATCGGCACGGGAAGCTGTACGTTGATACATGATTACATTGAATGTGAGTTAAAGAGATAATGTCGCAAAATGGCATGTTCGATAGCGTTTGACTGTTTTGAAATTAATAAAAATGGTGAAGTTCAAGAAAAATGTTACTGACTGACAAATAAATTGTCATCATATGTCACAATTATCTAGGTGTCACTCCTATTTACTCTTCATTTTAACTATCATACGGAAAACCAAGAAATATTGTCACAAAAAGTTTTCGCGTTTTGGTCTTAAACGTCCGCGAATTTTTATTGTCACGTTTATTATATTTCCGAGAAAGATCGCGAAACTGCTACATCAGTGTCAAAACAAAAACATTTACTTTCCACAGTCTATCTACGTATGTTTGCTCATAATAAGTTTAGATGTAATTGTCAGCGAAGTATTATTAAACAAGACATTTAAGGGATGGTTTCGGAGTGATAAGCATGAATTAATGATCTAAGTATTTTTAATAAATTTGTTTTTAAAGTTTGTAGACTCAATTTTAACTTTACAGTTTACAGTTTACTTCACATATATATATAATAATAATCCCGTTTTGATATTTTGCTGTTTTGCAATTAACAATTAAATGTTATAAACTGCTCCAGATAAAATATATCAAATTTCTTAGAAGAGAAAATGATTTTCAAGACGGTATAAGGTAGTGGGAATATATTAATGCTACTTAGTATTGGATATATATTGTTAGTCTTATTGTATTGAGTCCAGAGATCCGGTCGCGCATGCGCAGTAATAGTAATTCGACTGTCGTGGACTTCGCGATTAAGAACTAAATAAACAACTTTATTGCAGGAATCGAAGACTTTGCATTGTTAAACTTTATAATTTAAAAGAAGATGCATAGATTTCTGTTGAACAATTTTATCATTACGAGGAATGAAACAAAAATGAATTTGCATGCCCCCTAAAGTTGAATACAGTAAAGTAGGTCAGCTGACTTGCAGCGAGTTGTAAAAAAAGAGTGAACATTGTTAGCGACTGCTGACCTTGTTGCGATCTATCAAAAGTTAGGTTTTTAATATTCGATCGGCATTTATTACTGCTGAGAAAAACACAGTTGTCCATGTTAGTGACATGCTATCTTTTCGTTCCATTGATTCGTTGTGTTAAATTGTTATCTTTGGAAAAGTGTAAAATGTATACCGGATGATTACACAACTTGAAACAACTAATATACCCGGTGGGTAAAATGTGGATTTAAGAAGCTATTGAATGAATGACTGATACATGTATTCAGTTTGGAAGGATTGATTAAGTGAACATCTTATTGTAGAACAAGATTATATTGAAGCATGGAAATAAAGCATGGCTAATCAAGAACCACTGCTGAAAATACACTCAGATCCAGAAAAGTGTTGAAAAAGTCAAGAGCTGTTTTTTACGTTTTTATATGGACAGTGTCGCTGTACATATAGGAACATATAAGATAGCAAGTGCATCTTTGTTGTCTGGCCTACAAATTAAGATGAAGAAGCAACCTCTTCTGCAAGTGAAGTCACAGCTATTTGAAGCTTACCATTAGACAAAGTCCATATTGGTCAACACATATGAAGTGAGACTGGCTCATATTCATAATCCAAAGGCAGGAAGATTTTTTCATTGTTGGCTAATTTGGTAAAGAAATGGTCACTTACATTTATTTCACAGAGAAATTCTATAACTCACTGGAATAAATAGTGGCCTACATCACATACATTGATAGTATAAGTTTGTTATGTATTTAAGGATTCTGCATTTAAAGTTGTTATGGCCCCACAAAGTGGGAGGTATACTGGTAGAGTTGCATGCCCCCGTAATGGTGTATGTCCCCAAATCTTGTGGCATCAACTCCTCCTTAACAATAAGGCGGATTTCTTTCAAACTTGCACAGATGATCAAGCAGGATCATGTGTAGATGATAGTAAAGAAAGGATTTTTTCCTATGACCATTTTTACTAGAGTTATAACACTTTGTTATTAAAAATTATGTTGCCGCAGTGGGGGCATCAGTGTCCAAGGACATAAAACAATCTTGAATACATCAAGAAATAAAATTAATTCCTGATGTATTCACAAATGTTTTATGATGCATTTTGCCCAAGAAGTATTTGTCTTAATAAATGTAATATATTTTGTGTTTTGTGATAAGATGTGTTTTGTTGTTTTTTTTCGAACAAGTTCAACAAGTGGCTTTGAAACTCAGTAGTGCATGTAACTTTATATCCGGTAGTAACTTTTGTAGTATGGTCCCAAAACATCTTTCATAATACATGTATGTGTAATGTTATTGAAAGTTTTGATATGTATTTGTACGAGTTTTTGTGTGGACTGATCTATAGCAAGCGGAATTAATCCATAGTTATTGACCCATCTATGGTTATTGGTGATACCTGATGATAACAATAGTTTTAATCAATGACTATGGTAATCGGACCAATAACTATGGATATTGGCGAAAACTATAGTTACCTGCCGAAAACCATAGTTTTCAGCCTTAACCATGGTAAACGGGCAATATCTAGGGTTTTCACCAATAACCATATCAGAATTATTGTGCAATAGATATGAATGAAATCTATGATAATTGACCAAGAACTTGGGCTTTCACCAATAACTATGGTTACTGGCTGGTAACCCTATTTATCATCAATAACTATGGTTATCTGACCAATATCCATAATTATTGGTGGATAACAATAGATATTTGATTATTTGGGCAAACGGCGTGTCAAACAGTAACAATGGCAAGACAACAGCCAAGGGTTTATATCTATAGTTTTGTGCCAATTGCACAATAGATCAGTTATGCATTGTTATTAGTGAAATCCCTAGATATTTAAGAAATAATCAATAGCTTACGGTGAATTATCGCAGGATAATTCACAGGGCGGAGTTCAGATGCGTAAGGATATATCACGAGGGGCGTAGATTTTTCACTTCTAACACGACACATCTGACTGAATAAGCGAAATAATCATAACTCAATTTTAGCGGGTCGTAATAAACGGAAATTGGTTTTAAGGTCGGCAGTTAGTGTTTACTCCCTAAACATCTCCATAATTCAAAAACTGATAAGAATGCAAAGATTAAATGACAAACTTGAATACATATCCATCCAACCGCTCATCCAGCACTCTCTAGTCGTCGTTCGAACCGTTTTTGTCATTCCAACGGTTTAATACTGCACCAGAAAATAATATGTAAACAACGGAAATGACGTGTCGTCGTTAAAATGGCGCTTTAACATCACCTTCATGTTGCCGCAAAATAGCGGAAAATAATTATGGTATTTCATCTAAATATATATATAAAATAAACATTACCGTGGTATTCTATAACTGTGGTATCATCATATTATGCCCGGGTAAAAAATTCGCGTATTTTTTGCTTTTTTAAATGAGCGAAATTAAATCTGAAATTAAGTCATATATTGTTTTCTGAATTAGGTGGGGTCAAAAGTCGAAAAAATTCAAATATGCTTGCCTCAAAAAGCAAGAATCTGAATTAACTGAAATCACTGTAACCACAGTTAACGCCGAGAACAATGGTTTTTGGTCGGTAACTATAGTTTACATCGATATCCACAGTTATTGACAATTACTATGGTTATCGGCCGATATCTAGGATATTCACCAATAACTATGGTTTTAGACAGTAACCCTGGTTATTGTCAATAGCTATGGTTATCGGATGAATATCTATAGTTATGGGTTTCTGACCATGGATATCGGATCAATTGTGCAGACCGCTTGCCATAGTGACGATGATGTCAGTGATTTCTGAGTCTCATAAAATGATGCAACATTAAAGAATGCAGGATGTACTCATCATTGTAGTGTTTTTATAATGCATTTGTTCACCTCACCAGTATTTAGATTTCTGTCATGTTATGGAAATATTACAAACTCAGATTTTAGCTGCATTTCAGTTATTATTTTTAACAAAGTTGAAATAAGTAAGGTTGTGATTTAAGGTATCGCAAGCACTGCAAATGGCGAAAACAGGTTAAAATTTCAAAAAATGGCTTTTGGGGGAAATACTTATTGCCACCTAGATTTTAGTCAAGAAATGTATTTAGCTATGGATGTAGTAAATGTTTGCAAGCTCAGTTTAGTCTAATTCATGTTCTAATTACCAAGCACATACTAAAACAACAGAAAAACCTTTGCATGAGAACTCTGAAATTCATGAACAATATACCAAAACAACTCATACCTGAAATAAGTATATGCTGATCTACAATGTTTAGTGCCAATTCATCAAAATAATGTTAGGGTTTTCGAAAAATTCAAGGAAATCTTACTTCCAGGTTCAAAGTGAAAGTAGAAATAAGTATTTTCCCCAAAATTCATTTTTGAATTTTTAGCTAGTTTCGCCATTTGCAATGTTTGCGACCTCTGAAAATGAATTATGAATCGGGCCGATATCAATAGTTATTGGTCGATAACTATAGATCTTGGATTATTTGGGCAAACCGCATGTCAAAGTGAAACAGATACAATGGCAAGACAACAACCTAGGATATTGATTTATATCTAGAGTTTTGTGCCAAGTGCACATTAGATCTGATATCCATAATTACTAGTGAAAACCCTAGATAATTATTGTTCGTTAACCACGGTTAACTCCAAGAACTATGGTTTTCAGTCGGTAAGTTTTCGCCAATATCCAAGGTAATTGGTCCGACATCTGGTTATCAGCCTTTATCTAGGGTTTTCACCAATAACTATGGTCATCGGGAGGTAAACCTAGTTATTGTCAATTGTGCAAACCGCTTGCCCTACTGATCTTTGAGTCTCTTAACATGATGCAACATTCAAGAATGCAGGATGTACATGTGTTGTCATCATGTTGTGTTTTTATAATGCATTTTTCACCTCAAGAGTGTTTAGATTTCTGTCAATATTACAAACGCAGATTTTAGCTGCATTTAAGTTATTATTATTAACCACATTGAAATAAGCAAGGTTATGAAGTAAAATGAATTGAATTATAAGCAGCTGATAACTTCCAGGCGTTCCATTTTTCACATTACCTCCCTTTGAAAATGCAAAATTGATACAAAGGTTAATTGTGTTGCTATTATTCGCTATGAGTACCAACTGCATTGTGGTTTGTGATCGGGATGTGATGCTTGGAGTGTGTTCAATAAATAAAACGCATTCTTTGAATGTAATTCAGCATTTGTTATTTTTATGATTAAATATTTTTCTGGAAATTCACAAAATATAGTGTATAGGATATTTTACATAAATTTATGAAACTTTCTGTGAATAAAGAATTATTTTTAAGTTTATTTAACAGAATGAAACATACTTTCATGTTTTTGTCAAATCATGAGCTATTCAGTATGAAATTCCAGAAAAGAAGTCTTAATTTAAAAAGATTACCCTATCATTTAAAAAAAGGTTCCAAAGTTAAGTTTGCCTGAACTAGAGGAAGCCTGAATGTCTTCAAGACATAATATCACTTTCATCAATTCTGTGGTAAAATAAATTGATAATGTTGACTGTTGTTCTTAAATTATATATTTTGTAAACACTAAATATTACATAAAGATTGGAGAAGAAGGGTATGGTAATTGAAACCCATAGTAGTGGTTAAAAATGAAAAAAATCATAGAATATTGAATTGTTCTTCAAAATCAACAAAACATACATGTATCATACTTTATAGGCAAATAATATGTGGTGAGAACACTATCAAAAAGGGAATATTATGAAAATTTGTAAGGACAAGTGTGATACAGATAGGCAAGGTTTGAAATCAGAATGCAGGTTGGATTGCTTTCTTTCAAAATATCATTAAAACAAATAAACAAATAGGCTAGACATTGCAATACAATTCTGTGATAGATTGTTCAGTTGTCTCTGAATAATAGACCGTCTGTAAAACAGTAAGTTACTGTTTTACTTTTTCTTGTTATTTTTATGCACTATATAAATCTTAAAAATTTATAACTAATTTAAGCCAAACAATCGAATAAATTCGCGACATTCTGCAAAAATTTTAGCGAAAGCTAATTTACGCGTTCCAGTGTCATCCGCGAATTTAAAAGTGAAATTATTTGGTCGCAAATATTTATTGGTTTACAGTAATTCCGACAAAATAGTATTCCCACATGTGTATGGTATGTAAAGGCAGGTGGGCCACTTCAGTCCACAGTGTGTTTTCTGCACATCTTACCTCAAAGAATTTAACAATACCATGGCATGATATGTAACGGCAGGTAGGCTATTTGAGAACAATGTGTTTTCTGCAAAGCTTACCTCAAAGAATTTCATGATACCATGGTATTCTTCAATCCAGATTCATAAGTGAAATACAATATTATATCTCCCGTCGTATGTCTGGATATTTTAATATTTTACTCTAAAAGAAAACTGTCAGGTGACAAAAATATCACTGATCTTGCACTTTAATAAAATGAAAAGCTTCCTTGAGACTATTTTGATAGATAATTATCAAAGCAACAATCCTGTCCTTATTGCATAACGCTGTGCACTCCGCCCTCCCGCTTGCTTGATGTGCACACTGATCTGTGTCTACAATTATCACGATCACATTTAATGTGACGTATTCTGTGTTTAAGGCCTCAGTGTAGACCAAGAATACCTGCACATCGGCAGTGTTCAATCAGGGTCTGCGCTGTTTCCTATTCAGTTAAAATTTTAAAAAATAAGTTTATAAATGTTATTATCAGCACGATAAACCATTGCTAAAAGACTTCTCCTCTTTTGAAACACGTATATTAGGTAGAAAGGTGGGTGTCTTTAAATACCTTTATAGCCTTCATCGCCTACAAAAGAAAAAAAACTTGCAAAGAAAAAACGGTTAATTCATTTCATAACTAGACAACACCGAGTGTTTGCATTTATGCTACAGTAAGAGTATCTATACAGTCAAACCATTCCTTTAGACAACCCTGATATAAAGAAAACCTCAAAAACAGGACCGCTATCAGCAATATCATGGCAAAGTATGTTATGGTTGACATTTTTGACACACTTTTATCAGCTTTTGGTAAAAATAAAACAATTATCCATATTTACTAGCTAAGCTTGTTATCTGCAACTTAAAAGGAAGCAAAACCTGATCATAGTGTACGAATATGTGGACTGATCTAGATATACACTGGTACTACATTACATAATATGCGTAGAGGAAACGTTTTAACAGGGTCTATTAATTGATTAAATAGACCCTGGTTTTAACTATTACGGTCTAAATTTATGTCCACGAATATGAGTGCATTTACAGTACTAATAAGAAAAACGCTATTTTTGGACTTGGTCTCCGTTACATCATAGAATGTGTGTAAGACTTAATTCCTGTAACCCTCTTTTTGATTGTGGGTTGTTCAACTTTAGCCTATACGCCCATTACTCAATGATTTAGCCTTTTATCGCATGGGCAACCAATTAGATTTAGAACAGCCGGAAAATCCATGTGATATGGATCTAAACAGTTCGCTTTTTGTTCAAAAATAACCAAAAATCACAGGCGGCGCTTAAGAGCGAATTGAACATTTTGGGCTGCGGAAGACTGAGATGATTTTTGGCTCGCTGCATAGCAGTGACAGGTCGATATAATAAACATTGATAAACATGCTCATGTGTAAGACAAAGGCCAAATGTCAAATAAGTTGTTTCCATATTGCATTGTTCAACGGAACCTAAAGAAGCGGATGCACTTAGTGCCATTATCAGCTACGTCCGACTAGAGGCTAGTTTTTATATAAACTTTGGCTTCTGATTGGTCCATTTGCAGACTAGGGACAAGTTCAACCAATCAGCTACCGTCGACTTGATACTGGTTTCCAATCTTACTTTTATGGTAAAACTTTGGCTTCCGATCGGCAAGTTTGCAGGCTAGGAGCAATTTTACAACCTTCAAGGTAGCAACCCAAATGTTGTGCTCGACACGTCGTCTCATTATGGTGATCATTTCTGAGAAAAAAAAATTAAAATCCGAATTGAAACGAAAAAGTTATGGGCCGGACACGATTTTGCTGCAAGGTCATGCTGTGACATTGACCTTCAAGGTAGCGACCCAAATGTTGCACGCGACATGTCGTCTCATTATAGTGATCATTTCTGTGGACTAATTTTAAAATCCGACTTGAAATGAAAAGTTTTCGGCCGGACACGATTTTGCGGCAAGGTCATGCTGTAACATTGACCTTCAAGGTAGCGACCCAAATGTTGCGCACGACAAGTCGTCTCATCATGGTGATCATTTCTGTGGAATAATTTTAAAATGCGACTTGAAATGAAAAAGTTATCGGCCGGACACGAATCGGGACGGACGGACGGACTGACGGACAGACTATCGGACGGACGGACAACCCGACGACTATTTGCTCCCACGAAATTCTTCGGGGAGCATAATAAAATCATCCGTTAACAATAATGCAACTTACAGTTTTGTACACGGTAAGTTTTAAAACAAGTTTAGCTTTGCAAAAAGCTAGTCGGACATTAGCATGTCATTTTAACAAAATGGCTCTGAAGTGTAAACTTTAGGCGAAACGTTAAAGCGATAAATTTAATTAGATTTGATGCTGTTCTGCTCTGACTTATATTATAAATTTGTTTTACAGTCATAGTATTTTTATTGTTGCATATCTTTTATTTCTTTCTAGTCAATAAATATTGTTTCAAATCAAAGTTCAAAAAGCAACTATTTCATAGTTAAAGTATTTTTTATTTTTCCGTGTGATTAATTTCTTTCTAGTCAATTAAAAGTTTCAAATCAAAGGTTGACTTATTATTTATTTTTCCTTGAACTATATGACTTCAGTCTTGGATATTAGCATCAACAGGAATGCCCGTGGTAGATAAAAACTTGATAAAGCAGAAGCCTGACACGCAAATTTGACGAAAATTACACAATAATAATGTCGTCTGCACAACATTGTGACGAAATTATAAGGAGTGATGTCAGAGGTCAGATCACGCCCGTTCCCGAGCAAGCCCCATTTGATTAAGCCTAAATGTTATAAAAAATGTTTGATAAATAGGTCACTATAACTTCTACTTTTAGTGTGTGATATTTAAATAGGAATTTTGAAATTACGCAAATTGAGAGACCCTGCTAACTACAAATCCCTCACTAATTTAAATATAAATTGAACTGCATAGTTTTTTTGCTTTTCACGAGATAAAATGTTCATTATAATTTATTCTAAAGTGCAGCCAATTTGTAAAATATAAACATTACTATACGAGTTCTATTTTGGCTCATACAGACACTGCATTTCGTTGATCTTAATTCCAGTTACATTAAAATAGTAAGTAAAACAAATCTGAAAGAAACAACAAAACATCATTTTCATGCAAAATACAGATTTTTATTTCCAAAATAAACTCATCATACGTCTTTGCTACATAAAAGTATAAATACAAAATGCATAATCACAAGAAGTGTAAAAGGTACAACTAGATATTCAAAATAATGCTTTACTGTACTTTGAAAACAGTAGAAAAACAGAATAGTTCATTATACTATCAAATAAAGGAATGCACATTACTTCGTATCAGGAATCTACACTAGATTCCAGACTAGATTCCTGTTTGTATGTAAACAAAATTCAGACTCTTAATACATAATGAATGCCCAGATAAATTGCAACCACGTAAAACATAACTGCACATTTGTCAAAAAAAAACATATATGACTCAATTCATGACCAACATTTACAATGAATGCAATTTTGTGAACGAAACTATGCATTAACAAAAACTTTCAGAGTAAAAAGTCAAATTATGCCTCACTTTACATCAAAATTTTTATTTACTCTCAAATAAGTTAGTAATGTCACAAACCATGAATGAAAATTTACAACAAAACCGTCTAAATCAACTAATCAAATCCACTTCTTAAATAACTAGGTAACAGATATGATTTATTTTCTAGCATTTCACAAAAAAAGTATTGTTAGTTTTTGGAAGATTTATATTATATTTTTTTTAATATTCAAGAATCTAAGAACAAGTGTCTCCTGAAGAAAACTATGTTGCCTATTTACCAATTCTAAAGGGTTTTTGTGCATAGTATAGTCTATTGAGACGTTTCTATAGAAAATAGAAGCCGAAACGAGCGCAGTGGGACAGGCTTCTATTTTTTTATAGAAAAGTCTTAATAGACTCAATCCGGCTTAGAAGTCGCCCTACATTTGAAGCCATGCGCATGAGCAATTGAAAATAGACAGTTATTATTAACAACCTTTGTTATTTTCTAATTATTTACAATCGTTGTGAATACCACCCATTTACTCCACTGCTACAACTTTTCTTGCATGGGTGAAATGTGTCGATCTGAAGCTGCCAGCACAACCGTGTCATCTGAACATGTTATACATTTTATGCTTTTTGACTTATAAAGCACAGATGTGTCAGCTGATCTGGATTTCCCATACCATTAAAGTTGTATCAGTTAAGGTATTTCTTACCAAGAAGAACAGCATAGATTCTGATCAGATAACATGATCGCCCAAGGGATAAAAGCCATATCCCATGGAGTAAAATTAAACGCTACTAAAAGTTGCATAGCATGTTCCACATGTGCAAGAAATGTATACAAACTAGCAGAGTATAGGTAGTCATTAAAACCTTCAATCCAGAGGAGATGGCTTTTATCCATAAGGAAACCGTGTAGATCCAGATCGGCACACCTGTGCCATCTGATCAGGACCTTCGCCGATTAAGATTTATTCGGTTATTCTTGACCATCTGGATCTACACTGTTTGCACACACTACAAAAACCTGTATGTATCGAGTAAAGGTTTGGTTGTTATATTTTTTAAATAAACATGTAACATCTTGTTTTAAACATAAATCTAATTTAATCATTTGCCTGAAAGTTTAATGTTAAATTTCGGACAAAATCACAACAATTGATACACAAATCATGTCAGTAATAAATACTTTTATATACTCAAGAGTTAATGTGAAACCAATGCGTCAAAAACAAGTTTTAACATGCAAGTACATAAATGTATAACCATTTGGAGCGTCCCAAAGTTGATATGTTTTGACATTATAGTTGTCCAATAGTTTTCAAAAGCACTTTCAATTATCTACTATTTTCTCTCAACTAAGTTGTAATTTTGTTTAACAAAGTCATTTTAATATATTATATAAAATGTCAGTTTTACCAAGAAATGTGTAAAAACAATGTCGTCTGATCAACTTTTTGACACAATTTTGTCTGCTCAATTTATGAGGTCACAACAAGGATTTACCATACATAGTTTTATCTTTTACTTAAGTCTCATCATTACATATGATATCTCGATGTGATCCAATACTCCCAATATTTCTTTTCTGAATACCATTTCGCAATATCAACTTAATGACATCACTTAAAGTATTAACATCAGATGCTCAAAGACATTATTTCCCGTTAATTGCCCATTAAAGAGTAAAAAAAATCAATTATTTAAGTGCTGGTTGTCACATTTGCAATCAGTGTGCCCTGCACATCTACAGTTTGATAGGTGTCTACACTGTTCAGTGTACAGTAGATAACATGATTATAAAACAGCAATATGAACAATGAAAAGACTAGCACAGATAAATAGAAATGAGTCTATTTTATTTATTTAGTTCATTAAGGATTAATTGACCCATTACTTCTTTATCACATGTGCGAAAAGTGAAGATCTAGATCTGTCTGAGTCTGTGCCATCAGATCTGGATCTTTACTTTTCCCTTTCTGGTAAAAAATATTCTAATGATCCTAAAAGGAACCAATGTAGACCCCAGATATGCCAACAGATCTAGATCTACACTTTTGGCACAAAGGATAAAAACCATGGAGTAGTGTTATTCAGTCATCCTTTAGCTTGCTATGTTCTCCAGTGTGCTGTTGTAACTACATGACAATAAAGAATAAGCCTTGACAGCCTTGCATGCAACGCTTGAAATTTTTGTTTCCGAGAAAAATTAATCTACAGTCAAACCTTTCTTAAGCAGCCACTCAAGGGAGTAACAAAAAGTGGCTGCTCTACACAGGTGGCTGTTAAAGACAGGTTAAAATGAGAACAAATGTCAGTTTATGACATATTCAAACTGGCTGTTTAAGACAGGTGGTTGCTATTCGCAGGTGGTTGCTAAGGCAGGATTAACTGTACTAAGTATTCAAGAATGTAGACAGTGAACAGACTACTGGCCCCAAGGTTAACCCTTTACTTATTGGAAATGCATTTTATTCCATAGGTGACTTTTGTAGATCTAGATCAGATGACTTGTTTGTGCCATCTGACCAGGATCTACAATGACTGCTTTTAGAAAAATTTGGTTATTTCTTACTCAAAAGACAACAGGGGTAGATCCAGATCTGATGACACAGTTTTGATCAACGGTGTAACCATTGCCCTAAGGTTAAAAAACTAAGCACGGAAACCAGTCTCAGATCTCACGCTTCCCATTGGTCACTTAACATTTGGGGCTTAATTTCAACCGATCACAATGTTGGGATGAGACTGGTCTCCATTCTCGGTTTAATGACCTTTGGACCTGATCTCATATTACAAATTACAAACACGTCTACAGGCACTGACAATTAACGGATAGTTTATACCTAACTGTCACAACATCAATTTTAACACATGTTAATAAATTAAACAAAATTCATGACTAATCTTTGAACACATTTGCATATAAAATGAATATGTGTACTAAAAAGAAGGCACAGTTAATCTCATATAGTGGGAATACACATCACAGCATTTGTCATATCACAACCAGTGTAGATCCACTGCATTGCACTACAGGTAATTACATGACCAAAATAATATATGCACTTTAGGTAATTACATGATCAAAATAATCTCTACATGTAGTAATTACATGATGAAAATAATCTCTTAACTACTGGGAAAATTTGAATTTTGTTAAGTTATAATTTCTGACTTGCAATAAACAAAATATACATGTACATGTACTATCATATAAACACAGAAAAGAAGTTTAATACTTCAAATGCTTTTTAGTTCAGCAGTTTATCAGATGTGTAATACATTTAAATTCTGAATAATGAGAAAGAAGCATTTAGTATTATGATAACTGCCATTTACTGACCTTAAACACAATCTACTTCCTTTTTAATAGATTTGCTTTAGTTTAAAGATTATTTTGATCATGTGATGAACCTTCCTCATCAGGGTCCAAACTATTCACTTTTCAGTCGATGCACTGAATGCCCGTGTGATAAAGGCATATCATGACGTTAAGGGTTAATAAATACTGATTATCAAGCACACAGATTATGACATTGCAATTCATGAAAAGACCATTTAACTCTGTCCATTAACAGGATTGTCTGACAGGAATTTATACGACTGGGTAGCCTGATCTGAGTGCTAAAAGTGGCATGCCGAACTGGGTCTGCACTGGTTTCTAAAGAAAAATTGAATTCCAGCAATGCGGTATACAATTAAGTGATTATAATGGTAATTATTTTACAATACCATGATAGACATAATAAAACTGTATGTTAAACAATGATCTTGCACAAAGATTCTTGACAAAAACATCATATATTCAAGCAATGCGTTCTATAATTAAGTGAATATGGTATTCTTGAAAATAATATCATTACATATCCAGGGATGCATGCAAGTCTGTCATAACTCTGTCTTTAATTTAATGTAGTTACTTCATTCTTGCATGCTACCCTCGATATAAAAACAAATTGATTATCTGAAATAACATCATAATGAAATAAACGCAATGCAACAATGTTTAAACTTAAATAAAACACCTACATGTACAAAACCTTCAAAAAAATAAATCAATCGGTAAACTAATCTCTTTGTTCCATGGGGTATGGTCAAATCCCATAGGAAAACAGGGTAGATCAAGATCAGCCAGCTCATCTGTGTCATCTGATCAGAAACTACATTGTTTGCTTTTAGATTCATGCCATAAAAAGTTGTACATGAATCTATGTCATGAAGGGTTTAAGACCCTTTTTATTTCATGACAAACAAAATATTCATTTGGAACATTTTGACAATAAATTTTGATCAGTTATTTTCTTTACGACAAAAAAGTCTATAATTATAATGATTAAACTTGTTATTTAAAATACAAATGTACATTAGGAAACATTAAGCAAATTGATAGACAGGCATAAGAAGTGTGCGAAAATTGCTGGTGACTATAGATGTGGAAAAAGTGCGTCGTTTACTTGACTTAAATTACGCCTGAGATCTAAGCGACGTCATTTTGACATAAATACTTTTTGTTTTATAATCAAATTCTACGAACTTCCCGAACAGCCCTCGTGTGTATGAAGATACTATTTAAACAAACCGATAATACTGCAAAATATCTTGCTGACAGGGAAATAAGAACATGTTAATACACTGATTTTAACAACATTTTCTGGAATATTATGGTTTTATTTATAATAATATGTGGAGTCTAATTTTCACATAAATGACATTTTTGCACGAATTTAAATTTGCACAGTTGTATTTTCTCATAGGATAGGATTTTATGTTGTAGGTATTAGCTGGGATTTGATTTCGTTCATTTTTGCCCGCGGTGGGATAAATGCTAAAATTAAACCAGCATGAAATATATTGATACCACAGTATTTAACGATCATTGTAATATCCAATACAGTGTTTTTTCAATATTCATAAAAAAAAATTGAAATAACTTTAGCATACAGTCAGTCAGATTTTGGGGATTACCTTCCTTCTCCCCCATCGCCCACTGCTGAAAGGTTACATTTCAGGGTAGGGTTACATATTTCCTCATCTACTCCTCTTAGAATGGGATTTTTAAATTCTGTGAACACTTAAACCTGGAAACCTGTCTTTTGCGTTCTTCTTTGTCAAAATGCAGCTCCAAAACTGAACAAGGGTCATTCCTATCCTTCACTTATGTGCAATTCCTACGCATCAGGCACCGCCAAATCAGCGTGGTTGCATCAAAATGTAATGTAAATAATGAAAAAATAACATCTTTAAAGTTAGACGTTTGAAAGACTTGTGTTGTGCGGTAGTCAGTTTAGATCCACGCCTTCGTCATCTGGAAAATAAAAAAAAATATGCATGAATGTTAAACAAAGTAGTTTGAACAAAACTGACAAGCAAAATTATAAGATGTTTTGTTTAATAAGAGATTTATTTTAGGCAAATATTGAAGTTTTTCTTCACAAAATATTAATAAAATTTCATAATACATGTAAAAGTCCGCTTTTTAAATAATTTACCCTTAAACGGGTTATTTTATGTTCCGAGATCATACTTTACCCCTTTACTGCATTGGGTATGATTGTTATCCCATGGTAAACACTGCAGATCCAGATCGGCTGGCACATGTGTGCTGTTTGATAAGGATCTACACTGTTCACTACTTGTTCATAAATAACCTAATCATTCTTAAAGCTAACAGTGTAGATCCTGATCAGATGGCTTGAATTTGCTGATTGATCAGTGGCCAAGGTTATAAAACTGAGCATGGAAACCAGTCTCAAATCTCAAGCATCTGATTGGCTGAAATGGCGACTGGTCGCCATTTCAGCCAATCAGATGCTTGAGATTTGAGACTGGTTTCCAATCTCAGCTTTATAACCTCCAACCCTGTATCTTCACATATGAAAGCAGCTATATTACATGTAGTAAAGGGTTAAAGGTTTAAATTTTATATTCTTTTATAACAGTCAAGCTATAATCAAAGAGAAATCGAAACATATTAAATTTATTAAGTTGAAAGCAAAAAAAAGTTCAGTTCAATAGAGCAGTCTCAAAACTCCAGCTTGCAATAGGTTAGTTTGGAGTCCATTTAGAAAATTGGACTCTTTTTCAGCCAATCAACTGGTCACAATTAGATCCTGGTCTACAGTCTGCATTTTGTTATCTTGGATCATGGTTCCATTGCCCTTCAGTATCTCGTAAGAAATCAGTGAGACAAAGGTTAATTCTTAGAATGAAGATGAAAGATTTTCATTTCCTATCAAACATAAAAATTTAATGGCATGCAAATAAATTCAACCATTCTGGAAAGAGAAAAAGAATAATGCCAGTACTAAGTTAAATAGTTATTGGAAGGAATAAAAAAACATTAACAAAATAGAATTTTTTAAATACTGTTAGTTTCAAGTTAAACAGTATTATTTATTTTAAAAAAAAAAAAGATTCCTTAAAAAAGACATTTCCAGGCATTTTAACCAGTCAAAACTTCAAAGCTCTCAATTCAATTCAATCCACAAACATTTTTTTTTCAAAAACATTTGATGTTCTCATCTAAGTACATTTATGTACCTGCATCAAATACCTAACCTGTGCATTCTGATCAGGATCGGCACTGATCACTTCTTGTTAAAAAAAATAAACCAATAATTTATACATTGACCAGTATAGAACCGGATCAGCCTGTTAATCTATTCATTTTGATCAGGATCTGCATATTCCAATTTTTATTAAATAAATAATCAAAGAAACTTTCAAGCAATCTGCGTAGATCTTGATCGGACTACAAAGATATCCATGCTAATCTGATTAACCCTTTCCTCCATTGATGCACCTTTATTGCATGGGCAAACAGTTTAGATCCAGATCACCTGGCACATTCTTGTCATCTGATCAGGATCTAAACTGTTTGCTTTTTGATTCATTAGGTTATTTCTGACCAAAATGCAACCAGTGCAGATCCTGATCAGACGGCGCTGATGTGCCGGCTGATCTGGATCTACACTAGTCGCAGATGCGTAAATATGCTTATTTTTAGGAAATGGTTATAAAAAGCAACCACTGTGGAGATCCAGATCAGATTGCATAAAGTTTCCAGCTGATCTGGATCAACACTGGATGCACAAATATAAACAGGTATAATTATATGGAAAAAATGTAGCCATGTAAATATATGAGGTAAACATAAACTTTTAACCCTTTACTCCATTGGATATGACTGTTACTCACGAGCAAAGCGTGTATAGCAAGATCTGCCGCTTATCTTTACTTTTAACCCTTTACTCCATTGGATATGACTGTTACTCACGAGCAAAGCGTGTATAGCAAGATCAGCCGCTTATCTTAACTTTTAACCCTTTACTCCATTGGATATGACTGTTACTCACGAGCAAAACGTGTACAGCAAGATCAGCCGCTTATCTTTACTTTTAACCCTTTACTCCATTGGATATGACTGTTACTCACGAGCAAAGCGTGTATAGCAAGATCAGCCGCTTATCTTAACTTTTAACCCTTTACTCCATTGGATATGACTGTTACTCACGAGCAAAACGTGTATAGCAAGATCAGCCGCTTACTGGACTGAATATATATGTTGTTTTTAGCGGAAAGCGTCCAGTGTAGATCCCGATCAGATGGCAAGGATGTGCACATGCGATAAAAACCCCATAAATACTGTATAAGGTTAAATGCCATCCATATTAAGTGAACAGTCTTTTTAGTCAGATTTTATTTTATTTTGGCTCAAAATATCACCTTAGTCATGTAAACTGATAACTTTCTTTTTTTGTTAGAGATATGCCTCCTCCTATGCCTCCTCCGTATTATCAGCAACCTACATTTAGGAAAACTACAAAAATCAACACCGATCATGAACGCTTTGAGTCGGGATAAAAAAAGACAAAATTTGAGCTCCAATGTGATACACAAAGCTTGTTTTAAGTTTGAAGTTTGTTTTAGAAATGCATGCATCAGAGTAAACAATTTCTGTTGTAAGAGATTTCGATCAAATATGATTTTATAAAGTGTAATTGATACGAAATAATAAAGTTAAATAAAAAAATTAAATAGATGATCTTAGATTTTAAAATCTACTTACACAAAATCTACCTGAATTACCACCCTTAAGTTGTGATACACATGAACACTTCATTGCTCTTCGGACAATGGGAGACTATGCAAAGAGAAATACCAGTATTGTTATATAATTATTATCTCGCTTTGTCGGGTAAACATTAAAATAGAAACAAGAAGTAAAACGTTTGTGAAAAATCCGCTGGAAAAAATAAATGAAAATTGTTTTAATTAAGAAAACACCTCTTAAAGGTTTGCTATACTTATATTTTGTTTCAATTATTGAAAATGAAAGTTGTTTTATAGACAGGAATTTAATTTTTAACTGTTAGTATAAAAGTTATATAATTATGTTATTTTCGTTTGTTTTTCTTTTAAATTTTTGTTTGAAATCAAAACAAAAAAAAAAATCGAAAAAAGCTGTAAAGTTGATAGAACGTTAAAAAATAAAGCCACAGTACCAACTGTCACAATGTTTAAAATACTGTGAAATCAATAACATTCGCGATGTACTTATTTCCGTAGATTTCGGGAGTATATCTATAAACGAAATGATTACCACCACGAAATGAGATTAAACTTAAACGTAGTTTACAAAACTGAGATTCACGATCTTTAGTACCCACGAACAAAAGCGTTTCACGGAAAAACACAAATTGTATGCCCATGAGTATAAGTGCATGTACGGTACTGATAAGAAGAACGCTATTTTTGGACTTAGTCTTCAGTATCATTATTACGTTTGTGTAAGACATTTGAAAAAGGGTGCTACACCAAGGTGGTTTCTATTTGAAGGTGGTTTATTATCATAATTTTGAGAGCATGTAATTTACCGAGTAACATTCTACCGACCATTCCTTATTTAATCAGTATTGACTGCATGGCGGTAACGCACAGACACAACAATAAATATACATACATGTGATTTCTTCTTTTTTACCAGAATGTTCCAGCCGCCTGACCTCAGTCGTAATCTGTCACTGAGGCTGTCCGAGGTTTTTGATGAGATAGGTGTCAATGAGGACACGGTGATGAGGAGGAGAAGAGCGTGGATGTTAGTAGAGAGCATAGAGAACATTCAATTAAGCTTAAACGATAGTCCGTTATCAGCGTTTAATTTTGGTAGTCAAACAGAGGGATCGACAACATTACGTCTGAACTCGGACGTTGATTGCCTTTTTAGTGATGATGATATTAGAGTTATAGCAGACTGGTCAGAATGGGAGCCTGACAGGATACAGTATTTGATGGTACAAGATGATACAGTATCTCCTGGCTACTGTTTGCTACAAGCAGTGAGATCTGATGCTCCACTTCCTGAACAACATATAGAGAATGAACACCATAGCAGAGATCAAAGAGGTAGAGTACTTCTAAGGCATTCATTGTGTTTAGGACATACAGAAGATGAACGAAATAGACATGGTCCAGCTGTAGTCAACCACGGACAATTTGGAGGAGATTATGTTGATGATGTTGGTGCATTGCATTGTTCAACATGGCCTAACGAAGCAGATGCCTGGTTACATCAGCTGAATGCCAGTGGCTGGCCAACAGAAGATATGAAGCGATATTCAGCAGAACAAGGATGTTTTGTTGTGCCAGTTGCTAGTAAGACAGGTTTGTACCAGAATCTGGAATGGAGAATATCTACCTCTTCAGCTGAGAGATGTTTAATGTGGAATATCAATATAACACAGATGAGATGTTACATTCTAATGAAGATGATTATAAAAACTTTTTTAAATCCTTAATGTGGAGAAGGTATTTCTAGTTTTATGTGCAAGAATATTTTATTTCATTGTATAGCCGATTCCAGAGAAGGCAATGAATGGAATGAAGGCAACATAGTGACACGTGTTCATCAGTGTTTGCAAGCTTTGCTTAACTGTATATTGACAGAATACTGTCCTCATTTCATTATACCCCAAAATAACCTCCTTGTTGGTAAATTGTCTGCAGAAGTGAAACATCAACTTACAGATATCATGTGCAAGTTGACTGAGAACATAGAACAGTAATTGCTGGCCATAAAGATAGATGATATTTGTGATCGCCTTACTGTAAAATCTGGTGGTATATCTGGAGTTTACTTGATGTCTAAATATGACATTGCTATCAAAGTGACAGACAGGAACATAAACTTGATTGCTGCCATTTTATCTCAATACATCAAAGATACAAAGAAAGTGTGCGAAAATGGTGATTCTGTTTATCAAAGTCTTACTCTCGAAGTATATAGATTGTGTCAGGTGAATTCAGTGGGCAGTAGACTGGAGCAAGCAGCCAGTAATCTTTATACGCCATTTCTTTGTTCTCACATAGGATCGATAGTAGCATCTGTAGATATACAAAATTCTCGGGATATATCTCAAGAAGCTCTGAGATGGTTCTCCTTTGGCTTGAACTCGGATATCTCGTCAGGGAGGCTGAAACTGGCATCAGCACTGTACTGTGCTGGGGATCTAGGAAGTTGTGAAACACTTCTGACCTCTCTGGAATGGCGGCTGTCACAAACCACTGTATTATTGGGCTGTTATTGCTATCCACATGCATTACATTTTTCAGATTACTTTGTGGAGCTCTGTTATGAGAAGAATGAAGATGTGATAAAACAAAACATGGCTGTCTGTCTAACATTTTTGCCTGGTGAGGTTAATTGTATTCCTAGTGAGCTGAAATATGAGATGTTCAGATGCACAGAAGAGGACCGACCATAGTAATAAATAAATAATAAACAGTGACAATACTATGATTTGTTGACTATATTTTCTTTAGGTTTATTAAGAATTTAAAGTGAACTTGATGTTTGATGATGTACACTTATACGATCAATACACTTTTCATGATATGTTTTATGTGTATCCCTCTTTCAGTCACCCTTTCGCAGATGAATATTTTGACTCGTAACCTTTCAACATAGTGATGTTTTTCGATATACACCATTCAGATGGCTTTAATAAGGATGGGAAAAGTATCTTTGGACAACTGATGTCATCCATTTAAAATGACGTCATTGCTTTTTCTTCATTTTATCACTTGTGCGAGCAGCATAGATCCAGATCTCCTTGAATATCCTAGCCTTCTGTTCAGGATCTGCACTATTATAGCTTCTTGGCAAGAAATTAACAATTGAATCTAAAAGAAAAAAGTGTAGATCCTGATCAGATATCATAGATGTGCTTACTGATCTGGTTCTACATGTAAACTGTACTGTTTGCTAATGGAATAACAACCATATCCCATGGAGTTAAAGGTTTATTGAAGCAGTGAAGGACAGGCGTGAGTGCTACATGTACCTGTATTTAGACTTACCTTGCATGGAAGTGCTGCAGCGAAGCCGACTGTCAATTTCATTTTTTTAAATTTTATAATGCTAAGATTTAATACTAAAATTGATTGACATTTTTACAATGTTAATCTGGTTTTAAATTGTTTAATAAAATTTATATTGTCTGGTATTTTAATATTTCATAACCGATATAAATCATGCATTTCATTAGTAGTTAATCATAATGTATGTGAAACAATAAATTGTCATTGCATACACATTTTTGTTTTGAACGTTTTCTTTGTCACAAAAGCTAACGAATTAAGTAAACAACACAAGTCAGCTAGTTGTATAATTTGCTTTACTGGGTCCTGTTGTCTGTTACTTTATCAGCGGGTTAAATTATCCGGGCGATAAAATTTCGAATTTTGTATAAAATATATTAATTTTATCTTTTGTGAATAAAAATGCTTTTCAGTTTAATGCCCGAATAAAGTTTTGTCCCTGGTCTATTTTTACTTGCATTCTGCATCAATTTTGCCGTATAGTTACCTTTAGGGGTGTTACAGGTCCCGTTACCCAGAAGCACTGCCATTTCCAGTGAATTGTCTTATCCTCTTGCTATCGATAATCGTATTTAATAATTTATCCCGCGGAGAAGAATTTTCGCGCAAAAATCCAGTTCTGTTGTACTTATACTACATAATTAATCATGATTTAGTATTGTTGCTTTTTGCATTGAGCTTACCCTTGCGTGAAATAGGCGAAAATGAAACCCGTGCATAATAAAATGATACATGTACCACAATATAGCAAATTCTAGAAGTACAATTTGAAGAAAAGAAGCAACTGAATTTTTACTAGTGACAGATTTAATCCCCTTGTAACGTTTTGGGACAAACGCTCAAATAGCAAAATAGGAACAAGATTCCAGATAGGAGGGACATACTGTGCATGCACTTACATTGGTGGGCGGGCATGCAACATTCCGTGTTTTGCGGTAAGACAGCATTGTTCTTGGTTCTTATTTTTAATATCAATAACTTTTAAGTTCAATTCCTTGCTTTATGGTTTTGTTTCTTGGGTCTATCTGCCTATGAAATCCATAAAATTCATTTTCAGCATTCAATTGTTACAGCCTGTAAAGGTTCGGAAAAACCCTGCATAAAACTGTTGACGTGCCGGATACAATGTATAAGAAGTAGTAATGAGAAGTCTGTAACCAAAATGTAAAAGCAAACACTGGCGGTATTTAACACATAACATTAATTAAAGATATACAAAAGAACGATTTAAACTGAAAACGCTTATGAAACTGAAACATATCTCTTTCTCACCCTTTAATTCCACTCAATCTCCAAAAAGCAACATTAAAAACACTGAAACAGCAAAGGAAAACAAATAGAACAACCAAAATAACAACGATAACACTACACACACCGAAGGCAGAGTTTAGTAAGCAGGTATTTTGATTTTACTGTGACGCAGTTGTTCATTAACGGTATTAGTTTGCAATAAAATTATTATAATTATGTTTTCTTCCAAATGATCACTGTTGTAAATCGTTCACAGGATATAGCACCTCAAACACCGAAAACGAAAGTAGAATTGCTGAGGTCGCGTTCACCGCAGGTAATGTTTCGACTTATGTCTCCATCATATCTTTATCGATTTCTAAAGTAAAAAAATTTGTGAATCTAAATATGTCTGGTTTTTAAGGAATATTTGATTTTTTATGTTGGGTTATTTTTTTTGTTAAATTTGCGATTAGGTGTAGCTAAGTTGTTGAAATTTGCGAAAAATGTTGGTATTGTCCAATAATCAAGCCCAAAACTCATTTGTTCTCTGAAATATATGAAATGAAAATATATAGTCTTCCCCCACTTGTATATCAGGCCATGCCACATCCAGCAGACACAGCCTCTACCACACAGCCCAAAGCAGACAAGATAAGATGAGCATGGTTTTGCAATAATCAGTTGCAAAATAGACGCCACAAATAAATAAAAAAAGTGAGAACCCGAGGGGTTAACGCCTTGAAACGGTCAGTAGCAAAACAATTAGCCACTGGGGTGTTTAAATCTGGTTCTAGGGTGCATCAACCTCACATTTGCAAAATGCTTGATTTCTAAATTGGAGAAAACACGTTTGAGTAGTTTTCAACAAGGGAATTTGAACAGTTTGTATAATGATGTATCCATAGTATCAAAGATACATTGAATAATGTTTGTTGCGAAAACCAACTTATTTAGAAGTCGGGGTTCCAAGTAAGGAGTATTAGGATAAAAACCGTATCCATATAATTATATGACATAGATATACATGTAAAAAGGAATAATGGGCCAAAGTGTGGCAAAGTATCAGAGCGGAAACAAATAGAGTATTGTACAATTATACATGAATCATGCCTTTAAATATTTTCAAATCGCATCACATACGCAGATATACTGGTGAAGGCTAACCCTTTTGATCTAAACTCCATCATTTCAGTTGTCAGATGGTATGTTGAAGCCCTGGAAAGGAGTGACACATATTGATGAAGTTCTACTTTAAATTTACGGCTTTGGGTGAATGCACTGACCTCCTAAGTGGACTGCCATTTGAAATACCGACATATGTAAAGCCAAGCCCTTTATGAATACTGATTTACATGTACCAAAATTGTATACCACTTGGAACATATCTGAAAACTTCTTATCTCTTAAAAACAGTAAAGTTAATATCAGGTAATTAACCTTTAAAGTGTTTGAATCAGTCGCATGTAATATGATAACCGCTTTGGATAGTGTTCTTTCAAAATCAAGTATAACTTTATGTAACTAAAAACCTAATAAGTTATTGATTTTACTGTGTAACTAAATAATAATGCTCTGACACATAACAATGATTTTATAAAGTTGTTTAACATTTGTTTTATTTTCCTTACATTAGATTATCAGTCTAACAGATTATGTTTCTCTTCTTACAGTCTTGCCAACTCAAATTAAAACGTGTTCTATAGTTTTTATATTGTAGAACATTATGCAAGACCTATAATAATGGTTGCAAAATTAAGAAAAGCCATGAATCGTCTCATATATTTATAAAGTTTTCTAAAAAAATATACTTGTTGTTTCATAAAATTGAATCGCCTGTATGGGATATAATATTTTCACTTACTAGACAAAAATCCGTTTTCAGCCGTGTGAGATTTCCTTATCCTTTATTTCCTTATCCTTTCATGTTTTTCATTTGTAACATGTAAGTGGTGTTTGACAGGGATGTGTATTCGTAAAGTAACTGGCTGATTTACCGTTGCTATATGAAGCTAAGAAGCTAAGAAGTAGTTCTCAAACTGTTGCTTTTGTTTGAATTTTGTAGAAGTAGGTGATAATAATAATAGTATAACAGTAATTATCAAACACTGTTACAGCCTCGTTTACGTCTGGAAAGCATTACTGTTGAGTTGGAATACCTTGATCTTCGCCGAATACCAATGATAGATTCTCTTTATATTGAGTGTTTTAAACAAAATTGTTTTAAGACGTTCGAGATACAATCGTTCAGGCCACTATCAACAATGCTGTATAATATCAGTTGTATTAGCAAAAATAACTATAGATTATCTTTAACCAGATTTAGACTTTCATCGCACGACCTAGCCATTGAGAAAGGAAGACATACTAATACTAACAGAAATGATAGTTTATGTGTACACTGTAGTATGAACGTTGTAGAAACTGAACATCATTTTCTTCTAGTTTGTCCAAAATATTTAGATTAACGTAAACGATTATTTAAACCATTTCTGCAGATGGCCAAATTTACAAAATTCGAAGCTAATATGGCGTCAAATAACACAAACATGATAAACAACTTAGCCAAATTTGTTCACATGGCTTTTAAATCCAGAAATAATATCTAGTGTACTCAAATTAGTACAAAAACTAGATACTGTTATCAAATACGTATGTTTATTGTTTAAATTACGATCTGTATTTACTATAACTTATCAAAAATTGTCTTGTTAAAGGTTCTTACAGTTTGTATTGCTATAACTTATCAAACAGTTGGCTTGTTAAAGGTTGTTACTTTTTGTATTTCTGTAACTTCCCGAAAACTTTTGTCTTGGAAAACATGTTACGTCTTTTATTTTCATGTCTTTATTATAAATGTATTACTTTGCGGCTATAAATTTGCTTTATTCTATTTTACGCCTATAAAGTTTCTGGTATATTAATGATAGTCGAGAGACATCGAGTCAGTGAAAAAGGGGATAATTAAGTTTACATGAATACATGAATACTAATGACAAACCGATTATTTACTGTGTGAATTTCGTTATCGGCACTTAAAATATGCTGTAGTTATATTATAAATGTATAGATAACCCAATAGCCATACAAATACCGCGGCAGCGCCTAGCCAACAATGCAAGAGAAATTAAAAGCCACCTTACTACATCCTGGAATTTTCCTTTGATCAGGAAAAAAACATTTAGCAAGTCATTCAAGTCTATTACTCTTATGTGTTGGTAATATTCTGTTACCACAGTTCCAATTCGAGACTGGTTTGGCCTAACTTTCTTAATTTTTACAGCTTTTTAGTTCTGGTTGTTTATTTATTAAAACATTTCGTAATATATGTCTTTTTCTGATTAATATTGTCCGTCCATCTGAAGGTTGACTGTCTTAACTGCACGAAGCACTGGTTAAGTTTCCTTCTTTTGCGGTCAGATAAGTTTGATTTGGAAAGGGTTCAGAGGGAAGACGTAATGTCGCAACAAACAAAATACCCATGATAATTTGTTTAGTACATTTAGTTTAGATAAAAGGTGGAAAACATCATCGATACGATGTAAATGAAAAGTTCAACAGAATCACCAGAGTCTAAAGTCTTCAAAGTGTCATACTTAGATATGTCATCTGGGCGGTTGAAAAAGGCATTAGCAATTGTACTGTGCTTGTGATGTGGAGAGATGCAAAGCACTCTTGGCCGCTCTGTAATGTCAGCTGTCACAAGCAGCTGTTATACCCAGATGTTTTCGCTAAAGACATAATATATTATGGTTTAACAAAACTTCGCAAATCTCTGCTTTGAGATAAATGAAGATGTGATAAAACATACTTTGCTTTCTATGTAGCTGTTTTGCAATGTGAAATAAATTGTATTCCTGTTGAGCTGAAATATGAGATGTCTAGATCTACAGAAGAAAATCGGCCAGACAGAGGTAAAAGAGACGTCTGGATGGATTGGGCCGTGGTGGACTCCCTGCCTTACCTCCACTTCTTGCAGTATAAGATCTACAATCAGCTTTTACAGGTGATAGCCTTATTTAGATACAAGCGACTATTGTAGTTCGTTATGAGGTTAGTATAAATACAGAACAGCCTGTGCTATCGTATGTATACACTTCACTACTGGTCAAACGTAATCTTATGTCTCAAATTGACTAGTGTAGATCCTGATTAGATTGCAAGGATGTTAGATCAGAGTTAAGATCATCTTCCGTTCAGTCTGACCCGAATTCAACTGTTCATTCCTTAGATAGGTTAGATTTTTTTTTAAATTTAGAAATGACTTGTGTAATTCACTCTGTGACTCATGGATGTGCAAATAGTGTAGACCAAAATCTACATTTAAAACCTTGCTGTCTGATCTAGATTTACACTATTCACTTCCAGGTAAAAAAATAATTTAAAAGCAGTTAGAGCATATCCTGATTAGAATGTATGGATGTGCAGGCTGACCTGGATCTACATGCAAACTTGTGACGCATTGCATATTGGTCGTATTCTTTGGAAAAAATATTAGTAAAAAATTAGTAAAATCTCAACTCTCTTATTGTTATTTTAATCTATAAAATAAACAACAAGATATGAACAGACGAAACCTTAATACTTTGCATTCGGGATATCTCCACCAAATGATATCCTTGCTACTTAGGTTGCAAAACTCGTCATGGATAATTTTAAGGATTATATTATTTAAGTGATACCTGCGATAATCTCACACTACAGGTATAGGCGCTGTCGCCGTGACGGTGCGGGTTCGCTCCCAGGTAGGGGTAATAACATTTAGAATAACATAAAATTATCATAAAATACATTGTCGTTTAAGTATGTGAACATGTAGCATACACATGAGTAGTTATAGGGCCGGTTTCGCCCCATGACTGCGCATGCGCGGCGGCCATATTGGATATGACTCATGCTCATGAGGTCAAGTTGGAGGTAGTGCGGTACTAAATTTAGAATGACATCACGGGATTATTTTTAGAATGACATAATCTCCCGGAAGTATACGGAGCTGACTCGTATACCCGATCTAGAGCCTGGTTCGCGTCCATTGAGGGTCAGGGACTCGGCTCTAGACGGAGAGAAAATGTCAATAGCATTGCATAGAACATGTTGAGACGTTTCGTTCGATACCTTACACGACATGGTTTCGACTTGAAATAACCGAGATAACCCGTTTGTTCCGTGTGAATGATTTCGGTCTGGTTGTCGTGGATTTGCACCCAATGGACTTCAAGCCCCGCCCCTAAAAGTTTTTTGTAAGAGTAGGTTTTGGTAGCATATATAACAAAATGGCCGGGAATATAAAGTGGGCGACGCCTATCGCGTCGGCAACGGAAATAGCCAGATCGAACTGGGAACGAGAAATTCAAGAAACAGCAACGTTATTTCGGCATTGGAAACGGCAGAATCCCGCCGGCGACAAACTCGATTGGCTGTCTTATAGCGGCGCGGCGGGTATTCATTCATCCGCGGCCTCTCGCGTGTGGAATTGCGCTCAGCCAGGGTTAGCTCTGCCCCCCGGCATCCGCGAACGATGTAAGAATCGGGCATCGTAAGCGTCGATAAAAAATGGATTTCTACATGTACATCACGGCCAAAGCTAAATCGGAAGGTTTTACGAATACATCGGGTCAATTTTTAGTCGATGTTCCTTATCACGTGAACACATTACGGGACCAATGGGAATGCGCATTAGTGGAAATATCGATGGATTGCAGTTTCGAGCCAAAAAGCGACAGATTGTACATGTGTGGCGAGTTTTTGGAAGAATCTTACATCAATGGGGACAAACAACAAGTACTAAGAAACGTAGAGGTCAGGGGGAAATACACAAAGTATCTCAACGAGCGTTATACAGACAGAAACTACGTCCGGTGCCTGCACGGATTTCAACATTATTCGACATGGCGATTTAAAATGTTGGACGAAAACCTTAAAACTGTGAACTTTAGTGAAAATGAACTGCACGCAGTGTTGCATTTTTGACGAAAACAATCATATGTAAATTTTGTCAAATAAAATCTGATTAAGCAAAATGTTGTTATTGTAATATACCGTTTATATAATTTTAACAATAGTACACACACGTTAAGTGGCTGTTTGTCACAAAAATGCCACACTTTGATCAGTTTTGTCACAGATTAACATAAAAATGACACTCGTTGAATCGTTTTTGACCCTTAATAATGCATTTTCCCGTATGGTCCTGGACAAAATTTGTCATGGATTAACGTAAAAATGTCACACGTTGAACAGTTTTTATCACGCATTATCACAAAAATGACTCACATTGAATCGTTTTTGACACTTAATAATGCATTTTCCCGTAAGGTCCTGAACAAAATTTGTCATGGATTGACGCAAAAATATCACACGTTGAACAGTTTTTGTCACGCATAGACACAAAAATGACACACATCGAATCGTTTTTGACACTTTATAATACATTTTCCCGTAAGGTCCTATCAGTTTTTTGTCATGAATTGACGCAAAAACTTCACACGCTGAACAGTTTTTGTCACGCATAGACACAAAAATGACACTCGTTGAATCGTTTTTGACCCTTAACCATGTATTTTCCCGTATGGTCCTGAACAATATTTGTCATGGATTGACGCAAAAATGTCACACGTCGTACAGTTTTTGTCACGCATTAACATAAAAATGTCATTCGTTGTTTCTTTTTCGACCCGTCACTATGTATTTTCCCGTAAGTCCTGAACAGTGTTTGAAACAAGAATAACACAAGCTCAATCGGTTGTTTACCCTTTTGTCTAAATTTAGAAACAGTGTCATCGTTTTTTATTGTGATTGGCTGTCTATTTTAACAAAATGTCGTCATAGTTTTGAAGCTAGTTATTTTAACCGCGATTTAATTAGTTTTCCATCAAGCGCATTTAACGCCTGAACGCAATTAAAACATGCCTCACCGCTATTTCGTCGAGTTAATGACTTTTCCGTCAATCACACTTAACGCCTGAATGCAAAATAGACAGGCCTCACTGGTCTTTCCGTGATTTAATAAATTTTCCAATAATCGCAGCTTTATGACTGATTACAAGATAAACACGCCTCACTGCTACTTCGGCGATTTAATGAGTTTCTCACCTGAGTCTAAAAATAGGGTCCGGAAACGGTATGACCATATTCGGAAGATCACGTGTGAAGATCTTGATGTTGAAAATAGATACGCATTGTAAACGTTGGTTCCTTTATGAACTGGACATTGAAGGATAAACATCGCGTATTTTTCTGTATGGGAGTTATTGAAAGCTAAATGCTTGAGCTTTTTTTTTTTTGCATATTATCCCAGAACTGTATTTGATGAGTAGATTTATGAAAGTGAAATAATTCATACGTATCGTCTTTAGTATTTGCTTATATTTTGACATAATTCAGTGATGTTGGGTATCGTTGGAACGAGTGCGATGAGAAAATGTCAGATTTAAACCGGAAGTGAAATCAGTCATGCGTATCGTCTTTAGTATTTGCTCATATTTTGACATAATATACCCGTGTTGGGTATCATTGGAACGAGTTCGATGAGTAGATGTCAGATTTATGGTCGAACTGGAAGTGAAATCAGTCATGCGTATCATCTTTAGTATTTGCTTATATTTTGACTAAATATAGTGATGTTGGGTATCGTTGGAACGAGTTCGATGAGTAGAAGTCAGATTTTTGGTCGAACCGGAAGTGAAATCAGTCATGCGTAACATCATTAGCATTTGCTTATATTTTGACATAATATAGTGATGTTGGGTATCGTTGGAACGAGTTCGATGTGTAGAAGTCAGATTTTTTGGTCGAACCGGAAGTGAAATCAGTCATGCGTATCATCATTAGTATTTGCTTATATTTTGACATAATATAGTGATATTGGGTATCATTGAAACGAGTTCGATGTGTAGAAGTCAGATTTATGGTCGAACCGGAAGTGAAATCATTCATGCGTATCATCATGAGTATTTGCTTATATTTTGACATAATATAGTGATGTTGGGTATCGTTGGAACGAGTTCGATGTGAAGAAGTCAGATTTATGGTCGAACCGGAAGTGAAATCAGTCATGCGTATCATCATTAGTATTTGCTTATATTTTGACATAATATAGTGATGTTGGGTATCGTTGGAACGAGTTCGATGAGTAGAAGTCAGATTTTTGGTCGAACCGGAAGTGAAATAAGTCATGCGTATCATCTTTAGTATTTGCTTATATTGTGACATAATATAGTGATGTTGGGTATCGTTGGAACGAGTTTGATGAGTAGATGTCAGATTTATGGTCGAACCGGAAGTGAAATCATTCACACGGAACAAACGGGTTATCTCGGTTATTTCAAGTCGAAACCATGTCGTGTAAGGTATCGAACAAAACGTCTCAACATGTTCTATGCAATGCTATTGACATTTTCTCTCCGTCTAGAGCCGAGTCCCTGACCCTCAATGGACGCGAACCAAGCTCTAGATCGGGTATACGAGTCAGCTCCGTATACTTCCGGGAGATCATGTCATTCTAAAAATAATCCCGTGATGTCATTCTAAATTTAGAACCGCACTACCTCCAACATGACGTCATGAGCATGAGTCATATCCAATATGGCCGCCGCGCATGCGCAGTCATGAGGCGAAACCGGCCCTATAACTACTCACATGTATACAGTTAACCGTCCTAAATCTTAATATCGATAATACCAAACAGGAGTTCCCCTGAATAGTTATGTGGACAATAAACTGTCATACTTTAATAATAATTTGCATAACGTAAAGATACATTGTCTGATTGAAAGGCAATATTTAATCACAAACAGATTACGTTACTAAAATCGACATAAGTCATTGAACAATATTAAATAGCAACCACGTCGACACAATATACCTAATAAAGCTATAAATTGTGCACGTCAATTATGATTTTATCTAAAGTGAACCGCATTTGTCTATGATATGTAAACAGAACTTCTGACTGATTATGTATATCAACCAGCTATTTAAACGGAATCGAAAATTCTAACGGAAAAATGAACGAATCTTGTTTTAATTGAGAAAAAAACATTTTAAAGGTTTGTTATTTTTATATTTTCTCTTTTTCCGGTAATTATTGAACTTACTCAATAAAATTAAAGTTTATATAGGTTTAAATCTATCAAATTTACAGAAAGTTTATAATAAAGCCACAGTACAAACAGGCATAATATTGTAAATCATATGAAATTTAATATTCATGGAGTACTTATTTTCGTGGATTTCGGGGGTTTATCAATCCACGAATTTAAGAACGCTACGAATAGAGGAATTAGACTTATATAAACGTAATTTACGAAATAGAGATCCAAAAAGTTAATTACCCACGAAAAAAGTGTTTGACGGAAAACAACGAAATTTTATGTCCAGGAGTGCATTGACAGTACACTAATAAGAAGAACGCTATAATTGGAATTGGTTTTTGTTACACACAAGAATTTGTGTAAAACATCCATAGAAACGGTTGCTACATCAAGGTGGTCACTAATTAAAGGGGTTTTTTATCACAATTTTGAGAGGATGTATATAACCGAGTAACAGTCTACCAACAACTTCTTATTTAATCGGTATTGACTGCATGGCAGTAACGCACAGACACAACATAAATATACATACATTTGATTTCTTCTTCTTTACCAGAATGTTCCAGCCGCCTGACCACAGTCGTAATCTGTCACTGAGGCTGTCTCAGGTTCTTGATGAGATAGGTGTCAATGAGGACCTGGTGATGAGGAGGAGAAGAGCGTGGATGTTAGTAGAGACTGTAGATAACATTGACATGAAGATTAAAGATATACATTTATCAGCGTTTAGATTTGGCAGTCAGACAGAGGGATCAACAACATTAGGCCTCCACTCGGACATTGATGTCCTTGGTAGTAATGAAGATATTAGAGTTATAGCAGATTGGTCAGAATGGGAGCCTAACAGGATACAGTATTTGATGGTACAAGATGATACAGTATCTCCGGGCTACTGTTTGCTACAAGCAGTGAGATCTGACGCTCCACTTCCTTGGCGACATATCGAGAATGAAGACCATAGCAGAGATCAAATTGGTAGAGTACTCCTTAGACATTCAATGTGTTTAACACGTATACAAGATCAACAACAAGACTTTTTAGTAAGACATGGTCCAGCTGCAGCTAGCCAAGCACTACCTGGAGGAAATGATGTTGATAGTGGTCTCGCATTGCATTGTTCAACATGGCCTAAAGAAGCTGAAGCCTGGTTACAACAGCAGAATGTCAGTGGCTGGCCAACAGAAGATATGAAGCGATATTCACCAGAACAAGGATGTTTTATTGTGCCAGTTGCCAGTAAGACAGGTGTGTACCAGGACCTGGAATGGAGAATATCTACCTCTTTAGCTGAAAGATGTTTAATGTGGAATCTCAATACAACACAGTTCAGTTGTTAAATTCTAATGAAGATGATTATCAAAACATTTTTAAATCCCAAATTTGGAGAAACTATTTCCAGTTTTATGTGCAAGAATATTTTATTCCAGTGTATAGCCGATTCTAGAGCAGGAAGTGAATGGAATGAAGATAGCTTAGTGACCTGTGTAAATCAGTGTTTGCAAGCTTTGCTTAACTGTATATTAACAGAAAACTGTGCTCATTTTATTATACCGCAAAATAATCTACTTGTTGGTAAATTGTCTGCAGAAGTCAAACTTCAACTTACAGAAGTCATGTGCAGGCTGACTGAGAACATAGAACAATCCTTGCTGGCCATACAAATAGATGATATTGGTAATCGTCTTACTGTAAAATCTGGCGGTATATCTGGAGTTTACTTGATATCTAAACATGAGATTGCTGTTCGTGTGGCAGAAATTAACATAAACTTTTTAGCTCACAATTTGTGTGGTATCATTAAAAGCACTTTAAAGGAAGTGTGCGAAAATGTTGATTCTGAGCATCAAATTCTTACTCTTAAAGTATATAGATTGTGTCAGGTGAATTCAGTGGGCAGTAGACTGGAGCAAGCAGCGAGTAGACTTTATACACCATTTTTCTGTTCTCACATAGGATCAATAACAGCATCTGTAGATATACACAATTCTCGGGTTATATCTCGTGAAGCCCTGAGATGGTTCTCCTTTGGCTTGAACTCGGATATCTCCTCAGGGAAGCTGAAACTGGCATCAGCACTGTACTGTGCTGGAGATCTAGAGAGATGTGAAACTCTCCTGGCTGCTCTGAAATTGCAGTTGTCACAAACAACTGTATCTTCGCGATGTTATTGCTATAGACAAGAAAGAACAATTTCGAAATACTTTACAAAGCTTTGCTATGAGAAGAATGAAGATGTGATAAAACATAACATGTCTTTCTGTGTAAAGTTTTTGCCATGTGAGGTTCACTGTATTCCTCATGAGCTGAAATATGAAATGTTAAGATCGACAGAAGAGGACCTACCATATAGAGGTGATGATGATTACTGGATGGACTGGGCCGTTGTGGACTCCCTGCCATTCCTTTACTTCTTGCAGTACAAGGTCTACAGCCAGCTTAACAGGCAAGCAGATCAGCAACAAGCTCTTGATAATCTGATGAGGACAATAGACACTGAGTCAAACATTGGTCATAAAGACACCGCCCTGAATCTGCTAGGGCAGTGTATGGAACAGGAAAACAGACATGACGAAGCTTTACGTTGTAATATGATTTCATTAAATGTGAGGACAAGAAATAATGCGGCGAAATGGCATGTGTGTAGACTATTAGCACGACAGTTTCAATATTAATAAACATGCACATAAACTTAAAGGAGCGGATGCACTTAGTGCCATTATCAGCTACTTCCGACTAGAGGCTAGTTTTTATATAAACTTTGGTTTCTGATTGGTAAATTTGCAGACTAGGGACAAGTTCAACCAATCAGCTAACGTCGACTTGATACTGGTTTCCAATCTTACTTTTGTGGTAAAACTTTGGCTTCCGATCGGCAAGTTTGCAGGCTAGGAGCAATTTTACAACCTTGAAGGTAGCAACCCAAATGTTGTGCTCGACATGTCGTCTCATTATGGTGATTATTTCTGAGAAATAATTTAAAAATCCGACTTGAAATGAAAAAGTTATGAGCCGGACACGATTTTGCGGCAAGGTCATGCTGTTACCTTGAACTTCCGAGGTAGCGACCCAAATGTTGCGCGCGACACGTCATCTCATTATGGTGATCATTTCTGTGAAATATTTTTAAAATCCGACTTGAAACGAAAAAGTTATGGGCCGGACACGATTTTGCTGCAAGGTCATGCTGTGACATTGACCTTCAAGGTAGCGACCCAAATGTTGCGCACGATAAGTCGTCTCATTATGGTGATCATTTCTGTGGAATAATTTTAAAATCCGACTTGAAATGAAAAAGTAATCGGCCGGACACGAATCGGGACGGACTGACTGACAGACTATCGGACGGACGGACAACCCGGCGACTATATGCTCCCACGAAATCCGTTAACAATAATGCAACTTACAGTTTTGTACACAGCGTTTTAAAGCAAGTTTAGCTTTCCAAAGAGCTAGTCGGTCATTAGCATGTCATTTTAACAAAAAGATTGCTCTAGTGTAAACTTTAGGCGAACATTAAAGCGTTTAAATTAAATAAGATTTGATGCTGTGCTCATAGTTGAAGTATTTTTTATTTTTCCGTGTGATTCATTTCTTTCTAGTCAATTAAAAGTTTCAAGTTAAAGGTTGACTTATTATTTATTATTCCTTGAACTATATGACTTCTGTCTTGGATATTAGCATCCACAGGAATGCCCGTGGTAGATAGAAACTTGATAAAGCAGAAGCCGGACACACAAATTTGACAAAAATTACACAATAATAAATGTCGTCTGCACAACATTGTGATGAAATTATAAGGAGTGATGTAAGAGGTCAATAAACGCCCGTTCCCCAAGCATGCCCCATTTGATTAAGCTTAAATGTTATAAAAAATGTTTGATAAATAGGTTACTATAACTTCTACTTTTAGTATGTGATATTAAAAAAGGAATTTTGAAATTCAGCAAATTGAGAGACCCTGCTAACTACTATTCCCTCACTAAATTAAATATAAATTGAACTGCATAGTTTTTTGCTTTTCACGAGATAAAATTTTCATTATAATTTATTCAAAAGTGAAGTCAATTTGTAAAAAATAATCATTACTACACGAGTTCTATTTTGGCTCATACAGACACTGCATTTTGTTTATCTTAATTCCCGTTACATTAAAATAGTAAGTAAAACAAATCTGAAAGAAACAACAAAACATCATTTTCATGCAAAATACAGATTTTTATTTCCAAAATAAACTCATCATACAGCCTTTTCTAAATATTACAAGTATAAATACAAAATGCATATTCACAAATATTGTAAAAGGTACAACTAGATATTCAAAATAATGCTTTACTGTACTTTGAAAACAGTAAAAAAACAAAATAGTTCATTATAATATCAAACAAAAGAATTCACATTACTTCGTATCAGGAATCTTTACTAGATTCCAGACTAGATTCCTGTTTGTATGTAAACAAAATTCAGACCCTTAATACTTAATTAATGCCCAGATAAAATTGCAACCACGTAAAAATAACTACACATCTGTCAATATATGACTCAATTCATGACCAACATTGACAATGAATTGCAATTTTGTGAACGAAACTATGCATTTACAAAAACCTTCAGAGTAAAAATTCAAATTATGCCTCTTTACATAAAAATTCTTATTTACTCTCAAATAAGTTAGTAATGTCACAAAACACAAATGAAAATTTACAACAAACCCGTCTGAATCAACTAATCAAATCCACTGGTTAAATAACTAGGTAACAGATATGATTTATTTTCTTGCATTTCACAAAAAGTATTGTTAGTTTTTCGAAAAATTTATCTTACAATTTTTTTAATATTCAAGAATCAATCTACAAACTGGTAAACAAGTGTCTCCTGATGAAAAATATGTTGCCTATTTAACAATTCTAAAGGGTTGCTGTGTATAGAGTCTATTAAGACGTTTCCATAGAAAATAGGAGCCGAAACAAGCGCAGTGAGAGCAGGCTTCTATTTTTGATAGAAAAGTCTTAATAGACTATATCCGGCTTAGAAGGCGCACTACATTTGAAGTCATGCGCATGAGCAATTGAAAATAGACAATATATTTTGTCATTGTAATATAGAAAGGAGTTCTATTGAAATAAATCGCCGAGGAATTTGAATTTTCATAGCTTCTGATTGGCTACAAATGTAGGGCGACTTCTTAGGTTTTTTTTAGACTAGTGGAACATTTAACCTTACAAGTACTTAATTACAGGGCATCCTTCTATAACAAGACTATTTTACAAAAACATAGCACTGACATAAATCAAAAACTAAACACAATACTAAAAAATATATTCTTGTCGTATCACAATATTTACAACCTTTGTTATTTTCTAATTATTTACAATCGTTGTGAATACCACCTCTTTACTCCACTGCTACGACTTTTCTTGAATGGTTGAAATGTGTCGATCTGAAGCTGCCAGCACATCCGTCTCATTTGATCAGGTTCTACACTTTATGCTTTTTTACTTATTAGGCACAGATGTGCCAGTTGATCTGGATTTCCAATACCGTATAACTTGTATCAGTTAAGGTATTTCTGACCAAGAACTGTGTAGATTCTGATCAGATAACATGATCGCCCAAGGGATAAAGCCATATCCACCGGAGTAAATGGTTAACAGAGATTTCAAGCTACTAAAAGTTGCATAGCATGTTCAACACCTGCAAGAAATGTATACAAAATAGCAGAGTACGGATATTCATTTAAACCTTTACTCCATGGGAGATGGCTGTTATCCATTGGCAAACAGTGTAGATCCAGATCAGCACACCTGTGCCATCTGATCAGGACCTTCGCTGATTAAGATTTATTCAGTTATTCCTGACCATCTGGATCTACACTGTTTGCACACAATACAATACCTGTATATATGGAGTAAAGGTTTGATTGTTAGATTTTTAAATATACATGTAATATCTTGTTTTAAAATAAATCTAATGCAATCATTTGCCTGAGAGTTTAATGTTAAATTTCGGAAAAAATCACAACAAATGATACACAAATCATGTCATTAATAAATACTTTTATATACTCAAGAGTTAATGCAAAATCAATAAGTCAAAAACAAGTTTTAACATGCAAGTACATGACTGTATAACCATTTGGAGTGTCCTACAAGAAAAGGTGTCTCCAGTGATATGTTTTAACATTATAGTTGTCCAATAGTTTTCAAAAGCACTTTCAATATCTATTATTTTCGTTCAACTAAGTTGTAATTTTGTTAAGATGTGAAGATCTGTCTGAACATCTCTGTCATCAGATCTGGATCTTTACTTTTCCCTTTCTGGTCAAAATATTCTAATGACCCTAAAAGGAACCAATGTAAAGCCCTGATATGCCAACAGATCTAGATCTACACTTTTGGCACAAGGGATAAAAACTAGGGTGTAAAGTGCGATTCAAGCAACCTTAAGCTTGCTATGTTCTCCAGAGTACATAAAATTCAAAGGTCGCATGCCAGGCTGTTGTTGCTACTTAAGAATTCGATATTTGATGGTTTTCATTTGGGTATGGAAAACAGTTGGGTTGTTTAAAGTGTGTGAAGCCCAAAGGGTTTCTCGCATACTTTAAATAATCCAACTGTTTTTCATACCCAAATGAAAACTATCAAATATCCATTCAATTCTTACATTTACTAAGTTAAAACATAAATACTCTCATCAATACAGAAATTATTGTGGAGAATTTGTTATATTGTGGCTTTTCAAATTGTTAGAACAGCCATGTTGATGACAAAGTGAATGACGGCACGCTTTTTCGCAGTGACTCGTGGCAAAACTTGCGTGCACGATGATGTCACTCTTCAAAACATTGTGCAACGTCCAATAAATTGGCATTTCAAAGTAATACGTCACACTGTTTACCATTAGAAATTATTATTCGTTAGATGAATAAGACTTCATAGTAGGGAACAGAGTGTAAATATATTGTAATAAAGTATAAGTTTCGACAGTTTTGCATGCAACCCCTTGAAATCTATGTTTCCAAGAAATTTATCTAATAAGTATTCAAGAGTGTAAAAAGTTATCAGGGTACATGGAATTAAGCCTCTACTGGCTCCTTTACCTCATGGAAATGCATTTTATTCCATGGGTGATCTAGATCAGATGACAGGTTTATGCCATCTGATCAGGATCTACAATAATTGCTTTTAGAATAATAAGGTTATTTCTGACAAAGAGGCAACAGGGGTAGATCCAGATCTGATGGCACAATTTTAATCAAAGATGTATCTATCGCCTCAAGTTTAAAAAACTGAGCAAGAAAACCAGTCTCAGATCTTACCCTTCCAATAGGTCACTTAACATTTGGGGCTCAATTTCAACCAATCACAATTCTGAGATGAGACTTGTCTCTATTCTCAGTTTAATTACCTTAAGACCTGGTCTCATATTAAAAATTACTAACCTGTCTACAGGCACAGACAATTAAGGGGATTTTTATACAAGTTATTGTCACTACATCAATTTTAATGCATGATAATAAATTAATCAAAATTATTGACTAATATTTGAACACATTTGCATATAAAATGAATATGTGTACTGAAAAGAAGGCACAGTTATTCTCATATAGTGGGAATATACATCACAGCATATGTCATATCACAACTAGTGTAGACCCACCGAATTGCACTCCAGGTAATTACATGAACTAAATAATCTCTATGCACTTAAGGTCATTACATAAAATAATCTCTACATGTAGTAATTACATGATGAAAATAACCTCTTAACTACAGGGCAAATTTGAATTTTGTAAAGCTATCATATCTGACTTGCACCAAACGAAAATATACATGTACTATCGTATAAACACCGACAAGAAGTTTTATACTGCAAGTGCTTATAAGTTCATCAGTTTAACAGATTAGTTATACATTTAAATTCTGAATAATGAGAAAGAGACATTTAGTGTTACGATAACTGCCATTTACTGACCTTAAACACATTCTAATTCATTTTTAATAGATTTGCTTTTTTAAAAGATTATTTTTATCACCTGATTACCTTCTGATCAGGGTCCAAACTATTCATTTTTCCGTCGATACACTGAATGCCCATGTGATACAGGCATATCATGATGTTAAGGGTTAAGAAATACTGATTATCAAGCAAACAGAATATGACATTGCAATTCATGAAAAGACCATTTAACTCTGTCCATTAACAGGATTGTCTGACAGGAATTTATACGACTGGGTAGCCTGATCTGAGTGCTAAAAGTGGCATGCCGAACTGGGTCTGCACTGGTTTCTAAAGAAAAATTGAATTCCAACAATGCGGTATACAATTAAGTGATTATAATGGTAATTATTTTACAATACCATGATAGACATAATAAAACTGTATGTAAAACAATGATCTTGCACAAAGATTCTTGACAAAAACATCATATATTCAAGCAATGGGGTCTATAATTAAGTGAATATGGTAATTATTTTACAACATAATGATAAACATGATAGTTGTATGTAAAAGATTGTGACAGTCTTGAAAATAATATCATTACTTATCCAGAGATGCATGCAAGACTGTCATAACTGTCTTTACTTCAATGTAGTTACTTCATTCTTGCATGCTACCCTTAATATAAAAACAGATTGATTATCTGAAATAATATCATAATGAAATAAACGCAATGCAACAACGTTATATAAAACACCTACTTGTATAAAACATTCGGAAAAATAAAATAATCGGTAAACTAATCTCTTTGTTCCATGGGGTATGGTCAAATCCCATAGGAAAACAGGGTAGATCAAGATCAGCCAGCTCATCTGTGTCATCTGATTAGAAAGTACATTGTTTGCTTTTAGATTCATGCCATAAAAGTTGTACACGTATCTATGTAAAGAGTGTAAGACCCTTTTTATTTCATGAAAAAAAAAATATTCATTTGGAACATTTTGACAATAAATTTTGATCAGTTATTTTCTTTACGACAAAAAAGTCTATATAATGATTAAACTTGTTATTTAAAATACAAATGTACATTATTCAACAAAGACTGGTAACATTAGGAAACATTAAGCAAATGGATAGACAGGCATAAGAAGTGTACGAAAATTGCTGGTGACTATAGATGTGGAAAAGGTGCGTCGTTTACTTGACTTAAATTACGCCTGAGATCTAAGCGACGTCATTTTGACATAAATACTTTTTGTTTTATAATCAAATTCTACGAACTTCCCGAACAGCCCTCGTGTGTATGAAGATACTATTTAAACAAACCGATAATACTGCAAAATATCTTGCTGACAGGGAAATAAGAACATGTTAATACACTGTTTTTAACAACATTTTCTGAAATATTATGGTTTTATTTATAATAATATGTGGAGTCTAATTTTCACATAAATGACATTTTTGCACGAATATAAATTTGCACAGTTGTATTTTCTGATAGGATAGGATTTTATGTTGTAGGTATTAGCTGGGATTTAATTTCGTGCATTTTTGCCCGCGGTGGGATACATGCTAAAATAAAACCAGCATGAAATATATTGATACCACAGTATTTAACGATCATTGTTTGTAATATCCAATACAGTGTTTTTTCAATATTCATAAAAAAAATTTGAAATAACTTTAACATACAGTCAGTCAGATTTTGGGGATTACCTTCCTGCTCCCCCCTCGCCCACTGCTGCAAGGTTACATTTCAGGGTGGGGTTACATATTTCCTCATCTACTCCTCTTAGAATGGAATTTTTAAATTCTGTGAACACTTAAACCTGGAAACCTGTCTTTTGCGTTCTTCTTTGTCAAAATGCAGCTCCAAAACTGAACAAGGGTCATTCCTATCCTTCACTTATGTGCAATTCCTACGCATCAGGCACCGCCAAATCAGCGTGGTTGCAGCCACAGTTCCCTCTATAGTTGGAAAAACTTTTATTATGTCCATCTTGTTTTCTCTCATCAAAATGTAAAGTAAATAATGAAAAAAAAACATCTTTAAAGTTAGACGTTTGAAAGACTTGTGTAGTGCGGTAGTCAGTTTAGATCCACGCCTTCGTCATCTGGAAAATATAAAAAAATATGCATGAATGTCAAATAAAGTAGTTTGAACAAAACTGACAAGATGTTTTGTTTAATAAGAGATTTATTTTAGGCAAATATTGAAGTTTTTCTTCACAAAATATTAATAAAATTTCATAATACATGTAAAAGTCCGCTTTTTAAATAATTTACCCTTAAACGGGTTATTTTATGTTCCGAGATCATACTTTACCCCTTTACTGCATGGGGTATGATTGTTATCCCATGGTAAACACTGCAGATCCAGATCGGCTGGCACATGTGTGCTGTTTGATCAGGATCTACACTGTTCACTACTTGTTCATAAATAACCTAATCATTCTTAAAGCTAACAGTGTAGATCCTGATCAGATGGCTTGAATTTGCTGATTGATCAGTGCCCAAGGTTATAAAACTGAGCATGGAAACCAGTCTCAAATCTCAAGCATCTGATTGGCTGAAATGGCGACTGGTCGCCATTTCAGCCAATCAGATGCTTGAGATTTGAGACTGGTTTCCAATCTTAGCTTTATAACCTCCAACACTGTATCTACACATAAGAAAGCAGCCATATTACATGTAGTAAAGGGTTAAAGGTTTAAATTTTATATTCTTTTATAACAGTCAAGCTATAATCAAAGAGAAGTCGAAACATATTAAATTTATTAAGTTGAAAGCAAAAAAAAGTTCAGTTCTATAGACCAGTCTCAAAACTCCAGCTTGCAATAGGTTAGTTTGGAGTCCATTTAGAAAATTGGACTCTTTTTCAGCCAATCAACTGATCACAATTAGATCCTGGTTTACAGTCTGCGTTTTATTATCTTGGATCATGGTTCCATTGCCCTCCAGTATCTCGTAAGAAATCAGTGAGACAAAGGTTAATTCTTAGAATGAAGATGAAAGATTTTCATTTCCTATCAAACATAAAAATTTAATGGCATGTAAATAAATTCAACCATTCTGGAAAGAGAAAAAAAGTTAATACCAGTACTAAGTTTAATAGTTATTGGAAGGAATAAAAAAACATTAACAAAATAGAATTTTTTAAATACTGTTAGTTTCAAGTTAAACAGTATTATTCATTTTTAAAAAAAGATTCCTTAAAAAAGACATTTCCAGGCATTTTAACCAGTCAAAACTTCAAACCTCTCAATAAAGTTCCACAAACATTTTTTTCAAAAACATTTGGTGTTCTCATCTAAGTACATTTATGTACCTGCATCAAATACCTAACCTGTGCATTCTGATCAGGATCGGCACTAATCACTTCTTGTTAAAAAATAAACCAATAATTTATACAGTGACCAGTATAGAACCGGATCAGCCTGTTAATCTATTCATTTTGATCAGGATCTGCAATGTTCCAATTTTTATTAAATAAATAATCAAAGAAACTTTCAAGCAATCTGCGTAGATCTTGATCGGACTACAAAGATATCCATGCTAATCTGATTAACCCTTTCCTCCATTGATGCACCTTTATTGCATGGGCAAACAGTTTAGATCCAGATCACCTGGCACATTCTTGTCATCTGATCAGGATCTAAACTGTTTGCTTTTTGATTCATTAGGTTTTTCTGACCAAAATGCAACCAGTGCAGATCCTGATGAGACGGCGCCGATGTGCCGGCTGATCTGGATCTACACTCGTCGCAGATGCGTAAATATGCTTATTTTTTAGGAAATGGTTATAAAAAGCAACCACTGTGGAGATCCAGATCAGATTGCATAAAGTTTCCAGCTGATCTGGATCAACACTGGATGCACAAAAATAAACAGGTATTATTATATGGAAAAAATGTACCCATGTAAATATATGAGGTAAACATAAACTTTTAACCCTTTACTCCATGGGATATGACTGGTACTCACGAGCAAAGCGTGTATAGCAAGATCTGCCGCTTATCTTAACTTTAACACTTTACTCCATGGGATATGGCTGTTACTCACGAGCAAAACGTGTATAAAGAGAATCTATCATTGGTATTCGGCGAAGATCAAGGTATCTCAACCCGAGGGTAATGCTTTCCAGACGGAAACGAGGCTGTGCCGAGTTTCCGTCTGGAAAGCATTGCCCGAGGGTTGGGATACCGCGATCTTCGCCGAATACCAATGATTGATTATTTTTCTCACTTACTTCTTGAAGATTTAAACAAAGTTCTTTAAAATTAAAAAAAACGCAAACTTTTAGAGAACTATTTCTTTTGCGTAACTTCCAGTAGGAACGGTAAATCAGCCACGAATACAAAGTCCTGTCAAAGTTTATCAACCCTAACATGTAGGCCTTCAACAATATCGTTACAAATAAAAGAAAGGAAAAGAATCGTTTTTTCATTGAATGAAAACAGCTGGTTTATCCTTTGAAAACGGATCTGCGATTTTTAAGGTTATTCGTGATTTCGTCACAATTCAAAAAAATTGAATTGTACATACCAGTTGAAATATCCCGATTAAACAGCAGTAGGCCTATATTTTCTATTTTATTCTCCATTCACTTTCTTCATAGATCCTGATGTTTAACGAAGCTCGCAACAGCGGTATAAGAATGAAACACTCTAAAAAAATTAGCATTTTCAGACTCATGCCACGATAAACACTTCCAAGTTCCAGCGTTGAGAATTTAACAACCTCCGAGTGGATACTTTCCAAATGATTTTTGAAATAAATCCTGATAAAACAAAATCAACAGCTTGCTCTGTTTGAAAAAGTAAACATTCGTTTAATTACGTCACATAATGAACTTAAATGACGTAGTAATAAGCATCATGACGTAGGCTAAATCAATAATGAAAGTGCTCAATTAATACGGTGCGCAATAATACGAAAGTACGCGAGCACGCGGAGTGTTAGATAAGGCCATGCGAGATAAGGAAATCTCACACGGCTAAAAATAGAGATTTTTCTGTCTAGTAAGTGAGAAAGCAAGATCAGCCGCTTATCTTAACTTTAACACTTTACTCCATGGGATATGACTGTTACTCACGAGCAAAAAGTGTATAGCAAGATCCGCCGCTTAATTTTACTTTTAACCCTTTACTCCATGGGATATGACTGTTACTCACGAGCAAAAAGTGTATAGCAAGATCCGCCGCTTATCTTTACTTTTAACCCTTTACTTCATGGGATATGACTGTTACTCACGAGCAAAACGTGTATAGCAAGATCAGCCGCTTATCTTTACTTTTAACCCTTTACTTTATTGGATATGACTGTTACTCACGAGCAAAACGTGTATAGCAAGATCAGCCGCTTATCTTTACTTTTAACCCTTTACTTCATGGGATATGACTGTTACTCACGAGCAAAGCGTGTATAGCAAGATCAGCCGCTTATCTTTACTTTTAACCCTTTACTTCATTGGATATGACTGTTACTCACGAGCAAAGCGTGTATAGCAAGATCAGCCGCTTATCTTTACTTTTAACCCTTTACTTCATTGGATATGACTGTTACTCACGAGCAAAGCGTGTATAGCAAGATCAGCCGCTTATCTTTACTTTTAACCCTTTACTCCATGGGATATGACTGTTACTCACGAGCAAAACGTGTATAGCAAGATCAGCCGCTTATCTTTACTTTTAACCCTTTACTTCATTGGATATGACTGTTACTCACGAGCAAAGCGTGTATAGCAAGATCAGCCGCTTATCTTTACTTTTAACCCTTTACTCCATGGGATATGACTGTTACTCACGAGCAAAAAGTGTATAGCAAGATCAGCCGCTTATCTTTACTTTTAACCCTTTACTTCATGGGATATGACTGTTACTCACGAGCAAAAAGTGTATAGCAAGATCTGCCGCTTATCTTTACTTTTATTTCTTTACTCCATGGGATATGACTGTTACTCACGAGCAAAAAGTGTATAGCAAGATCTGCCGCTTATCTTTACTTTTATTTCTTTACTCAATGGGATATGACTGTTACTCACGAGCAAAACGTGTATAGCAAGATCCGCCGCTTAATTTTACTTTTAACCCTTTACTCCATGGGATATGACTGTTACTCACGAGCAAAAAGTGTATAGCAAGATCCGCCGCTTATCTTTACTTTTAACCCTTTACTTCATGGGATATGACTGTTACTCACGAGCAAAAAGTGTATAGCAAGATCTGCCGCTTATCTTTACTTTTATTTCTTTACTCCATGGGATATGACTGTTACTTACGAGCAAAACGTGTATTTCTTGCATACCGGATAAGTATTTCCACGTGATTTACCGGGGAAAGAAAATCTTATCTTTTCCCAAGGGAAAAGATAACGTTCGCGTGCTACATAATTGACGTCACGTCTTTTAATATCTGACGTCATTTATTCAAGTTAGTGACGTCATTTAGAAAATAAGGTTTACGTTTACGTCAATATTTTAACGTAAGGCAACAAATTTAGTTTGTATACATGTACACAAATGTTAAGAATAGGAAAGGTATGCAAGAAAAAGTATCTTGCATTGGAACTTCGGTAAAGATAGAAAAATCTGTCGACTCGGGTGAACTGTTTTGGCGGGAACTCGGCAGAGCCTCGTTCCCGCAAAACAGTTCCCCCTCGGTGACAGATTTTTCCATCTTCACCTCACACTCATGCAAGATACTTATAAGCAAGATCAGCCGCTTATCTTTACTTTTAACCCTTTACTCCATGGGATATGGCTGTTACTCACGATCAAAGCGTGTATAGCAAGATCAGCCGCTTATCTTTACTTTTATTTCTTTACTCAATGGGATATGACTGTTACTCACGAGCAAAACGTGTATAGCAAGATCTGCCGCTTATCTTTACTTTTAACCCTTTACTCCATGGGATATGACTGTTACTCACGAGCAAAACGTGTATAGCAAGATCAGCCGCTTATCTTTACTTTTAACACTTTACTCCATGGGATATGGCTGTTACTCACGAGCAAAGCGTGTATAGCAAGATCCGCCGCTTATCTTTACCTTTAACCCTTTACCTAAAGGGATATGACTGTTTCTCACGAGCAATGCGTGTATATAGCAAGATCAGCCGCTTATCTTTACCTTCAACCCTTTACTCCATAGAATATGACTATTACTCACGAGCAAAGCGTGTATAGCAAGATCAGCCGCTTATCTTAACTTTAACCCTTTACTCCATGGGATATGACTATTACTCAGGAGCAAAGAGTGTATAGCAAGATCAGCCGCTTATCTTAACTTTAACCCTTTACTCAATGGGATATGACTGTTACTCACGAGCAAAACGTGTATAGCAAGATCAGCCGCTTATCTTTACTTTTATTTCTTTACTCCATGGGATATGACTGTTACTCACGAGCAAAGAGTGTATAGCAAGATCAGCCGCTTATCTTAACTTTAACCCTTTACTCAATGGGATATGACTGTTACTCACGAGCAAAGAGTGTATAGCAAGATCAGCCGCTTATCTTAACTTTAACCCTTTACTCAATGGGATATGACTGTTACTCACGAGCAAAGAGTGTATAGCAAGATCAGCCGCTTATCTTAACTTTAACCCTTTACTCAATGGGATATGACTGTTACTCACGAGCAAAGCGTTTATAGCAAGATCAGCCGCAAAGAGTGTATAGCAAGATCAGCCGCTTATCTTAACTTTAACCCTTTACTCAATGGGATATGACTGTTACTCACGAGCAAAGAGTGTATAGCAAGATCAGCCGCTTATCTTAACTTTAACCCTTTACTCAATGGGATATGACTGTTACTCACGAGCAAAGAGTGTATAGCAAGATCAGCCGCTTATCTTAACTTTAACCCTTTACTCAATGGGATATGACTGTTACTCACGAGCAAAGCGTTTATAGCAAGATCAGCCGCTTATCTTAACTTTAACCCAATACTCCATGGGATATGACTGTTACTCACAAGCAAAACGTGTATAGCAAGATCAGCCGCTTACTGGACTGAATATATATGTTGTTTTTAGAGGAAAGCGTCCAGTGTAGATCCCGATCAGATGGCAAGGATGTGCACATGCAATAAAAACCCCATAAATATTGTATAAGGTTAAATGCCGTCCATATTAAGTGAACAGTCTTTTTAGTCAGATTTTATTTTATTTTGGCTCAAAATATCACCTTAGTCATGTAAACTGATAACTTCTTTTTTTTTGTTAGAGATATGCCTCCTGCTATGCCTCCTCCGTATATCAGCAACCTACATTTAGGAAAGCTACAAAAATCAACACCGATCATGAACGCTTTGAGTCGGGATAAAAAAAGACAAAATTTGAGCTCCAATATGATACACCAAGCTTGTTTTAAGTTTGAAGTTTGTTTTAGAAATGCATGCATCAGAGTAAACAATTTCTGTTGTAAGAGATTTCGATCAAATATGATTTCATAAAGTGTAATTGATACGAAATAATAAAGTTAAATAAAAAAAATTAAATAGATGATCTTAGATTTTAAAATCTACTTACACAAAGTCTACCTGAATTACCACCCTTAAGTTGTGATACACATGAACACTTCATTGCTCTTCGGACAATGGGAGACTATGCAAAGAGAAATACCAATATTGTTATATAATTATTATCTCGCTTTGTCGGGTAAACATTAAAATAGAAACAAGAAGTAAAACGTTTGTGAAAATTCCGCTGGAAAAAATGAATGAAAATTGTTTTAATTAAGAAAACACCTCTTAAAGGTTTGCTATACTTATATTCATTTATTGAAAATGAAAGTTGTTTTATAGACAGGAATTTAATCTTTAACTGTTAGTATAAAAGTTATAAAATTATGTTATTTTCGTTTGTTTTTCTTTTAAATTTCTGTTCGAAATCAAAACAAAAAAATCTGAAAAAGCTGTCAAGTTGATAGAACGTTAAAAAATAAAGCCATAGTACAAACTGTCACAAATTTTAAAATACGGTGAAATGAATAACATTCGCGATGTACTTATTTCCGTAGATTTCGAGCGTAAACCTATAAACGAAATAAATACCACCACGAAATGAGATTAAACTTAAACGTATTTTACAAAACTGAGATTCACGATGTTAAGTACCCACGAAAAAAGCGTTTCACGGAAAAACACAAATTGTATGCCCATGAGTACGAGTGCATGTACGGTACTAATAAGAAAAACGCTATTTTTGGACTTAGTCTTCAGTATCATTATTACATGTGTGTAATAATCTGAAAAAAAGGGTGCTACACCAAGGTGGTTTCTATTTGAAGGTGGTTTATTATCATAATTTTGAGAGCATGTAATTTACCGAGTAACATTCTACCGACCATTCCTTATTTAATCAGTATTGACTGCATGGCGGTAACGCACAGACACAAAAATAAATATACATACATTTGATTTCTTCTTTTTTACCAGAATGTTTCAGCTGCCTGACCACAGTCGTAATCTGTCACTGAGACTGTCCCAGGTTTTTAATGAGATAGGTGTCAATGAGGACCTGGTGATGAGGAGGAGAAGAGCGTGGATGTTAGTAGAGACCATAGATAACATTCACTTAAGCTTAAACGATAAACCGTCATCAGCGTTTAGTTTTGGTAGTCAGACAGAGGGGTCAACAACATTAAGCCTCCACACGGACATTGATTGCCTTTTTAGTGATGATGCTATTAAAGTTATATCAGACTGGTCAGAATGGGAGCCTGACTGTATACAGTATCTGATGGTACAAGATGATACCGTTCCTCTTGGCTACTGTTTACTACAAGCAGTAAGATCTGACGCTCCACTTCCTAAGCAACATATCGAGGATGAACACCACAGCATAGATCAAAGTGGTAGAGTTCTACTTAGACATTCAAGGTGTTTAAGACATACACGAGTTGAACCACATACAAGACATGGACCAGCTGCAGCTAGACATGCACTACCTGGAGGATATGATGTTGATGGCGTTGAAGCACTGCATTGTTCAACATGGCCTAAGGAAGCTGATGCCTGGTTACAACATCAGAGTGCCAGTGGCTGGCCAACAGAAAATATGAAGCGATATTCTGTCGAACAAGGATGTTTTGTTGTCCCAGTTGCCAGCAAGGCAGGTGTGTACCAGGATCTGGAATGGAGAATATCTACCTCTCTTGCTGAAAGATGTTTAATGTGGAATCTAAATATATCACAGTTAAGATGTTACATTCTAATGAAGATGATCATCAAAACATTTCTCAAACCTAAATTTGGAGAAGTTGTATCCAGTTTTATGTGCAAGAATATTTTATTCCAGTGTATAGCCGATACCAGAGTTGGCCGTGAATGGCATGACGGTAGCTTAGTTACACGTGTAAATCAGTGTTTGCAAGCTTTGCTAAACTGTGTATTAACCGAACACTGTCCTCATTTCATTATACCGCAAAATAACCTACTTGCTGGTAAATTGTCTGCAGAAGTCAAACATCAACTTACAGAAGTCATCTGCAAGTTGACCGAGAACATAGAGCAATCATTGTTGGCCATACAAATAGATGGTCTTGGTAATCGTCTTACTGTAAAATCTGGTGGTATATCTGGAGTTTATTTGATGTCGAAATATGGCATTGCTATTCAGGTAGCAGCAAATAACATAAACTGGATTACTATCTTTTTATCTGGATACATCAAAGAAACTTTAAAGGAAATGTGCGCAGATGTTGATTCTTGTTACCAAGTTCTTTCTATCAAAGTTCTTGTATATAGATTGTGTCAGTTGAATTCAGTAGGCAGTAGACTGGAGCAAGCAGCAAGTAGACTTTATACACCATTTCTCTGTTCCCACATAGGATCAGTAATAGCATCTATAGATATACACAATTCCCGGGTTATATCTCGTGAAGCCACGAGATGGTTCTGCTTTGGCTTGAACTCGGATATCTCATCGGGGAAGCTGAAACTCGCATCAGCTCTGTACAGTGCTGGAGATCTATGGAGATGTGAAACAATCCTGGCTTCTCTTAAACGGCAGCTGTCACAAACAACTGTATGTTCATTGTGTTATTGCTATAGATTTCAAAAATACACTTCAGACGACTTTAACAAACTCTGCTATGAGAAAAATGAAAATGTGATAAAACAAAATATGGCTTTCTGTGTCAAATATTTGCCATTTGAGGTGAACTGTATTCCTTGTGAGCTGAAATATGAGATGTTTAGATCCACAGAAGAGGACCGGCCTTACAGAGATGAAGATGATTACTGGATGGACTGGGCTGTGGTGGACTCCCTGCCATACCTCCACTTCTTGCAGTATAAGGTCTACAGCCAGCTTCACAGACCAGCAGATCAACAACAAGCTCTTGATAATCTGATCAGGACAGTAGTCACTGAACTAAACCTTGGTCATAGAGAGACGGCACTGAATCTGCTAGGACAGTGTATGGAACAGGAGAATAGACATGAAGAAGCGTTTCGTTGTTACATACTTTCATTGAATGTGAGGGCAATAAATAATGTAGCGAAATGGCATGTGTGTAGACTATTAGCTCGACAGTTTCAACATTGATATAAATGCTCAAGCTCAAGACAAATGTCACTGACTGACAAATTAATATAGACGTGTATGTTTTCGTAATTTTGGACCTAGCTAATTTATTTTAGTTTCAACGTAAGGAAATTAAAATTAAATTGACGAAAGTTTTATTTTAAAGTTTATGTTACACCTTTCTCTTTTATATTCGTAAAATTGAAACTTAACTTACCTAAGTTTGATTTTGCGGTATACATGTAGGTTAACACGTTTTTCTTTTTATTATTCATTTCATTTATCGACAAATTATCATATGCAATATGGTAATAAATTGTTATACAATTAAAGCAATAATATCTAGCAGACATTGAAAACATGCGACATAACGACAGCTTAGCTTTTTATCTTTATTAAGGTTCTGTGTATATGTTTGAAAAAGATCCTTATTCTGTATGAATACTCCATTTATGAATTCAATTGAATGTCCGATTAATCGACAAATCGCTGGCATGTCCGATTTTATAAACTACACAAGTTATGAGATAATACATTTTAAACAACATTTAGCGATGTAAATCGAGTTATTGCAAAAGTACATTTACTTTTTTCATTGAGAAATTAATCAGCACTAAGTAAAGTAACAGTAAAGGAATTCCAGCCGTGGTCTTGGTTCAGAGTCGTTCCCGATCCTTGGATTCTCTCCACCCATACCTTTTCTCTTTCTCTCAAACGGACCGTAATGGCTTCCGATCCGCAGTTATGGTAAACACCATCTCCTGCAAATACCCTCCCAAACACAGTAAAATCCTTAACGATGTTCAAATCCACCCACGACCTTAGCATACACGCTGTCACATGTATTAGATACAACCCTGGAACGGAAGTCGTAAACTGTCCCCTTTCTACGTCATATCCGCTTCCTTCATTGGTGACTAAAACGTCGTACATGACGCGCTGGTTTCCTGTTAGCGGTGTTGTTTGAGAAAGTCGCACGTGTGTCGCTATAGCCGGTTGTTTTACGTTTTGTTCGACTGTCGCAAGCCTCTCGAACAGTCTTGCAATTTCGGTTTTCATGTTGATTTGGGCCTCAATTATATGATAATCATACGCATATCTTGAACATTCGCATGCCTGCCATGGCTCATCTTCTTGCCCATTAGCATTCAGAATCAACAGAGACGGTAACAGAAAAATAAAGAAAATCATCTTTTATATTCCAAAATGACAACTTATGTCTTTATCGTGCTATGACAAAATGTGTCTCAAAGGCAATGACACTTTACACTGGCCAAGTAAACTCTCGGACATTAATTGCTCACCTAAACTGTCTTGATCATTTATGTTCGGTGCGATAAGTCGGAAGTATTTGTCGTTAGTCAGTTTGCCGATTGGCGTCGGATCAGTCTTCGTGAATTTGTATGGTCATACAAGATGGCGGATGAACTCTTTGGCTTTTCGTTAAACGGTGTTCTCAATTAGATAATACCTGTAAATGTCATTTTTATTTGTATATTGATGTATAAGCGCAGATAGTATTTTTTCAAAAGCTCTCTTCTGGGAATCTTGCACCCGACACTAGTTGATCGTATGTCAAAATATGTAAAATAACATAAATAGACAGAATGTTTGTTCAGATGAGCTAATCGGTTGTTTAAGATGTTTATTATATCTATATTTTCTTCCCGAAACGTTATTTACAACTGGGCTAACGACTGCGCTTTGTAAACATGTTTATTTATTTTCCTTGTTTGTTTTATTAGCGTTCAACTGTTAAATTTATGAAAACTTTAATTTAATTTAATATAAAAATTTAAAATCAAGTAAACAAAATTCTGTAAGAAGAAACTAATGTATGATTTAAATACACATATAGGTTTTTAAAGCTGTTCGTGCATTATAATAATTAGATCGATTTGAGGCAAAGTCATGGAAATGTTAAATAATGATGGAAATGGCAAATTGATTGTTGGAAAAAGACATAAAATAAAGAATAAAATAGTAAAATAGTCAGTATTGGAATTAGCAGACATACTGATAATACGTCGATGTCAATTTTAAAGTGAACTTCAATACAATTTCAGAAAAAAATACAATGACAACGATTGTATGTTATAAAAGTATGAGGTTTTGTACGGTTTTGACATATAATATCTCATCAATCCATGGGATTAAAATTTAAACTTTTATCACGTTTATTTATGATATTTGGACCACAATAAATATACGGCGATTCGTAAAACTTCGGGTTTAAAAAACTGTTACGTGGAATTTTACCACGCTTTATTATTTAGTTTATTGACAAAGACGAACTTTCCTCACTAGAGACTTTCAGTTGAAAATAGGTTTGATTTAAAATCTGCATTTATTACAATACACTCACATAAACTAATCGATGCATTGTACAAAATTAAATCTTTAGTTTGCATGTTAACTATGTTTTTATCTTAAACGTACCCCATATCCTTTCCACGACCATAACGTATTTAAACGTGACAAAATTTTGACTTCCCAAAACCCAACCCTGTTTCACCGGAAGACGCCCGAAACGTATTTAAACGTATAAAAAAATCGCTTTTCAAAACCCGACCCTGTTTTTTCGTCGGAAACCCGTCGATTTATTTTTCATTTTTAAAAAAGTCCTTACTTTGGTGGCTTTTTAAAAGAACACGGAATCATCGATCAGTATTTTAAAACCATTAGTCCTTTGAACGCATCGCATATTTTCTCTCAAATATAATTTAGTAAGAAATTGAATACATTTGACTTAGATAATCTGATAAGAAATAAGTAATTTTAAAAAGTTCAATTTTAAGAAAAAATCTAATTACATGTGTTGCTGTTTCTTCAACTTTCATTGTCAAAATAAAAAAGTGGCTCCAAAACAGTTATTCATTATTTTTTAAAAATCCTATATCTACCTAGTAATAACTTAAAAATGACATTTTTTGCAATGGCATAAAAATTAATTACTGTTAATTAGATTAATTAATTTACGGAATTTTACGTTACTGTCTTCCTGCGAAAAACCGAATTTTTCACCTATTGCGTAAAAGAGCGTTGAAATTCGGGCAAAAAGGTATATGCTTTATTCAAACATACATTTATCAACGGGCATTTAAAAAAATTACGCAGATTGGGTTTAAAAATCGTGAAAAAAAGCACACGTTTAAATACGTTTCGGGCGTCCTCCAGTAAAAAAAAGGGCCGGGTTTTGAGAAGTCAAAATTTTGTCACGTTTAAATACGTTACGGACGTCCGTCCAGATAACAGGGTCGGGCGCGGAAAGGATATGTCTGTGATAGGTAAACACAATCTGGGGTAAAAGGATTGTAAAGTTCACGGCCTTGCGGCCAGGCGGCTTGAAGTTAGCGGCCTAGCGGCCTGGCGGCGTGAATTTAGTGGCCTAGCGGCCTGATGGCGTAAAGTTGGTGCCCTAGCGATCTGGTGGCGTGAAGTTAGCGGATTAGCAGCCTAGCAGCGTAAAGTTAGCTGATAGCGGACTAGCGGCCTGGCGGCGTGAAGTTAGCAGAGTAGCGGCCTAGTGGCCTGGCGGCGTGAAGTTAGCGGAGTAGCGGCCTATCGGCCTAGCGGCCTGGCGGCGTGAAGTTAGCGGCCTAGCGGCCTGAAGTGTGCTGCCTTTTTTTAACAATTTAAGCATACCTTTAAAACAGCTTGAAATTTGTTTTCACAGCATTAGATGTACATTGAATGGGTGTATAAGCAAAAATATCAACATGAACTAGCGTCATGATTATCTTTAAAGATGATCTCTTTTTACAGAATAAGATGTACATTGCAGGGGTGTTTAAGAAAAAATATCAACACGAACTAGTTTTTTTTAATTGGCGCAGCCTGGCGGCCTAGCGGCCTAAACATAATATTTATCACAATTAATCTATGAATTTGACCTGGCAAAAATAATCATAATGTTTACCGAGTTCGAATTGCGTGCTATAGTTGTTAGACATATACAATGAGATTGGAGATTGCAGTCAAACCTAAACCAAAATCGACCGAGCGACGGCGACGACAACGTGAGTGAAATGGCTCGACACATTCTTCGAACAGCTGAGATTGGTGTTGCCCGTCATCTAATTGAATTTATCCCGACACATTTTTCACAGTTCGTGTTTGTATTTTTACATACATAGATAAAAATACTTTACCGACCTTCCTACCTTGGTGGGTCAACAACTCAAAATTATAGTATTTGCTAACTTAATCATTAACTTATGTCAAAATAGTGTTTATTAAAGCACATTTTGACAATAAAGTAGAATTTGGTAAATTGCCCTAGAAGCCTTTTTGTTTTAAGTAATCAATTACAGAAAAACTTTGTATTTATCATTTAATCAACAAACACGGAAAATATTAACATTTGATTGAGGCGGTTAAGTTGAAATTCAATTTGCTACTCACGCAAATAACTAACAATTTTAAGACAGCCTTGGTATATTTGTTAAACTATATGTACAATAATTAATGTTTTAATTAAAATTATGACGGCTCTTCAAAGAACTGTCAATTTCCTGATTAAATTGTTTAAAGCGTAACTCTCTTCCGAAGCATCACGTTCTACAGGTGATAATAGAACGTAGTATGGCATAACAATCAATTACAACCTAACCAGTTTTAAACAGTCACCCAAGGGAGTAAATAAAAAAAAATAAAGGAGGTGGCTACTTAAGACTTGTAAAAATTACAGCAAACTGTCAATTTAGGACATATTAAAATTGACAGGTGGTTGCTGAAGGCAGGTGGCTGCTAAGGCAGGTTTTACTGTATATGTTATTATCTTTTTGTCTATCTCTCCCAGTCGATGGACGTTTTTATCATTTGTGTAAACATACTGGGTTACCAACTGTAAATGTTATCAAACTATATTACACCAATTAAATGATAAAGCTAGATTGAAAGCGTTAGATTCTTTAAATTAATAATGAAAAGAAGCTTCATAGCATCTACTTTAAAACGCGAATTTAATTAAGGTTTTGCAAGCATTACAAATGGCGAAAACTGGCTAAAATTTTATAAATGAATTTTGAGGAAAATACTCATTTTCAAGCTAGATTTTAATGAAGAAATGTAACTATCTTAAGGATGCACTAATATTTGCAAGCTCAGTTTAGTCTAATTCTAATTCTTATTACCAAGTACACGCTAAAAAAAGAAAATCCGTTGTGTGCTGGTCTGCAAACATTAGTGTCAATTCGTCAAAATAATGTTAACTTTCAAGGAATTCAAGAATGACGTCTTCAACAGCTATTTCCAGAGTTCTTGTTTAGACGGTATTTCTGAAAAGATACATCAAAATAATTTACCCTTGTAACCCAACTCTGTACTCAAATGAAAATCATAAAGTGTCCATTCAATATTTACTAAACACAGGAAAACTATCTAAAGGGACGTCAACAGTCGTCATTGGATTGCCATCAATACAAAAAGAAAATTATAAAAATCTCTCTATCGGCAAAATGTAGTAATATAAAACTTTGCACAGATAAATGTTATCAACAACCACTTGATATAATTATCAAAATACAGATCATGAATTATCATAGTCAAAGTTTAAAAGTCCTTTTTTCGTGTTCGTTGGGAGACAAGCAATCGTGAGATTTCAATATTTGTATATCTACTAATCACAGAAAGTTTACAGAAATATAAATTTCCGCTGGGATTAAAAATGAACGAATCATTGTTTTAAGAGAGAATCACCATTTAATGGTTTGATAGTTTCTTTTGTTTTGCTTTCTGTAATAAAAAAAATCTAACATGTTGCCAGAAAGCGTAAAAAGCAAGTCATATGACAAACTGTCATTAAGTTTAAATACTGTAGACTCATTAATGTGTCAGTCTACCGACCATAATTTATTTAATCAGTATTGACTGCATGGCAGTAAAACACTGACATAATAATAAATATACATATTTCACTTTTTCTTTTTCAGAATATTCCAGCCGCCTGAACACAGTCAAAATCTGTCACTACGGCTGTCCCAGGTTCTTGATGAGATAGGTGTCAATGAGGACCTGGTGATGAAAAGGAGAAGAGCGTGGATGATATTAGAGACCATAGATAACATTCATTTAAGGTCAAGCGATATACCTTTTTCAGCGTTTAGATTTGGCAGTCAGACAGAGGGATCAACAACATTAGGCCTACAATCGGACATTGATTTGCTTTTTAGTAAAAATGATGTAAGAGTTATAGCAGACTGGTCAGAATGGGAGCCTGACAGGATACAGTATCTGATGGTACAAGATGATACAGTATCTCCCGGCTACTGTTTGCTACAAGCAGTAAGATCTGATGCTCCACTTCCTTCGCGACATATCGAGGATGAACACCATAGCATAGATAACAGTGGTAGAGTACTGCTTAGACATTCAAGGTGTTTAGGACAAATTGGAGATATAAGACATGGTCCAGCCTTAGCGACCCATGCACTACCTGGAGGAAGTGATGTTGATAGTGTTCAAGCAATGCATTGTTCAACATGGCCTAAAGAAGCTGATGCCTGGTTACAACAGCAAAATGCAAGTGGCTGGCCAACAGAAGGTATGAAGCGATATTCAGCAGGACAAGGATGTTTAATTGTGCCGGTTGCCAGTAAGATAGGAGTATACCAAGAACTAGAATGGAGAATATCTGCTTCCCTTGCTGAAAGATGTTTAATGTGGAATCTCAATATAACACAGTTGAGATGTTACATTCTAATGAAGATGATTATCAAAACATTTTTCAAACCTAAATTTGGAGATGCTATTTCCAGTTTCATGTGCAAGAATATTTTATTCCAATGCATAGCCGATTCTAGAGCGGGCAGTGAATGGAATGAAGGTAGCTTAGTGACCTGTGTAGATCAGTGTTTGCAAGCTTTGCTAAACTGTGTATTAACAGAACACTGTCCTCATTTCATTATACCCCCAAAATAACCTACTTGCTGGTAAATTGACTGCACAAGTCAAAAATCAACTTTCAGAATTCATGTGCAAGCTGACTGAGAACATATCACAATCATTGCTGGCCATACAAATAGATGATCTTGATTATCGTGTTACTGCACAATATGATGGTATATCTGAAGTTTATTTGATATCTAAACATGAGATTGCTATCACTGTGGAAGAAATGAACATAAACTCAATTGCAATCGTTTTGTCTATATACATCAGAGATGCTTTAAAGAAAGTGTCGGAAAATGGTGATTCTGTTTACCAAAGTCTTACTCTCCATGTATATAGATTGTGTCAGGTGAATTCAGCGGGCAGAAGGCTGGAGCAAGCAACAAGTAGACTTTATACACCATTTCTCTGTTCTCACATAGGATCAGTAATAGCATCTGTAGATATACACAATTCTCGGGTTATATCTCGTGAAGCACTGAGATGGTTCGCCTTCGGATTGAACTCGGATACCTCATCAGGGAAGCTGAAACTGGCATCAGCACTGTACTGTGCTGGGGATCTATGGGGATGTGAAACACTCCTGGCTGCTTTAAAATGGCAGCTTTTACAAGCAACTGTATCATCGGAATGTTTTTGCTATGGATTTCAAAAATACACTTTAGACGATCGTCAAAATCTCTGCTATGAGAAGAATGAAGAAGTGATAATACATAACATGGCTTTCTGTGTCAAATATTTGCCATTTGAGGCGAACTGTATTCCTTGTGAGCTGAAATATGAAATGTTCAGATCCACAGAAGATGACCGGCCATATAGAGATGAAGATGATTATTGGATGGAATGGGCCGTGGTGGACTCCCTGCCATACCTCTACTTCTTGCAGTACAAGGTCTACAGCCAGCTTCACAGACCAGCAGATCAGCAACAAGCTCTTGATAATCTGATCAGGACAATAGACACTGAACCAAACCTTGGTCATGGAGAGACGGCACTTAATCTGTTAGGACAGTGTATGGAACAGGAGAGCAGACATGAAGAAGCTTTACGTTGTTATATGATTTCATTGAATGTGAGGGCAAGAAATAATGTGGCGAAATGGCATGTGTGTAGACTTTTAGCTCGACTGTTTCAAAATTGACGAAGTTCTCAAGTTCAAGAAAATGTCAATAACTGACAATTGAAGTTGTTTTTACATGTCACATCGTTTACAATGAATTTATTTGTCATATTTACTGACAAATAAGTTGTTTGCGTATGTCACATTGACTGACACCGACTGTCAGAGCAATTTATTATTCCACATTGGCTGACAATGACTATTGTAGTGTTTCATTAATTCACGTGTCAAATTGATTGACAATGACTACTGTAGAACTGGATTTATTCGCGTTGGTTTTATTTTCGCTAATATTTGCTAATCGCTTGCCTCGCGAATTCATAAATATCTTGAATATATGATGAGTTTTGATATATCCGATAATAATTATCCGAAAAATGGCAACTTAAAATAGAACTGTTAATCACTTCAAACGCCACATATATTTCTTTTTGGGCCACCATTCATTTTTTTATTTAATTATTTAAATGAATTCGGCAAATAAAATAAACGAGTATTTCCTTAAACTATGTTAAGTTTTGAGTAATTTATTCTGATACAGGAAACGATATAGCTATTGTCAGCACTGTTTGTTATATTTTCACACCAAAACAAAATGCAGTTTGCCTAACAATATTATGTTTATTGATAGTTAATTGCTTTATATCACAGTAAGGACAATGGTATTTATCTGTACCGTTTGCATGTGTTTGACGATGAAATTGTGAGCATGGTTATAAATTATACTATATTTTCGGTTTCGAGTCTGACGACGTCGCGAATTTATGAATACGCGAATAAAGAAAATTGCTGATTTTTGACGGAAATCGCGAAACTTTGACCTCGCGAAATTAATGCGTTTTACAGTATTGTTGTGTTGCATTATTCCACATGTCTTATTGACTGATATTGACTGTTGGTGCATAGCTTTCTTCCACATATCAAAATGACATTGATTTTTGGTGCATTGCATTCTTCCACATGTCACATTGACTGAGTTTGACTGTTGGTGCATTACATGCTTCCACAAATGTCATGTCACATTGACTGACATTAACTGTTGGATCATTGCTTTGTTTCACGTCTCACATTGAATAACTTTGCCTGGTGGTGCATTGCATAGTTCGACATGTGAAATTGACTGACAAAGACTGTTGATAAATTGCATTGTTCCATGTGTCACTTTGACTACGAATTACTGTTGGTGCATTGTTTTGTTACACATGTCACAATGACTGACTTTGGCTGTTTGTGCTTTGCATAGTTCTACGTGTCACATTTAATAACATGGACTGTCGGTGCATTGCATTGTTTCACATATCACATTTACCAACATTGACTGTTGGTGCACTGTATAGTTCTACGTGTACATTTAGTAATTTACTAACATTGACTGTTGGTGCATTTCATTGTTTTACATGTCACATTGGCTGACATTGACCATTGGTGCATTGCATTGTTCCACATGTCACAGTGACCGACATTGACTGTGAGTGCATCGCACAATTCAACATGTTACATTAACTGACATTGCCCTTTGGTGTATTGCATAATACCACTACCACATGTCGCATTGACTGACTTTGACTGAAAGTGCATTGCATTGTTTTACCTGTCACATTGACTGACATTGACTGTTGATATATTACATTGTTCCACATGTCACATTGACTGTTTAAGCATTGAATTATTCCCCATGTCACATTGACTGACATTGACTGTTGGTGAATTGCATCGTTCAACACGCCCTCAAGAAGCTGATGTGTAGAGTGCACCAATCAGCTACTTCCGACACGAGCCTGGTTTCCAATCTCGCTTTTATGATAATCATTTTGCTTTTGATTTGAAAGTTTGAAGGATGTCATAAAAGTGATATCGGGGGTTCCATGAAAGACCGTGGTAACTACATTGCAACACAAATGTACGACTGTCTTGCAAGCAACCATAGATATGAAGCATGTCATAAATGTCATATCGGGGGTTGCATGCAAGACTGAGGTAACGAGATTGCAACAAAAATGTACGACAAGTTTGCATGCAACCATAGATATGAAGCATATCGCAGGAATGAGTGTCTTCAGGCATTTTAGTTATTATCATATTTAGAAAGAACTTAAAATTATTAGTTATTTTCTCATAACCATTTACTCCATAGATATAGGTTTTACCTTATACGGATCATGTGCAGATCCAGATCAGTTGGCAAATCAAAGATGTAATATCGGGAGGGATCTACACTGGTCGCTTCTTTGTCGGAATTAAAACAAACAGCAACAAATAAATCTGTAAGTGAACCGAGTAGATCAAAATAACACTGCAGAGATGTGCAGGCTGTTCTCGCTATGTTTGTGCAAGCGATTAAACCTTATCTATGGTATAAAGGGTTAAATAATATGCGATTTTGTTTCACATGTTGACTTAAAAATGTATATTGTAGCGAAACGTGCGAATTTTACAAAAAATGCACAATAATTAATATCGTCTGCACAACATTTTGACGAGGTCTAACGTCAGCTTTCTGATGACACCTGTTCACGCGTGTCCTATTTAATTTAGCAAATGGATAAAAACTTCTCATAATAAGATAATTATAACTCATAATTTTCGCATGTGATATTCTGACAAGAATTTTGAAATTCAACAGATTTGGAGACCATGTTACTGCAATTTCCTCAATAAATTAAATATATTATACCGCATAGTTTTATTGCTTTCTGCTCAACCCTACCCTGAACCACCACATAATTTTTTGTCGGTTTCAATTTCAAAATTTAAATTATTTTCGTGTAAGAAATTTAAAAGTTCAGAAATTCAAGAAATAATGGTAAAATAGTAAAAACATTTTAGGGGGTTTGGGTTGGCGGTCAATGCGTAGAGGGTACCCCATTCACGATCATAATGTCTCATTAAATTTATTAATTCAACAAATAATAAAGTTTGGTTGGGAGAGGAAAGTAAGCGATACATAACATAAATATTTCATTCGTTTTTCATCCCTGAAGCAGCGCTTCAAAAATTAGTAAATTCAAGATTGCACCCCCGCTTAAGTGAAATACTGGATCCGCCCCTGCCATGTCACAGTTACATAGTTTTGATATACAGTTGAACCTGACTTAGCAGCCACCTGAATTCAGCAACCACCTGTCTTAAATAGCCAGTTTAAATATGTCCTAAACAGACATATTGTTCTAATTTTACTTGTCTTGTTCAGCCACCTGTGTTAAGCAGCAACCTTTTATCACTCCCTTCGGTGGCTGCTGAAGACAGGTTTGACTGTATGTGTTGTATTGTAACCACTTCTTAAATTGATTAGGCGCAATGTCTCATGTGAAATATAATTTCATTATGGAAGAATGCACATTTTGTCCTTTAGTATATTTGCACTTGGAGACTTAATTTATTGCTTCAATCTAAGTTCGTTTAGGAGAAAAGACATTTCGTTTACACCAGAAAACAGCAAATAACTGCAAATAAACATGTAAACATATGCGTATCTACTTGGGATGTTCAGAGCCATTATTTACAGGAGTCTTGTTGACATTACAAAAATATCATGAAATTAACCTATGTCCAGAGCCGCTTTAACATATTCACGTACTTTGTTAATGCACATTAAAATACTTACGTATACATCACAATAAGATCGAATACATTCAGACAGTGAAAAATGAACAGGATCAATGCTCTAGTATTTGCCGATATAAAAACCGTCATTACAGCTTTCTGGCACTTATTCAAATCACACTTATGTTTGAAGATAGAAAATTAAAGTTAAATCAACAATAGCGATCGTAATATTTTTAGCGTTCTTAATTAAATAACGCATCTAGATTTATGTCCATATAGCATATCAAAAGGGCACGCTTTTCGGATTTTGCTACATCGAAGATCTGGTATTTACGAAACTTAAATTCATACAAAACATTTTCATCGCTCTCCGTTTTAATGCACAAATCAAAACACTAATTCGAAACATGTCGAATTGGTAGAATGATATAACAATAGTGTTTAGATGTGTACTTAGATTTACGTGTTCATGAATGTTCTAAAAAACATGATATGAAGTTTCAATAGAATTCTGTTTATATATTGTACTAAACATGCTAATTTAGTCAATGTGACTGTATAATTAACTGATTAAAAGCAAGAACAGAGCTTCACAACCGACAATATACCCCAATCGGGGAGTATACATTGATATTCTGAGTCCGGAATAAAGTCGTGATTAACTTTTTTTGTATCCACGTAGGGATAGTGAATAAGTTTCTCTTTGCCACCGTCTCTGTCTGTCTGTCTGTCTGTCTGTCTGTCTGTCTGTCTGTCTGTCTGTCTGTCTGTCTGTCGGTCTCAATCTTTGTCTCTTCTCTCTCTTTCTCTTTCTCTCAGTCGACGAACCAGTTTGACATGTATGACAAATAATTAGTTAAATTACATGAATTGGATGATTACTTCAATGTAATAATATAACTTTGATGAAAAGTTGATTTCATGCATAAGATTAGTTGTAAGAAAACAAGTTTCGGTTTTACTTATAAAGGCAAAGTCATTTTAGTTAGTTAGTGCTCAATTTTAGGTTAAGAAAATATTGCTGAATAGGCACAGTTTAAATATAGAGCTGGTTTATTACGAATACAACACAAAACTAATTGATTGAACATAATACGCTGTATTCACAGGAAATATCTTTACTGATAACTAAATTGTCTGTAAGAGATTGACTAATTGTGTTTCTGCAACATATCTCAATATATACTTGAAATAATAATCAAAGTACTGAAAGCATGACTAATCATAATGTGAATGTATTTATTTTCGTGGTTCAAAAACAAATCAGTAAAACAGCATTTTCGTGAATTCTTAAATTCGTGGTTCTACATTGCGAACATATTAAATTGTATTGATTTAAATGTAAATTTATAATTTGTTTTTGCTTTTACGACATCGATCGTTCTCTAGCCACTTTGATCTACGTTGCGAAAATATTAATTTAAAATTAAAAGCGTGTATAGCAAGCTCCGCCGCTTATCTTTACTTTTAACCCTTTACTCCATGGGATATGACTGTTACTCACGAGCAAAGCGTGTATAGCAAGATCAGCCGCTCATCTTTACTTTTAACCCTTTACTCCATGGGATATGACTGTTACTCACGAGCAATGCGTGTATAGCAAGATCAGCCGCTCATCTTTACTTTTAACCCTTTACTCCATGGGATGTGTCTGTTACTCACGAGCAAAGCGTGTATAGCAAGATCCGCCGCTTATCTTTACTTTTAACCCTTTACTCCATGGGATGTGTCTGTTACTCACGAGCAATGCGTGTATAGCAAGATCCGCCGCTTATCTTTACTTTTAACCGTTTACTGCATTGGATATGACTGTTACTCACGAGCAATGCGTGTATAGCAAGATCCGCCGCTTATCTTTACTTTTAACCGTTTACTGCATTGGATATGACTGTTACTCACGAGCAATGCGTGTATTGCGAGATCCACCGCTTATCTTTACTTTTAACCCTTTACTCCATGGGAGATGACTGTTACTCTTGAACAAAGCGTGTATAGCAAGATCCGCCGCTTATCTTTACTTTTAACCCTTAACTTCATGGGTTATGACTGTTACTCACGAGCAAAGCGTGTATAGCAAGATCCGCCGCTTATCTTTACTTTTAACCCTTTACTTCATGGGATATGACTGTTACTCACGAGCAAAAAGTGTATAGCAAGCTCCGCCGCTTATCTTTACTTTTAACCCGTTACTCCATGGGATATGACTGTTACTCTTGAACAAAGCGTGTATAGCAAGATCCGCCGCTTATCTTTACTTTTAACCCTTAACTTCATGGGTTATGACTGTTACTCACGAGCAAAGCGTGTATAGCAAGATCCGCCGCTTATCTTTACTTTTAACCCTTTACTCCATGGGAGATGACTGTTACTCTTGAACAAAGCGTGTATAGCAAGATCCGCCGCTTATCTTTACTTTTAACCCTTAACTTCATGGGTTATGACTGTTACTCACGAGCAAAGCGTGTATAGCAAGATCCGCCGCTTATCTTTACTTTTAACCCTTTACTTCATGGGATATGACTGTTACTCACGAGCAAAAAGTGTATAGCAAGCTCCGCCGCTTATCTTTACTTTTAACCCGTTACTCCATGGGATATGACTGTTACTCACGAGCAAAGCGTGTACAGCAAGATCAGCCACTTTTCTTTACTTTTAAGCCTTTACTCAATGGGATATGACTGTTACTAACGAGCAAAGCGTGTACAGCAAGATCAGCCACTTTTCTTTACTTTTAAGCCTTTACTCAATGGGATATGACTGTTACTCACGAGCAAAGCGTGTATAGCAAGATTAGCCGCTTATCTTTACTTTTATCACTTTACTCAATGGGATATGACTGTTACTCACGAGTAAAACGTGTATAGCAAGATCAGCCGCTTACTGGACTGAATATATATGTTGTTTTTAGCGGAAAGCGTCCAGTGTAGATCCCGATCAGATGGCAAGGATGTGCACATGCGATAAAAACCCCATAAATACTGTTTAAGGTTAAATGCCGTCCATATTAAGTGAACAGTCTTTTTAGTCAGATTTTATTTTATTTTGGCTCAAAATATCACCTTAGTCATGTAAACTGATAACTTCCTTTTTTGTTAGAGATATGCCTCCACCTATGCCTCCTCCGTATATCAGCAACCTACATTTAGGAAAGCTACAAAAATCAACACCGATCATGAACGCTTTGAGTCGGGATAAAAAAAGACAAAATTTGAGCTCCAATGTGATACACAAAGCTTGTTTTAAGTTTGAAGTTTGTTTTAGAAATGCATGCATCAGAGTAAACAATTTCTGTTGTAAGAGATTTCGATCAAATATGATTTCATAAAATGTAATTGATACGAAATAATAAAGTTAAATAAAAAATTAAATAGATGATCTTAGATTTTAAAATCTACTAACACAAAATCTACCTGAATTACCACCCTTAAGTTGTGATACACATGAACACTTCATTGCTCTTCGGACAATGGGAGTCTATGCAAAGAGAAATACCAATATTGTTATATCATTATTATCTCGCTTTGTCGGGTAAACATTAAAATAGAAACAAGAAGTAAAACGTTTGTGAAAATTCCGCTGGAAAAAATGAATGAAAATTGTTTTCATTAAGAAAACACCTCTTAAAGGTTTGCTATACTTATATTCATTTATTGAAAATGAAAGTTGTTTTTATAGACAGGAATTTAATCTTTAACTGTTAGTATAAAAGTTATAAAATTATGTTATTTTCGTTTGTTTTTCTTTTAAATTTCTGTTTGAAATCAAAGCAAAAAAAATCGAAAAAAGCTGTAAAGTTGATAGAACGTTAAAAAATAAAGCCACAGTACAAACTGTCACAATGTTTAAAATACTGTGAAATCAATAACATTCGCGATGTACTTATTTCCGTAGATTTCGGGAGTATATCTATAAACGAAATGATTACCACCACGAAATGAGATTAAACTTAAACGTAGTTTACAAAACTGAGATTCACGATGTTAAGTACCCACGAACAAAAGCGTTTCACGGAAAAACACAAATTGTATGCCCATGAGTATAAGTGCATGTACGGTACTGATAAGAAGAACGCTATTTTTGGACTTAGTCTTCAGTATCATTATTACGTTTGTGTAAGACATTTGAAAAAGGGTGCTACACCAAGGTGGTTTCTATTTGAAGGTGGTTTATTATCATAATTTTGAGAGCATGTAATTTACCGAGTAACATTCTACCGACCATTCCTTATTTAATCAGTATTGACTGCATGGCGGTAACGCACAGACAAAACAATAAATATACATACATTTGATTTCTTCTTTTTTACCAGAATGTTCCAGCCGCCTGACCTCAGTCGTAATCTGTCACTGAGGCTGTCCGAGGTTTTTGATGAGATAGGTGTCAATGAGGACACGGTGATGAGGAGGAGAAGAGCGTGGGTGTTAGTAGAGAGCATAGAGAACATTCAATTAAGCTTAAACGATAGACCGTTATCAGCGTTTAATTTTGGTAGTCAGACAGAGGGATCGACAACATTACGTCTGAACTCGGACGTTGATTGCCTTTTTAGTGATGATGATATTAGAGTTATAGCAGACTGGTCAGAATGGGAGCCTGACAGGATACAGTATTTGATGGTACAAGATGATACAGTATCTCCTGGCTACTGTTTGCTACAAGCAGTGGGATCTGATGCTCCACTTCCTGAACAACATATAGAGAATGAACACCATAGCAGAGATCAAAGAGGTAGAGTACTGCTAAGGCATTCATTGTGTTTAGGACATACAGAAGATGAACGAAATAGACATGGTCCAGCTGTAGTCAACCACGGACAATTTGGAGGAGATGATGTTGATAAATAATATACCGCATTTATAAAGCGCTCTTTTCAAAAAAATATGCTCAAAAGCGCTTTACAATATATCATGGTTAAAAAGTACAAATTATTTAGAAAGGTGAAATAAATATGCAATACTTGATTAAAATAATTAACAAACATAAATTAAAGGCAATGTTAAACGTTATAGCAAAGCTTAAGAATAGGCATGGAATTAAAATTATAAAACAAATTTTCTAAGACACATTCTAAAAACATAGATAACGCGATCAAAGGGCGCTTTACAATAATATAAACTAATAACTTATTACAAGCAATACAATTAAAATACTAAAACAGCATTTAAATAAAAAGATCAAAAGACTTGATCTTGATCCATGATCTTCCAGGAGATCCCCCAAGCGTCCATGACTGTCTATGATGCAACTAGAAGTTGCCTGTATGTGACTAGAAGTCACCAAAAACGCAACAAGTAGTCGCCCGATTGTGACTAGAAGTCACCTGAACGCGACAAGAAATCGCCTGTATGTGACTAGTAGTCACCTGAATGCAACAAGAAGTCGCTCCTATGTGACTAGAAGTCAGCTGAATGCAACAAGAAGTCGCTCCTGTGTGACTAGAAGTCAACTGAATGCAACAAGAAGTTGCCCGAAGCCAGAATGTGACTAGAAGTCACTTGTATTTGACTTGACATTGCCTTCATGCGACTAAAAGCCACATTACTTAATGTATCTCCACCTGAATCCCTGATGTGACCCTAGGCCACCAGGTCTAATCAGTTCCATAAACCTGAACGAAGAAGTGAGTCTTTAGTCGTCTTTTGAAACTTTCAAGAGAAGTACAGTCTCTAACATGTTCTGGTAAAGTATTCCATAGTTTAGGAGCAGCCGCCGAAAAGCTCCTGTCCCCGAATTTAAGTTTTGTTTTTGGTGGCACAAGAGTAAGGAATTGGTTGGCTGAACACAGATTTCTAGCCGGTTTGTAGACGTTGATCATATCATTGATGTATTTTGGAGCTTTGCAATGAAGTGATTTAAACACATGAATTAGTATTTTGAAATTGATTCTGTAATTCACAGGAAGCCAATGAAGATCTTTAAGCACTGGCGTGATGTGACTAAACTTTGGCTTTCTGGTAATTATCCTAGCAGCAGTATTTTGTACAAGCTGTAGCCTGTTCAATGATTGTTGTTGGACCCCATATAGGAGACAATTGCAATAGTCCAATCTAGATGTGACCAAGGCATGTACGAGTGTTTTCGTAGCTTCCTCGTTGATGTACTGTCGAATGCGTCCTATCTGTCTTAGCTGAGCGTAGGCTGATTTGCAAACAGAGTTAACATGTGATTCCATGTTCATCCGAGAGTCCAGAAAAGCACCAAGATTTCTAACGTTAGCTGATTGAGTAATAACAGATGTGCCGACATTTACTGTAAGATTTGATACTTTTTCAGCCTTCTGACTAGATGAGAAAACTATAAGTTCCGTTTTATCAGAATTCAGTTTCAGCATATTGTTATTCATCCAGTGCATGATTTCAGAAATACAATTTGCTACACGATTTACAATGCCTTCCATAGTTGAATCATCTATTGGTTCAAACGACAAATACAATTGGGAGTCATCGGCGTAGAAATGTACATTTAGTCCGTGTTTTCGACAGATAGCACCAACAGGTTTTGTGTACATGACATAGAGTTTAGGACCAAGGACGGAACCTTGAGGGACACTATAGGTCATGTGTACGGGCTCGGAAAGCTCACCGTCAATACAAACGGTCTGGTAGCGATCGCTTAAATACGATTTCATCCACTCGAGTGGCTTCCCAGAAATGCCAAAATGATGTTCAAGACGTGTGAGTAATGTTTTATGGTCTATGGTGTCGAACGCCGCAGATAGATCAAGCATCACCAAAACAGTTACTTTTTGTTGGTCTAGTGCTAGCAGGATGTCGTTTTGCACTTTGAGTAAGGCAGTTTCTGTGGAATGAAATTTTCTGTATGCTGATTGGTTAGGTTCGTGTAGATTGTTGGATTCCAGATGTCTTTCTAAGCGAGTGTCTCCAACCTTTTCATTAATTTTAGACAAATAAGGAAGATTTGCGACTGGTCGGTAGTTTTTGAATATGTTAGGATCTAAAGATTCTTTTTTCAAGAGAGGACGAATGAGAGAGTGTTTGAATGACGATGGCACTTCTCCATCCCTCAGTGAAATGTTGGTAATGTTTGTAATTATTGGAACAAGCTCACTGGAACATTCTTTCAATAACCATGTTGGAATTGGGTCGAGTTCACACGATTTGTTGGGAGAATTTGCAATAAGCTTAGCTATTTCATCTTCAGTTGCAGGTTCGAATTCGTTAAGTTTTACTTCTGAGTCATCCATATCAGGTGTGGTATTTTCATGATTTGTATTATCAGTTGATGTGATGTTGCTTCTGATCGTTTCAATTTTCTCAATGAAAAAGTCACTAAACTCTTGAGCTAGTTCTTTAGCCGATGTGTGAGATGGTAGCACAACTTCCTTTTTGTTTCCAAGAAGATGATTTGCGACTTGAAATAGGTTCTTTTGATCACGTGATTGAATTTCATTTTTATAATATGTCTCACGAGACTGTTTCAATAACTTCTTAACTATTTCACATTGATTTCTGTAGATTTCATGGTCGATTGTTAGTTTTGACTCTCGCCATTTTCTTTCAAGCTTACGTTTGATATGTTTCTCCTCATGTAACTGATCCGTGTACCATGCACAGGTTGGTCTTAACACTATATTTCTTGTTTGCAAAGGAGCATGTTTGTCAATAAGTGACTTCAGAACAGAATTATATTTGTCAACAGCTTCGCCTACGTTTAGTGAGCTTATATCTGATGTAAACAATGTTGATGATGTTGGTGCATTGCATTGTTCAACATGGCATAACGAAGCAGATGCCTGGTTACATCAGCTGAATGCCAGTGGCTGGCCAACAGAAGATATGAAGCGATATTCAGCAGAACAAGGATGTTTTGTTGTGCCAGTTGCTAGTAAGACAGGTTTGTACCAGAATCTGGAATGGAGAATATCTACCTCTTCAGCTGAGAGATGTTTAATGTGGAATATCAATATAACACAGATGAGATGTTACATTCTAATGAAGATGATTATAAAAACTTTTTTAAATCCTAAATGTGGAGAAGGTATTTCCAGTTTTATGTGCAAGAATATTTTATTTCATTGTATAGCCGATTCCAGAGAAGGCAATGAATGGAATGAAGGCAACATAGTGACACGTGTTCATCAGTGTTTGCAAGCTTTGCTTAACTGTATATTGACAGAATACTGTCCTCATTTCATTATACCCCAAAATAACCTCCTTGTTGGTAAATTGTCTGCAGAAGTGAAACATCAACTTACAGATATCATGTGCAAGTTGACTGAGAACTTAGAACAGTCATTGCTGGCCATAAAGATAGATGATATTGGTGATCGCCTTACTGTAAAATCTGGTGGTATATCTGGAGTTTACTTGAAGTCTAAATATGACATTGCTATCAAAGTGACAGACAGGAACATAAACTTGATTGCTGCCATTTTATCTCAATACATCAAAGATACAAAGAAAGTGTGCGAAAATAGTGATTCTGTTTATCAAAGTCTTACTCTCGAAGTATATAGATTGTGTCAGGTGAATTCAGTGGGCAGTAGACTGGAGCAAGCAGCCAGTAATCTTTATACGCCATTTCTTTGTTCTCACATAGGATCGATAGTAGCATCTGTAGATATACAAAATTCTCGGGATATATCTCAAGAAGCTCTGAGATGGTTCTCCTTTGGCTTGAACTCGGATATCTCGTCAGGGAGGCTGAAACTGGCATCAGCACTGTACTGTGCTGGGGACCTAGGAAGTTGTGAAACACTTCTGACCTCTCTGGAATGGCGGCTGTCACAAACCACTGTATTATTGGGCTGTTATTGCTATCCACATGCATTACATTTTTCAGATTACTTTATGGAGCTCTGTTATGAGAAGAATGAAGATGTGATAAAACAAAACATGGCTGTCTGTCTAACATTTTTGCCTGGTGAGGTTAATTGTATTCCTAGTGAGCTGAAATATGAGATGTTCAGATGCACAGAAGAGGACCGACCATATAGAGATGAAGATGATTTGTGGATGGACTGGGTCGTGGTGGACGCCCTGACGTACCTCCACTTCTTGCAATACAAGGTCTACAGCCAGCTGCACAGACCAGCAGATCATCAACAAGCTCTTGATAATCTGATCAGGACAATAGACATTGAACCAAACCTTGGTCATAGAGAGACGGCCCTTAATTTGTTAGGACAGTGTATGGAACAGAAGAATAGACATGTTATATGATTTCGTTGAATATGACGGCAAGAAATAATGTGGCGAAATGGCACGTTTGTAGGTTGTTAGCCCAACTGTTTCGTCATTGATAAACATGCTCAAGTTCAACAAAAATGTCATTGATGACAAACCGCTGGTGGGACTGCGTGATGATATAGATTTTGAGATTACTTAGAATATGTGCTCAAAGAATATATAATAAGGATGTTGAGTAGTATTTTAGTTTTGCTTAGTAATAAATAAATAATAAACAGTGACAATACTATGATTTGTTGACTATATTTTCTTTAGGTTTGTTAAGAATTTAAAGTGTTCTTGATGTTTGATGATGTACACTTATACGATCAATACACTTTTCATGTTATGTTTTATGTGTATCCCTCTTTCAGTCACCCTTTCGCAGATGAATATTTTGACTCGTAACCTTTCAACATAGTGATGTTTTTCGATATACACCATTCAGATGGCTTTAATAAGGATGGGAAAAGTATCTTTGGACAACTGATGTCATCCATTTAAAATGACGTCATCAATATGAGCAGACGGCATTGCTTTTTCTTCATTTTATCACTTGTGCGAGCAGCATAGATCCAGATCTTGAATATCCTAGCCTTCTGTTCAGGATCTGCACTATTATAGCTTCTTGGCAAGAAATTAACAATTGAATCTAAAAGAAAAAAGTGTAGATCCTGATCAGATATCATAGATGTGCTTACTGATCTGGTTCTACATGTATACTGTACTGTTTGCTAATGGAATAACAACCATATCCCATGGAGTTAAAGGTTTATTGAAGCAGTGAAGGACAGGCGTGAGTGCTACATGTACCTGTATTTAGACTTACCTTGCATGGAAGTGCTGCAGCGAAGCAGACTGTCAATTTCATTTTTTTAAATTTTATAATGCTAAAATTTAATGCTAAAATTGATTGACATTTTTACAATTTTAATCTGGTTTTAAATTGTTTAATAAAATTTATATTGTCTGGTATTTTAATATTTCATAACCGATATAAATCATGCATTTCATTAGTAGTTAATCATAATGTATGTGAAACAATAAATTGTCATTGCATACACATTTTTGTTTTGAAAGTTTTCTTTGTCACAAAAGCTAACGAATTAAGTAAACAACACAAGTCAGCTAGTTGTACAATTTGCTTTACTGGGTCCTGTTGTCCGTTACTTTATCAGCGGGTTAAATTATCCGGGCGATAAAATTTCGAATTTTGTATAAAATATATTAATTTTATCTTTTGTGAATAAAAATGCTTTTCAGTTTAATGCCCGAATAAAGTTTTGTCCCTGGTCTATTTTTACTTGCATTCTGCATCAATTTTGCCGTATAGTTACCTTTAGGGGTGTTACAGGTCCCGTTACCCAGAAGCACTGCCATTTCCAGTGAATTGTCTTATCCTCTTGCTATCGATAATCGTATTTAATAATTTATCCCGCGGAGAAGAATTTTCGCGCAAAAATCCAGTTCTGTTGTACTTATACTACATAATTAATCATGATTTAGTATTGTTGATTTTTGCATTGAGCTTACCCTTGCGTGAAATAGGCGAAAATGAAACCCGTGCATAATAAAATGATACATGTACCACAATATACCAAATTCTAGAAGTACAATTTGAAGAAAAGGAGCAACTGAATTTTTACTAGTGACAGATTTAATCCCCTTGTAACGTTTTGGGACAAACGCTCAAATAGCAAAATAGGAACAAGATTCCAGATAGGAGGGACATACTGTGCATGCACTTGCATTGGTGGGCGGGCATGCAACATTCCGTGTTTTGCGGTGAGACAGCATTGTTCTTGGTTCTTATTTTTAATATCAATAACTTTTAAGTTCAATTCCTTGCTTTATGGTTTTGTTTCTTGGGTCTATCTGCCTATGAAATCCATAAAACTCATTTTCAGCATTCAATTGTTACAGCCTGTAAAGGTTCGGAAAAAACCCTGCATAAAACTGTTGACGTGCCGGATACAATGTATAAGAAGTAGTAATGAGAAGTCTGTAACCAAAATGTAAAAGCAAACACTGGCGGTATTTAACACATAACATTAATTAAAGATATACAAAAGAACGATTTAAACTGAAAACGCTTATGAAACTGAAACATATCTCTTTCTCACCCTTTAATTCCACTCAATCTCCAAAAAGCAACATTAAAAACACTGAAACAGCAAAGGAAAACAAATAGAACAATCAAAATAACAACGATAACACTACACACACCGAAGGCAGAGTTTAGTAAGCAGGTATTTTGATTTTACTGTGACGCAGTTGTTCATTAACGGTATTAGTTTGCAATAAAATTATTATAATTATGTTTTCTTCCAAATGATCACTGTTGTAAATCGTTCACAGGATATAGCACCTCAAACACCGAAAACGAAAGTAGAATTGCTGAGGTCGCGTTCACCGCAGGTAATGTTTCGACTTATGTCTCCATCATATCTTTATCGATTTCTAAAGTAAACAAATTTGTGAATCTAAATATGTCTGGTTTTTAAGGAATATTTGATTTTTTATGTTGGGTTATTTTTTTTGTTATATTTGCGATCAGGTGTAGCTAAGTTGTTGAAATTTGCGAAAAATGTTGGTATTGTCCAATAATCAAGCCCAAAACTCATTTGTTCTCTGAAATATATGAAATGAAAATATATAGTCTTCCCCCACTTGTATATCAGGCCATGCCACATCCAGCAGACACAGCCTCTACCACACAGCCCAAAGCAGACAAGATAAGATGAGCATGGTTTTGCAATAATCAGTTGCAAAATAGACGCCACAAATAAATAAAAAAAGTGAGAACCCGAGGGGTTAACGCCTTGAAACGGTCAGTAGCAAAACAATTAGCCACTGGGGTGTTTTAATCTGGTTCTAGGGTGCATCAACCTCACATTTGCAAAATGCTTGATTTCTAAATTGGAGAAAACACGTTTGAGTAGTTTTCAACAAGGGAATTTGAACAGTTTGTATAATGATGTATCCATAGTATCAAAGATACATTGAATAATGTTTGTTGCGAAAACCAACTTATTTAGAAGTCGGGGTTCCAAGTAAGGAGTATTAGGATAAAAACCGTATCCATATAATTATATGACATAGATATACATGTAAAAAGGAATAATGGGCCAAAGTGGGGCAAAGTATCAGAGTGGAAACAAATAGAGTATTGTACAATTATACATGAATCATGCCTTTAAATATTTTCAAATCGCATCACATACGCAGATATACTTGTGAAGGCTAACACTTTTGATCTAAACTCCATCATTTCAGTTGTCAGATGGTATGTTGAAGCCCTGGAAAGGAGTGACACATATTGATGAAGTTCTACTTTAAATTTACGGCTTTGGGTGAATGCACTGACCTCCTAAGTGGACTGCCATTTGAAATACCGACATATGTAAAGCCAAGCCCTTTATGAATACTGATTTACATGTACCAAAATTGTATACCACTTGGAACATATCTGAAAACTTCTTATCTCTTAAAAACAGTAAAGTTAATATCAGGTAATTAACCTTTAAAGTGTTTGAATCAGTCGCATGTAATATGATAACCGCTTTGGATAGTGTTCTTTCAAAATCAAGTATAACTTTATGTAACTAAAAACCTAATAAGTTATTGATTTTACTGTGTAACTTAATAATAATGCTCTGACACATAACAATGATTTTATAAAGTTGTTTAACATTTGTTTTATTTTCCTTACATTAGATTATCAGTCTAACAGATTATGTTTCTCTTCTTACAGTCTTGCCAACTCAAATTAAAACGTGTTCTATAGTTTTTATGTTGTAGAACATTATGCAAGACCTATAATAATGGTTGCAAAATTAAGAAAAGCCATGAATCGTCTCATATATTTACCAAGTTTTCTAAAAAAAAATATACTTGTTGTTTCATAAAATTGAATCACCTGTATGGGATATAATATTTTCACTTACTAGACAAAAATCCGTTTTCAGGCGTGTGAGATTTTCTTATCCTTTATTTCCTTATCCTTTCATGTTTTTCATTTGTAACATGTAAGTGGTGTTTGACAGGGATGTGTATTCGTAAAGTAACTGGCTGATTTACCGTTGCTATATGAAGCTAAGAAGCTAAGAAGTAGTTCTCAAACTGTTGCTTTTGTTTGAATTTTGTAGAAGTAGGTGATAATAATAATAGTATAACAGTAATTATCAAGCACTGTTACAGCCTCGTTTACGTCTGGAAAGCATTACTGTTGAGTTGGAATACCTTGATCTTCGCCGAATACCAATGATAGATTCTCTTTATATTGAGTGTTTTAAACAAAATTGTTTTAAGACGTTTGAGATACAATCGTTCAGGACACTATCAACAATGCTGTATAATATCAGTTGTATTAGCAAAAATAACTATAGATTATCTTTAACCAGATTTAGACTTTCATCGCACGACCTAGCCATTGAGAAAGGAAGACATACTAATACTAACAGAAATGATAGTTTATGTGTACACTGTAGTATGAACGTTGTAGAAACTGAACATCATTTTCTTCTAGTTTGTCCAAAATATTTAGATTAACGTAAACGATTATTTAAACCATTTCTGCAGATGGCCAAATTTACAAAATTCGAATCTAATATGGCGTCAAATAACACAAACATGATAAACAACTTAGCCAAATTTGTTCACATGGCTTTTAAATCCAGAAATAATATCTAGTGTACTCAAATTAGTACAAAAACTAGATACTGTTATCAAATACGTATGTTTATTGTTTAAATTACGATCTGTATTTACTATAACTTATCAAAAATTGTCTTGTTAAAGGTTCTTACAGTTTGTATTGATATAACTTATCAAACAGTTGGCTTGTTAAAGGTTGTTACTTTTTGTATTTCTGTAACTTCCCGAAAACTTTTGTCTTGGAAAACATGTTACGTCTTTTATTTTCATGTCTTTATTATAAATGTATTACTTTGCGGCTATAAATTTGCTTTATTCTATTTTACGCCAATAAAGTTTCTGGTATATTAATGATAGTCGAGAGACATCGAGTCAGTGAAAAGGGGGATAATTAAGTTTACATGAATACATGAATACTAATGACAAACCGATTATTTACTGTGTGAATTTCGTTATCGGCACTTAAAATATGCTGTAGTTATATTATAAATGTATAGATAACCCAATAGCCATACAAATACCGCGGCAGCGCCTAGCCAACAATGCAAGAGAAATTAAAAGCCACCTTACTACATCCTGGAATTTTCCTTTGATCAGGAAAAAAACATTTAGCACGTCATTCAAGTCTATTACTCTTATGTGTTGGTAATATTCTGTTACCACAGTTCCAATTCGAGACTGGTTTGGCCTAACTTTCTTAATTTTTACAGCTTTTTAGTTCTGGTTGTTTATTTATTAAAACATTTCGTAATATATTTCTATTTCTGATTAATATTGTCCGTCCATCTGAAGGTTGACTGTCTTAACTGAACGAAGCACTGGTTAAGTTTCCTTCTTTTGCGGTCAGATAAGTTTGATTTGGAAAGGGTTCAGAGGGAAGACGTAATGCGCAACAAACAAAATACCCATGATAATTTGTTTAGTACATTTAGTTTAGATAAAAGGTGGAAAACATCATCGATACGATGTAAATGAAAAGTTCAACAGAATCACCAGAGTCTAAAGTCTTCAAAGTGTCATACTTAGATATGTCATCTGGGCGGTTGAAAAAGGCATTAGCAATTGTACTGTGCTTGTGATGTGGAGAGATGCAAAGCACTCTTGGCCGCTCTGTAATGTCAGCTGTCACAAGCAGCTGTTATACCCAGATGTTTTCGCTAAAGACATAATATATTATGGTTTAACAAAACTTCGCAAATCTCTGCTTTGAGATAAATGAAGATGTGATAAAACATACTTTGCTTTCTATGTAGCTGTTTTGCAATGTGAAATAAATTGTATTCCTGTTGAGCTGAAATATGAGATGTCTAGATCTACAGAAGAAAATCGGCCACACAGAGGTAAAAGAGACGTCTGGATGGATTGGGCCGTGGTGGAATCCCTGCCTTACCTCCACTTCTTGCAGTATAAGATCTACAATCAGCTTTTACAGGTGATAGCCTTATTTAGATACAAGCGACTATTGTAGTTCGTTATGAGGTTAGTATAAATACAGAACAGCCTGTGCTATCGTATGTATACACTTCACTACTGGTCAAACGTAATCTTATGTCTCAAATCGACTAGTGTAGATCCTGATTAGATTGCAAGGATGTTAGATCAGAGTGAGTTAAGATCATCTTCCGTTCAGTCTGACCCGAATTCAACTGTTCATTCCTTAGATAGGTTAGATTTTTTTAAATTTAGAAATGACTTGTGTAATTCACTCTGTGACTCATGGATGTGCAAATAGTGTAGACCAAAATCTACATTTAAAACCTTGCTGTCTGATCTAGATTTACACTATTCACTTCCAGGTAAAAAAATAATTTAAAAGCAGTTAGAGCATATCCTGATTAGAATGTATGGATGTGCAGGCTGACCTGGATCTACATGCAAACTTGTGACGCATTGCATATTGGTCGTATTCTTTGGAGAAAATATTAGTAAAAAATTAGTAAAATCTCAACTCTCTTATTGTTATTTTAATCTATAAAATAAACAACAAGATGTGAACAGACGAAACCTTAATACTTTGCATTCGGGATATCTCCACCAAATGATATCCTTGCTACTTAGGTTGCAAAACTCGTCATGGATAATTTTAAGGATTATATTATTTAAGTGATACCTGCGATAATCTCACACTACAGGTATAGGCGCTGTCGCCGTGACGGTGCGGGTTCGCTCCCAGGTAGGGGTAATAACATTTAGAATAACATAAAATTATCATAAAATACATTGTCGTTTAAGTATGTGAACATGTAGCATACACATGTATACAGTTAACCGTCCTAAATCTTAATATCGATAATACCAAACAGGAGTTCCCCTGAATAGTTATGTGGACAATAAACTGTCATACTTTAATAATAATTTGCATAACGTAAAGATACATTGTCTGATTGAAAGGCAATATTTAATCACAAACAGATTACGTTACTAAAATCGACATAAGTCATTGAACAATATTAAATAGCAACCACGTCGACACAATATACCTAATAAAGCTATAAATTGTGCACGTCAATTATGATTTTATCTAAAGTGAACCGCATTTGTCTATGATATGTAAACAGAACTTCTGACTGATTATGTATATCAACCAGCTATTTAAACGGAATCGAAAATTCTAACGGAAAAATGAACGAATCTTGTTTTAATTGAGAAAAAACACATTTTAAAGGTTTGTTATTTTTATATTTTCTCTTTTTCCGGTAATTATTGAACTTACTCAATAAAATTAAAGTTTATATAGGTTTAAATCTATCAAATTTACAGAAAGTTTATAATAAAGCCACAGTACAAACAGGCATAATATTGTAAATCATATGAAATTTAATATTCATGGAGTACTTATTTTCGTGGATTTCGGGGGTTTATCAATCCACGAATTTAAGAAAGCTACGAATAGAGGAATTAGACTTATATAAACGTAATTTACGAAATAGAGATCCAAAAAGTTAATTACCCACGAAAATAGTGTTTGACGGAAAACAACGAAATTTTATGTCCAGGAGTGCATTGACAGTACACTAATAAGAAGAACGCTATAATTGGAATTGGTTTTTGTTACACACAAGAATTTGTGTAAAACATCCATAGAAACGGTTGCTACACCAAGGTGGTCACTAATTAAAGGGGTTTTTAATCACAATTTTGAGAGGATGTATATAACCGAGTAACAGTCTACCAACAACTTCTTATTTAATCGGTATTGACTGCATGGCAGTAACGCACAGACACAACATAAATATACATACATTTGATTTCTTCTTCTTTACCAGAATGTTCCAGCCGCCTGACCACAGTCGTAATCTGTCACTGAGGCTGTCTCAGGTTCTTGATGAGATAGGTGTCAATGAGGACCTGGTGATGAGGAGGAGAAGAGCGTGGATGTTAGTAGAGACTGTAGATAACATTGACATGAAGATTAAAGATATACATTTATCAGCGTTTAGATTTGGCAGTCAGACAGAGGGATCAACAACATTAGGCCTCCACTCGGACATTGATGTCCTTGGTAGCAATGAAGATATTAGAGTTATAGCAGATTGGTCAGAATGGGAGCCTAACAGGATACAGTATTTGATGGTACAAGATGATACAGTATCTCCGGGCTACTGTTTGCTACAAGCAGTGAGATCTGACGCTCCACTTCCTTGGCGACATATCGAGAATGAAGACCATAGCAGAGATCAAATTGGTAGAGTACTCCTTAGACATTCAATGTGTTTAACACGTATACAAGATCAACAACAAGACTTTTTAGTAAGACATGGTCCAGCTGCAGCTAGCCAAGCACTACCTGGAGGAAATGATGTTGATAGTGTTCTCGCATTGCATTGTTCAACATGGCCTAAAGAAGCTGAAGCCTGGTTACAACAGCAGAATGTCAGTGGCTGGCCAACAGAAGATATGAAGCGATATTCACCAGAACAAGGATGTTTTATTGTGCCAGTTGCCAGTAAGACAGGTGTGTACCAGGACCTGGAATGGAGAATATCTACCTCTTTAGCTGAAAGATGTTTAATGTGGAATCTCAATACAACACAGTTCAGTTGTTACATTCTAATGAAGATGATTATCAAAACATTTTTAAATCCCAAATTTGGAGAAACTATTTCCAGTTTTATGTGCAAGAATATTTTATTCCAGTGTATAGCCGATTCTAGAGCAGGCAGTGAATGGAATGAAGATAGCTTAGTGACCTGTGTAAATCAGTGTTTGCAAGCTTTGCTTAACTGTATATTAACAGAAAACTGTGCTCATTTTATTATACCGCAAAATAATCTACTTGTTGGTAAATTGTCTGCAGAAGTCAAACATCAACTTACAGAAGTCATGTGCAGGCTGACTGAGAACATAGAACAATCCTTGCTGGCCATACAAATAGATGATATTGGTAATCGTCTTACTGTAAAATCTGGCGGTATATCTGGAGTTTACTTGATATCTAAACATGAGATTGCTGTTCGTGTGGCAGAAATTAACATAAACTTTTTAGCTCACAATTTGTGTGGTATCATTAAAAGCACTTTAAAGGAAGTGTGCGAAAATGTTGATTCTGAGTATCAAATTCTTACTCTTAAAGTATATAGATTGTGTCAGGTGAATTCAGTGGGCAGTAGACTGGAGCAAGCAGCAAGTAGACTTTATACACCATTTTTCTGTTCTCACATAGGATCAATAACAGCATCTGTAGATATACACAATTCTCGGGTTATATCTCGTGAAGCCCTGAGATGGTTCTCCTTTGGCTTGAACTCGGATATCTCCTCAGGGAAGCTGAAACTGGCATCAGCACTGTACTGTGCTGGAGATCTAGAGAGATGTGAAACTCTCCTGGCTGCTCTGAAATTGCAGTTGTCACAAACAACTGTATCTTCGCGATGTTATTGCTATAGACAAGAAAGAACAATTTCGAAATACTTTACAAAGCTTTGCTATGAGAAGAATGAAGATGTGATAAAACATAACATGTCTTTCTGTGTAAAGTTTTTGCCATGTGAGGTTCACTGTATTCCTCGTGAGCTGAAATATGAAATGTTAAGATCGACAGAAGAGGACCTACCATATAGAGGTGATGATGATTACTGGATGGACTGGGCCGTTGTGGACTCCCTGCCATTCCTTTACTTCTTGCAGTACAAGGTCTACAGCCAGCTTAACAGGCCAGCAGATCAGCAACAAGCTCTTGATAATCTGATGAGGACAATAGACACTGAATCAAACATTGGTCATAAAGACACCGCCCTGAATCTGCTAGGGCAGTGTATGGAACAGGAAAACAGACATGACGAAGCTTTACGTTGTAATATGATTTCATTAAATGTGAGGACAAGAAATAATGCGGCGAAATGGCATGTGTGTAGACTATTAGCACGACAGTTTCAATATTAATAAACATGCACATAAACCTAAAGGAGCGGATGCACTTAGTGCCATTATCAGCTACTTCCGACTAGAGGCTAGTTTTTATATAAACTTTGGTTTCTGATTGGTAAATTTGCAGACTAGGGACAAGTTCAACCAATCAGCTAACGTCGACTTGATACTGGTTTCCAATCTTACTTTTGTGGTAAAACTTTGGCTTCCGATCGGCAAGTTTGCAGGCTAGGAGCAATTTTACAACCTTGAAGGTAGCAACCCAAATGTTGTGCTCGACATGTCGACTCATTATGGTGATCATTTCTGAGAAATAATTTAAAAATCTGACTTGAAATGAAAAAGTTATGAGCCGGACACGATTTTGCGGCAAGGTCATGCTGTTACCTTGAACTTCCGAGGTAGCGACCCAAATGTTGCGCGCGACACGTCATCTCATTATGGTGATCATTTCTGTGAAATATTTTTAAAATCCGACTTGAAACGAAAAAGTTATGGGCCGGACACGATTTTGCTGCAAGGTCATGCTGTGACATTGACCTTCAAGGTAGCGACCCAAATGTTGCGCACGATAAGTCGTCTCATTATGGTGATCATTTCTGTGGAATAATTTTAAAATCCGACTTGAAATGAAAAAGTTATCGGCCGGACACGAATCGGGACGGACTGACTGACAGACTATCGGACGGACGGACAATCCGGCGACTATATGCTCCCACGAAATCCGTTAACAATAATGCAACTTACAGTTTTGTACACAGCGTTTTAAAGCAAGTTTAGCTTTCCAAAGAGCTAGTCGGTCATTAGCATGTCATTTTAACAAAAAGATTGCTCTAGTGTAAACTTTAGGCGAACATTAAAGCGTTTAAATTAAATAAGATTTGATGCTGTGCTCATAGTTGAAGTATTTTTTATTTTTCCGTGTGATTCATTTCTTTCTAGTCAATTAAAAGTTTCAAGTTAAAGGTTGACTTATTATTTATTATTCCTTGAACTATATGACTTCTGTCTTGGATATTAGCATCCACAGGAATGCCCGTGGTAGATAGAAACTTGATAAAGCAGAAGCCGGACACACAAATTTGACAAAAATTACACAATAATAAATGTCGTCTGCACAACATTGTGATGAAATTATAAGGAGTGATGTAAGAGGTCAATAAACGCCCGTTCCCCAAGCATGCCCCATTTGATTAAGCTTAAATGTTATAAAAAAGTTTGATAAATAGGTTACTATAACTTCTACTTTTAGTATGAAATATTAAAATAGGAATTTTGAAATTCCGCAAATTGAGAGACCCTGCTAACTACAATTCCCTCACTAAATTAAATATAAATTGAACTGCATAGTTTTTTGCTTTTCACGAGATAAAATTTTCATTATAATTTATTCAAAAGTGAAGTCAATTTGTAAAAAATGATCATTACTATACGAGTTCTATTTTGGCTCATACAGACACTGCATTTTGTTGATCTTAATTCCCGTTACATTAAAATAGTAAGTAAAACAAATCTGAAAGAAACAACAAAACATCATTTTCATGCAAAATACAGATTTTTATTTCCAAAATAAACTCATCATACAGCCTTTTCTAAATATTACAAGTATAAATACAAAATGCATATTCACAAATAGTGTAAAAGGTACAACTAGATATTCAAAATAATGCTTTACTGTACTTTGAAAACAGTAAAAAACAAAATAGTTCATTATAATATCAAACAAAAGAATTCACAATTTACTTCGTATCAGGAATCTTCACTAGATTCCAGACTAGATTCCTGTTTGTATGTAAACAAAATTCAGACCCTTAATACTTAATGAATGCCCAGATAAAATTGCAACCACGTAAAAATAACTACACATCTGTCAATATATGACTCAATTCATGACCAACATTGACAATGAATTGCAATTTTGTGAACGAAACTATGCATTTACAAAAACCTTCAGAGTAAAAATTCAAATTATGCCTCTTTACATACAAATTCTTATTTACTCTCAAATAAGTTAGTAATGTCACAAAACACAAATGAAAATTTACAACAAACCCGTCTGAATCAACTAATCAAATCCACTGGTTAAATAACTAGGTAACAGATATGATTTATTTTCTTGCATTTCACAAAAAGTATTGTTAGTTTTTCGAAAAATTTATCTTACAATTTTTTTAATATTCAAGAATCAATCTACAAACTGGTAAACAAGTGTCTCCTGATGAAAAATATGTTGCCTATTTAACAATTCTAAAGGGTTGCTGTGTATAGAGTCTATTAAGACGTTTCTATAGAAAATAGGAGCCGAAACAAGCGCAGTGAGAGCAGGCTTCTATTTTTTATAGAAAAGTCTTAATAGACTATATCCGGCTTAGAAGGCGCACTACATTTGAAGTCATGCGCATGAGCAATTGAAAATAGACAATATATTTTGTCATTGTAATATAGAAAGGAGTTCTATTGAAATAAATCGCCGAGGAATTTGAATTTTTATAGCTTCTGATTGGCTACAAATGTAGGGCGACTTCTTAGGTTTTTTTGAGACTAGTTGAACATTTAACCTTACAAGTACTTAATTACAGGGCATCCTTCTATAACAAGACTATTTTACAAAAACATAGCACTGACATAAATCAAAAACTAAACACAATACTAAAAAATATATTCTTGTCGTATCACAATATTTACAACCTTTGTTATTTTCTAATTATTTACAATCGTTGTGAATACCACCTCTTTACTCCACTGCTACGACTTTTCTTGAATGGTTGAAATGTGTCGATCTGAAGCTGCCAGCACATCCGTCTCATTTGATCAGGTTCTATACTTTATGCTTTTTTACTTATTAGGCACAGATGTGCCAGCTGATCTGGATTTCCAATACCGTATAAGTTGTATCAGTTAAGGTATTTCTGACCAAGAACTGTGTAGATTCTGATCAGATAACATGATCGCCCAAGGGATAAAAGCCATATCCACCGGAGTAAATGGTTAACAGAGATTTCAAGCTACTAAAAGTTGCAAAGCATGTTCAACACCTGCAAGAAATGTATACAAAATAGCAGAGTACGGGTATTCATTTAAACCTTTACTCCATGGGAGATGGCTGTTATCCATTGGCAAACAGTGTAGATCCAGATCAGCACACCTGTGCCATCTGATCAGGACCTTCGCTGATTAAGATTTATTCGGTTATTCCTGACCATCTGGATCTACACTGTTTGCACACAATACAATACCTGTATATATGGAGTAAAGGTTTGATTGTTAGATTTTTAAATATACATGTTACATCTTGTTTTAAAATAAATCTAATGCAATCATTTGCCTGAGAGTTTAATGTTAAATTTCGGAAAAAATCACAACAAATGATACACAAATCATGTCATTAATAAATACTTTAATTTATATACTCAAGAGTTAATGCAAAATCAATAAGTCAAAAACAAGTTTTAACATGCAAGTACATGACTGTATAACCATTTGGAGTGTCCTACAAGAAAAGGTGTCTCCAGTGATATGTTTTGACATTATAGTTGTCCAATAGTTTTCAAAAGCACTTTCAATATCTATTATTTTCGTTCAACTCAGTTGTAATTTTGTTAAGATGTGAAGATCTGTCTGAACATCTGTGCCATCAGATCTGGATCTTTACTTTTCCCTTTCTGGTCAAAATATTCTAATGACCCTAAAAGGAATCAGTGTAAAGCCCTGATATGCTAACAGATCTAGATCTACACTTTTGGCACAAGGGATAAAAACCAGGGTGTATAGTGCGATTCAAGCAACCTTAAGCTTGCTATGTTCTCCAGAGTACATAAAATTCAAAGGTCACATGCCAGGCTGTTGTTGCTTCTTAAGAATTCGATATTTGATGGTTTTCATTTGGGTATGGAAAACAGTTGGGTTGTTTAAAGTGTGAAGCCCAAAGGGTTTCTCGCATAATTTAAATAATCCAACTGTTTTTCATACCCAAATGAAAACTATCAAATATCCATTCAATTCTTACATTTACTAACATAAATACTCTCATCAATACAGAAATTATTGAGGAGAATTTGTTATATTGTGGCTTTTCAAATTGTTGTTGGAACAGCCATGTTGATGACAAAGTGAATGACGGCACGCTTTTTCGCAGTGACTCGTGGCAAAACTTGCGTGCACGATGATGTCACTCTTCAAAACACTGTGCAACGTCCAATAAATTGGCATTTCAAAGTAATACGTCACTGTTTACCATTAGAAATTATTATTCGTTAGATGAATAAGACTTCATCGTAGGGGACAGAGTGTAAATATATTGTAATAAAGTATAAGTTTCGACAGTTTTTCATGCAACCCCTTGAAATCTATGTTTCCAAGAAATTTATCTAATAAGTATTCAAGAGTGTAAAAAGTGATCAGGGTACATGGAATTAAGCCTCTACTGGCTCCTTTACTTTATGGAAATGCATTTTATTCCATGGGTGATCTAGATCAGATGACAGGTTTATGCCATCTGATCAGGATCTACAATAATTGCTTTTAGAATAATAAGGTTATTTCTGACAAAGAGGCAACAGGGGTAGATCCAGATCTGATGGCACAGTTTTGATCAAAGATGTATCCATCACCTCAAGGTTTAAAACACTGAGCAAGAAAACCAGTCTCAGATCTTACCCTTCCAATAGGTCACTTAACATTTGGGGCTCAATTTCAACCAATCACAATTCTGAGATGAGACTGGTCTCTATTCTCAGTTTAATTACCTTTGGACCTGGTCTCATATTAAAAATTACTAACCTGTCTACAGGCACAGACAATTAAGGGGATTTTTATACAAGTTACTGTCACTACATGAATTTTAATGCATGATAATAAATTAATCAAAATTATTGACTAATATTTGAACACATTTGCATATAAAATGAATATGTGTACTGAAAAGAAGGCACAGTTATTCTCATATAGTGGGAATATACATCACAGCATATGTCATATCACAACTAGTGTAGACCCACCGAATTGCACTCCAGGTAATTACATGACCTAAATAATCTCTATGCACTTAAGGTCATTACATTATATAGTTATTTGGTTTCTTGACAGGGAATGTGAGGATATATTGCCGGTCTGGGTGTCATATTACCCGAGCCGCAGGCGAGGGATAATATGACACCCAGACCGGCAATATATCCTCACATACCCTTTCAAGTAACCAAATAATTGTTTGACTTCTTCAGACAAAAATAATTAGAAAATATCAATTTTTCATTTATTTCGCTTATTTAATGCCGAACGGCTTAATTCCCCTCTGAGAACCTCAGTAATTACATGTCTGACGTCATTAATTTACCTGCATGACGTCATTTCTATAGAAAATGAATGGATTATCGATTTGATATTTATTTACAATTTTTGAGAATAATCTGATCGTTTTTAACGTTAAAAACAGAACACAAATATTTTCTGTAACATTTTTAGTAATCCCTAAACATACCGCTTTATAATTTACAAGAGCGGCTTCAAATTATGCATTTTTCCGGAAAATCAAAACAAAATGGCGGACGACAACAAACGGTGGGAGGCCAGAGGGGGAAATTAAGGCACGTGCGTTCATATCTACGGCCGAGCCGTAAATACGGATATACATCAACGTCAATTTATCCAATCAAATTCAAGGAAATTTCTTTGCAGTATAATAAAAAATAATCTCTACATGTAATAATTACATGATGAAAATAACGTCGTAACTACAGGGCAAAGTTGAATTTTGTAAAGCTATCATATCTGACTTGCACCAAACGAAAATATACATGTACTATCGTATAAACACCGACAAGAAGTTTTATACTGCAAGTGCTTAATATAAGTTCATCAGTTTAACAGATTAGTTATACATTTAAATTCTGAATAATGAGAAAGAGACATTTAGTGTTACGATAACTGCCATTTACTGACCTTAAACACATTCTAATTCATTTTTAATAGATTTGCTTTTTTAAAAGATTTTTTTTATCACCTGATTACCTTTTGATCCGGGTCCAAACTATTCACTTTTCCGTCAATACACTGAATGCCCATATGATAAAGGCATATCATGATGTTAAGGGTTAAGAAATACTGATTATCAAGCACACAGATTATGACACTGCAATTCACGAATTCCATTTAACTTTGTCCATTCACAGGACTGACTGACAGGAATTTATATTACAAGGTAGCCTGATCTGAATTCTTAATGTGGCATGCCGAACTGGGTCTGCACTGGTCCATAAAGAAACACTGAATTCCAGCCATGCGGTATATAAATAAGTGATTATGGTAATTATTTTACAATACCAGTATAGACATGAAAACTGTATGTAAAACAATGATCCTGCACGAAGATTCTTGACAATAACATCATATATTCAAGCAATGCGTTCTATAATTAAGTGAAAATGGTAATTTTTTTACGATATAATGATAAACATGATAGTTGTATGTAAAAACAATGATCTTGCACAAAGATTCTTGAAAATAATATCATTACATATCGAGGGAGGCATGCAAGACTGTCATAACTCTGTCTTTACTTCAATGTAGTTACTTAATTCTAGCATGCTACCCTTGATATAAAAACAGATTGATTATCTGAAATAATATCATAATGAAATAAACACAATTCAACAAGTTAAAAAAACACTTACTTGTACAAAACCTTCGGAAAAATAAAATAATCTAAACATAGTAAACTAATCTGTTCAATGGGGTATGGTCAAATCCCATAGGAAAACAGGGTAGATCAAGATCAGCCAGCTCATCTGTGCCATCTGATCAGAAACTACATTGTTTGCTTTTAGATTCATGCCATAAAAGTTGTACACATATCTATGTAAAGGGTGTAAGACCATTTTTATTTCATGACAAACAAAATATTCATTTGGAACATTTTGACAATAAATTTTGAACAGTTATTTTCTTTACAACAAAAAAGTCTATATAATGATCAAACTTGTTATTCAAAATATAAATGCATGTATGAAGTTACCAATTATACTACTGCGAAATATCTTGCTGACAACAAGATTAGAACATGTTAATACACTGTTTTAAACAACTTTTTCTGGAATATTGTGGTTTTATTTATAATAATATGTGGAGTCTAATTTTCAGGATTTTATGTTGTAGGTATTATCTGGGATTTGATTTTGTGCATTATGCCCGCAGAGGGATACATGCTAAAATTAAACCAGCATGAAATATAATGATACCACATTATTAAACAATCATTGTTTACAATATCCAACACAGCTTTTTTTCAATACTCATAATAAATATATGAAATAACTTTAGCATACAGTCAGTCAGATTTTGGGGATTACCATCCTGCTCCCCTCTCGCCGACTGCCGCATGGTTACATTTCAGGGTGTGACTACATATTTCCTCATCTACCCCTCTTAGAATGGGATTTTTAGATTCTGTGAACACTTAAACCTGGAAACCTGTCTTTTGTGTTCTTCTTTGTCAAACTGCAGCTCCAAAACTGAACATGGGTCATTCTAATCCTTCACTTATGTGCAATTCCTATGCATCATGCACCACCAAGTCATCCTGGTTACAGCCCCCAGTCTCTCTATAGTTGGTAAAACTTTCATTATGTCCATCTTTTTTCTTACATCAAAATGTGAAGTGAAAAATGAAAAAAGCATCTTTGAAGTTAGACATTTGAAAGACTTTTGTAGTGCGGTAGTCAGTTTAGATCCACGCCTTCGTCATCTGGAAAATACAAAAAATTCCCACACTGTTGAACAAAATTAGTTTGAACAAAACTGACAAGCAAAATTATAAGTTGTTTTGTGTAATAAGAGATTTATTTGAGGCAAAAATGAAAGTTTTTCTGTAAAAAATTTATTTTAGAAACTAAATAAAATTTCATAATACATGTACAAGTCTACTTTCTAAATAATTTACCCTTAAACTGGTTATTTTACATTCCGAGATAATACTTTATCCCTTCATTCCATGGGATATGATTGTTATATCATGTCAAACACTGTAGATCCAGATCAGCTGGCACATGTGGCCTAATTAATCAGGATCTTTACTGTTCACTACTTGTTCATCAATAACCTAATCATTCCAAAAGCTAACAGTGTAGACCCTGATCAGATGGCTTGAATGTGCTGACTGATCTGGATCTACACAGTTCTCCCATGTGATCACAGCCATATTCCATGGAATAAAGGGTTTTAAACTTTAAATTTTATATTCTATTATAACAGTAAAGCTATAATCAAAGAGAAGTCGAAACATGTTAATTTTATTAATTTGAAAGCAAAATAAAGTTCAGTTCTGTAGACCAGTCTCAAAACTCCAGCTTGCAACTGGTTAGTTTGGAGTCCATTTAGAAAATTGGACTCCTTTTTAGCCAATCAAATGGTCAAAATATGATACTGGTCTACAGTCTACATTTTATTATCTTGGACCCTGGTTCCATTGCCCTACAGTATCCGGTAAGAAATCAGCAAGACAAAGGTTAAGAATGAAGTTGAAAGATTTTCATTTCCTTTAAAACATAAAAATTAACTGGCATGCAAATAAATTCAACCAATCTGGACAGAGAAAAAAGTTAATTCCGGTAAGTTAAATAGTAATTGGAAGGAATTTAAAAAATCATTTAAAATTAGAATTTTAAGATACTGTTAGTTTCACGTTAAACTGTATTATTCATTTTAAAAAATTCCTTTATAAAAAAGATTTCCAGGCATTTTAACCAATCAAAACTTCAAAGCTTTCAATAAAGTGCCACAAATTTTTTTTTTGATTTTTGTTTTTCTAATCATTTTGATTAGGATCTGAACTGGTTCATTCTTGCTAAAAAATTATCAAATATACTTTAAAGCGATTCGTGTAGATCTTGATGTGCAGGCCAATCTGGATATACCCTGATTGCTCATGTGACATCAGCGATTATTGCATGGAGAAAAATGTTAGAAAATTAAAGCTCTTCATAGCACTTAGTTAAATGCCCAAGTAAAAATGAGAATTTGGATCCTAAACATCAGTTTGGGCACATAATATGAAAGCTTTGAAGGATCAATAAACTGTATTCTTACTCATAAACGCATCGTTTTCAAATAAATTATAGAAAAACGTAATCCTCCTCTCTGTGAAATTTGGATAAAAGTCATATTATTTATTGATCAAAAGGAAATACAGTAAAATCAATAATGTTACTCATATTTTGTTCAGTTTTGCACGGATACCATAATTTATTGTGTATAATGTGTATTGATCTATAATGCGCACCCATGAATATTACCAAATCAAGTTCTTATTACTCGGATTAAAGCGAAATTATTTGAATACAAATCAAATTGTATTGAAAACTATAAATGTTTACACATACATAAAGCCAATAATTAAATTATTAAGAATTTATATGTTATAAATTGTTTCAATAATTTTTTTACTCAATGGTTATGACTTATTACACAGGCAACCAGTGTAGATCAGGATCAGCCATTACAATCTGGGCCATCTAATCTGGATCTACACTGTTTGCTTATTGGTCATAAATAACCTAAAACAATCAGTGAATATCCTGATCAGATGTCACAAATGTGCCAGTAGATCTAGATCTACACAGGTTGCCCATCGGATAAAAGCCATATCCAATGGAGTAAAGGGATAAAAAATAACTATGACATAACAGAAGTCAAACAATAAAGTTGTTAGCCATGCTAACAAAATGCTAACAAATAGTAACAAACTCCATTCCAATGAACAGAAACAAATGAACATAATTGTCATTACAAAACCTATGAAGGTCAATAGCCCATTTCCAGAACTATTCTGAACTTATCATCATCAGTCGTTTTATCTGGATATGAAAGAGAGATAATGCTTCTGTTAACTCTACTCCATATGTACACATTTTTATGCGTGTGCGACCAGTGTAGATCCAGATCAGCCGGCACATCCGTGCCACCTGATCTGGATCTGCACTGTTCGCTTTTGATTGACATTAGGTTATTTCTGACCAAAATGCCACCAGTGCAGATCCTGATCAGACGGCATGGATGTGCCAGCTGATCTGGATCTACACTGTTTGCCCATGCAATAAATGTGTATCTATGGAGGAAAGGTCAAATATAATTGTTACAAAAAACAACTTAATGCCTTTTAACCCATTTACTCCCTTCTGTACATTAACTAAAGAAACTTATCTAACACATTAATGTTATGAAAAAAGAAAATTATTTTTTTCCAATACTTTTCTTGAGTTGCTTATGTTACTGGAAGATGTTGTGGGGCAGCATTGTTCCTTTGTTGAGAACAAGACATTCAAACAACACCGTTGACTGACAGAAACATACCCTCAAAACAACAGAAATCAACAGAAAAAAACATAAAAAGAGAAAACAACAGAAATTATTCACACTTTTTGCTACTTATTCAACGCTGCATTGAAATGCATTCTGAATGCTTTAATATCTCAGTCCTACTTTCACATATTTTTGTACGTGTCCCTGGGCTTTGCTGTAAACACATCTTTCCGCTGCATTTTAAAGGAAACAAAACAGTGAAAAATAAACAAAAAATAGCAAAACAAAACAGTGAAAAAAAAACACCAAAAATGGACAAAAAAGAAAGCAATTTGATGAACACAAAGTTGAAACTGGTACACGAGTTTTTCAATGTAACCACTGATCTATCTGGCCAAACTTTCTTAATAAGCAAATTAAATATTGTTCTCCGAAATGTGGTCTGAGCAATCCAACTGAAACCTATCTTGATCCACAATTAGGCCTACACAGAAACAAGAAGATGTTGCAATGTGATGTCATCAGGTTTTCTTCTTAAATTTTAAGTGAAAAGGGGGCATAACTATGACAAAATACAGTACTGAGTTATGAAACTTGTCCCGATAACTGCTATTGAAAAGTCAAACATCTTTATTAAGTTTCAAAGCTCTACTTTGAATGGTTGCTGAGAAAATGTGAACTAGATGGGTGTTCAGTTGAACACTTGTGTCGCACATGGTACTTTGTCAGAATAAAAAATCTATGTACAAAAAGGGGCATAACTCCATTAAATGAGACCTTGGCCTTAAGAATTTTGTATCAATATGACCGTGTTGTCATATTAAGCAATACAATTTGAATGATTGATGAAGAAATATTAAGAAATGGAAAAGTTCTTGCAAACGTTAAGTTTTTAAGATGGAGAGACAGACAGACGGACAAAGCAATCACTATGTATTGCCGTTTCTTCAAAAGAGCCAAATAAAAACTTAATGAAATGCTGAAACCTGCCCACCCCTAATCAAATAAACAGAGTTTTACAAAGAAAACATAGTTAAAAATAGGTGCTAGAGCTCTACAGCTACCTTGCAAACAGCAAAAATAGTATTCTAACCATGTCATGAAAAAATGTGTCTGTCAAATTTTTGTTGACATTTTAGGTTGTTGTTGTTCTCATAGGACTCGGTGGACACACAGGCTGATCTGGATCTATACTTGTTGAAAATTACGGCAAATACTGAGCTTAGCACTTTAAAAAGTCTTTTAAATGTCTACTATGCTATCCCCGTAATATAGATATGTTGATTTAACTACCGCATGCTTTTAGAACTAAAACACTCCTAAGGACACATTTTTTGCACAACTTGGCTCATTCTAACTATAAAAGGCTTTCTAAATGTGATCAAACATGACAAAATAGGGCATACTGACTTCGTCATTAACATAGATCTAGATAAATTTGCAAACTTTCATGGTATCCAAAAAGGATCTACAGTCTAACCTGTGTGTAGCAGCCAGCCAATGGAAGCAGTCAATTTGGCCACTGTAGGCAGGTGACCTCTGATCGGAGGGTCAGAGGAAGAGGAATGAAATGTGAAGCCTGTTATGAACCGGACTTGTACTGTATTGATACAGCTTGTTTGTCTCAATATACAGTAGAGCTCCGCTAAATCGCGAAATCCAGAAAAGTTATATTATATCGCGGTCGACCCGTGGATCCCGTTTTCCCCATAAAACGATAGTAAAAATCTATCGACGGCAAATTTTGCATAATGGAAAGGGAATAAAAGGGAAGTAACAATGTCAATACCGCGTTAATCGATAAAGACAATGACGGTTGTTCAGTATCGTGCTGACAATCGTTGAAATTTTATTCTTAAGGATATGTTGATTATTGTTTACTATGTGTCTTTAATAAGCAAACTGTCATAAAATTGTTGAATTGCTGTTCAAACACTGGGTCACCTAATCAAGGATGCCAAATGGTTACTGAATGGTTGTTTTTCGCACCTACGGCCGATAAAGTTCAACAGGAGCCAAGCTACATAAACATCTTTAATTAATTAAATCTCACTGTTCGCACTTTTATGCAAATAGCTAAACCATTTATTATCAATTATCAAATACAAAAATATCGCCCCTAGTGGTCACGAAAATTAATTAACAATTACGACGGCTTTTTTAAAAGCGTATTGATAAGCTATGATCGGAAGCAGGTGCGCGTAGTTTAGCGGTCACGTGATACCCTAATGAAGAGTATCCGACATCTTCGCAGAAAATAAAAAATGGCCGCTGTAGGGGGTTTAATTTCATGACCAGGAGGCAATTTGGTGGCCGCTGACCACGGATGGGAGGTGACCGCAGAATTAAGTGATAGAATAGAAGGAAATTTGTCGGGGGCGTCACAAAATGGCCGCTGAATAGAGGTGACCGCAGTTCGGAGGTGACCGTTAGGTCAGGTTAGACTGTAACCTGTTTCCTGGATGCATTTCACAATGCTTTTCTGACTTAATGGGGAACGGTGTAGAACCAGATCAGACTATGCAAATGTGCAAGCTGATCTGGGTCTAGACTGGTCGCATAGGCCAAAAAGCCGCATTTTGTCATGATCTGTCACAAAATTGTGTCAAGAAACTAAGTATAGAAGTGCAAAATGCTGATGAATTACAAAACTATTGAGAACATACCTTCGAATGCGATATTGGAATGCCCAACGTTGTCATAGACATGCTCGTCTTCGCGCCCTTCTAACACACACAGCAAGCAGTTGTGGATACATATATACTGTTGCTGAAAACAAAATATATCAATATTTTCACATGACATCTACAACATGTTTTAAGAATATGGCACTAGTAAAGAAGTGCTGACTTAGTTGCAAGGAAAAAATGGGAAAATGTGTACATACCTCAGTTTGAACCATCCAAACTCTTTCCTTACGTAGTTCTGCGACTGTACCAAATATATCAACAGTGTCATGTGTTTTGATGTGTTGAAGAAGTCTATCTAGCACCACGAATGTCCCTGACCTTCCTACACCAGCACTGAAACACAAAAATCACCTGAACAATCCGTCTTTTACAGTATCCCTTTACTCCATAGTACAGGCTTTTATCCCTTTTATCTTGCATACCGGATAAGTATTTCCGCGTTTTTTTACCGGGGAAAGAAAATCTTATCTTTTCTCTAGGGAAAAGATAACGTTCGCGTGCTTCACGAGTGACGTCATGTCTTCAAGTATCTGACGTAATTTGTTCAAGTTAGTGACGTCATTTAGAAAATAAGGTTTATGTTAACGTCAATATTTCAGCGTAAGAAAAAAAAATTGTATGTATAAATGTTCACAAATGTTACATATATGAACAGTAAAAGGTATGCAAGAAAAAGTATCTTGGATGAGACATTCGGTAAAGATAGAAAAATCTGTCACCTCGGGTGAACTGTTTTGGCGGGAACTCGGCAGAGCCTCGTTCCTGCCAAAACAGTTCCCCCTCGGTGACAGATTTTTCCATCTTCACCTCACACTCATGCAAGATACTAATAATCAATGTTATCCCTTAAGTCCATAGATCTAAGGCTGTTATCCTTTTTTCTTGAATACCGGATAAGTACAGGGGAAAGAAAATCTTATCTTTTCCCTGAGGAAAAGATAACATCCGCATGCTACATGAGTTAGGTCACGTCTTCAAGTATTTGATGTAATACATTCAAGTTAGTTTGTGTATTATAACATTACTGAACTGGTTTTCTGGCCAGTGAGTGCAAAGGTTACATCTTTAACGAACTGGTTCTACTGATGGAATAAACGGTAAAGGGCCTAGTTAGTTTATAGGTGCTGGAGAGACGGAACTCCAGTTTTTTTTAATTTTCATATAATAAGATATCATGTACTATTACATTACCTGCAGTGAACTATAATGGGTCCTGCATCTTTGATGAGTTTTTCTCGGACCATCCTTACAAACCGTACAAGTACCTGCTCCTTCTTTGGCACGCCGAAATCCGGCCACGATGTGAAATGGAAGTGGCGAATCTGCCTCGACTGTTCACCCTGAAAAATCAATGTTTAACGTTTTCTGAAACTGAATAAGATGTTGTGATTTCGGAAACTTTTAAATTTAATACATCACCACTTGTAGTAACTTTTGTATTATATCAAAATGATAATTTTGTTTCTAAAAGAACAGTGTAACAGACGTGTCACATGTTTGCAAGGATAGGGGTGACGGTGGTGTGATTCAACAATAGGATGGGCCAGGGAGGGGTGTCCCATCCTTGTTGCAGAAAATTTGACAAATTTAATAAGCAAATGTTGCAGTTTTAAGGTAGTTACTATGGAGACAAACATTCGAGCCACAAGATCAAAAGAAGATAAAAATAATTTTATTGGCAGTGCTCAATATATGATAACATTGCAACACAACAAACAAGAGATGTTGAATAAAATTTCCAAGTTATAGCAGAAGTAAAGTTTTTTGTGGAAGGCAGACAGGCAAAGCAATACCTACATGTATGCAATTCCTTTTTTATTCAACAAAATGATCCCCATGACTTTCGCAAGATATCAATAAAACTAAGGTCCTATTAGTATAAAAAGCTGACACAACAATAAAATTCTTTGATAACAAACAAAGGAAAAGTGTTAAATTTGTAACTTACCAAAGAAACCTTGAACTCTGTGACAGTCCAATCAGGAAACAACGTTTCGTTGAGTGCTGCCACCTGCAGATCTCCATAAAATACTGCGTCAGAACCTGATGGCCAATACTTATCACATTTTTCCTGAAAATTTAATTTACAAATCAGAATATTTAAAGATTCAGCATGGCTACCAAATTCTAAATGTTAAATATCAAAAAGTACATCTGCTTGGTTTGAGACAGGAATGAACATTGTAATTGAATGGAAATGTGTTGAAACCAAACCAATAAATGTCCATTTACACAGTGTCCATAAAGCGTTTTATTATGTTTGGATAAAGACTTAAACTAGCTTATAAAAACGTACATTACCGGTACGTAATAGTTCAACTTGTTCAATTCAATATTTGATAATTTTAACACCACAGATATTCTGAACTTGTATTTCAGTCCCTATAACTCTATGTACATTTAACGATTATGTTATTTACACTTACCCTGCCCTTTTCTACACATTTAGTTAACATGACAATATTTCTGGAGTTCTGTTCCCATAACATTCTCCAGAAGTCATCCCGGGTAGCCGGGAGAGGTCCCTGAGTGACAACATACTCCCGCCGGGAATTATAACCCTGAAACCGGAAAAAAAAAAAATAAACTGAAGAAAATAATAAATAGAAAAATATTAAGACAATAACAACAATCATTAATCAAATGGTGCACAGCATTGATATAAAATGTGAATTAAATCACAGCTGCTTCAAACCATTGCCTAGTATGTAGAATCTTGAATGTGGTGTGAAAATGTATGATATACAATGTACTTATTTACTAGCTTCTGTTCATTATTACATTTATAGGCTTTCATTAAAAACACAATTATTGGTTATTAAATAATGCAATTTAAACAGACAAATATAGCTTTTAAATAAAAACATCATATAATATACTGCGGTTTAAAGCTGGCATTAATAATTAGATAAAGAAATACTACTTTACCAAAACAAAATCTATCAATTAAAAAGTAATCACATAATATGGGTACAGAGATGGCATTGATATATAAATCTAAACAGAAAAATAAAAAATATATACCGGTATATAGTTGGCATTAATATAATCTGATCCTTCTTCATCATCGATAGGGAGCAACTTCACACGTGAATGATCGTAAGGCAAAATGTTGGTAAATCTATTTTTACCACGGTTACACGGGACCTCTGCGACAGAACAGGGCTGTCCTCGACCCACATCTTTCAAGTCCTGAAAAAGTTTAATAATAAAGTGAACTAAAAAGTATCAATTAATAGAAAATTTATGTTTGTTGTTGAAATTAGTTTTTTAAAGATTCTTAATTTTATGGATTTCACTGTCTAAATTCATGTTTTATTGATAAGAAAAAATATCATGGTTTTCGTTTTTGTAGATTCTTAAGTTAATGTATTTCAATGTCTATATTCATATTTTAAGAAATATTTCATGGTTGAAACAATATTTTCATAGATTCTTAAGGTAATGGTTTTCAATTCTATATTCCTATTTACATTCGAGTTTCTATATTTTGTGCAGGTTTGAAATGTAAAGTTCAATCTGCTAAAAGGAATATCATGACCTTATGGGTAACCAATGTGAAAAAACAGTGCAAAAGAGATAATCTTCTTTTTTATTATTACAGTATTATTAAACTAATGTGAAAAAAATGAAAATAAAAAATGATCATTTACAGTTTTAAAAGAGATAATTATTATTTTACTTCACCAAGAAAATTCTACAGTTAACTGGAAAGCATAAAATAATGTACTGTTAATGTCTAACAATTCAACTTACTTCAAACTGTTCTGCATATTTAAAGTCGGAGTCTGCTTTCATAGCATGGATGTGATGTTTAAAGTTTGATAATGTCACAGGACAACTGAAACATAAAGACATTCTACAAAGTTTTACAAAACCCTTTATTCCATTTAATTCATCACCTTAGTGCAAAAATGTACCATTGAAATAAGAATTTCAAGAAGTTATAGTGTTTTTGCACTAATGTGATGGTATTCGCATTTTAACATGTGTGCAACAATTGTAGATCTAGATCAGCTGGCACATCTGTGAGTTCGCATGTAAACACATGTGCAACAATTGTAGATCTACATCAGCTGGCAAATATGTGATTAAGCATTTAAACATGTGTGCAACAATTGTAGATCTAGATCAGCTGGCACATCTGTGAATTCACATTTTAACATGTTGCAACAATTGTAGATCTAGATCAGCTGGCACATCTGTGAATTCACATTTTAACATGTTGCAACAATTGTAGATCTAGATCAGCTGGCACATCTGTGAATTCACATTTTAACATGTTGCAACAATTGTAGATCTAGATCAGCTGGCAAATCTGTGATTTAGCATTTTAACATGTTGCAACAATTGTAGATCTAGATCAGCTGGCACATCCGTGCATTGTTATCTGGATCTACACTAGTCAAATCTTGGTCAGAAAAAAAACCTAATGAATCTAAAGGCACAAATGTTCCATCTGATCTGGATCTGAAACTATTGGTACAAGTGTATATGGAATAAATGGATGATATATAATGCTTGTAATGTCTTAATGACTACAAATAGGACTCAAATCCTTTATTTAAAGGTGGAGAAAAACCCTTAAATCAGTATAAATCCCAATCCACCAACACATTTGTGCCATCTGATCAGGCCTTACAGTGTTCAGTATTAGATTCATTAGGTACATCAACAGTATAGAGCCTGCTGTGCCCGAGATCATAAAACTAAATCTGCAGATCAGTCTCAAATCTCAAGGATCTGATTGGCTGAAATGGCGATCAGTCTCAAATCTCAAGCATCTTTGAGATTTGAGACTGATCTCAAAACTTAGTTTTATTATCTTGGGCCCTGATCAGAAGGCACAAATATGAAGACAAATCTGGATTTACACTGTTTGTTCATGTGATAAAAACATTTCTTCCAATTATTTCTTAACCCTTTCCTGTACAGATACACCTTTATTGCTAGGGCAAACAATTTAGATCCAGATCAGCCAGCACATCCGTGCCGTCTGAACAGGATCTTAACTGTTCGCTTTTTGATTCATTAGGTTATTTATGACCGAATGCGACCAGTGCAGATCCAGATCAGACGGCACGGATGTGCCGGCTGATCTGGATCTACACTGGTCGCACATGCGTAAAAATGCGTATATATACAGGAAAGGGTTAATGAAAAAAAAGCCTATAAACTGAGTTTGAATATCACTTATATGACATATAGAACTGGTGATGATCCAGATCAGGATCTACATTTCTTTACAGCTGTGCAATCTGATCAGGATCTACATTTCTTTACAGCTGTGCAATCTGATCAGGATCTACATTTCTTTACAGCTGTGCAATCTGATCAGGATCTACATTTCTTTACAGCTGTGCAATCTGATCAGGATCTACATTTCTTTACAGCTGTGCAATCTGATCAGGATCTACATTTCTTTACAAAGATTTGCAGGCTGATCTTGTTCTAAAATGGTCACAAAATTTATTATTATACTGCAAAGAAATTTCCTTGAATTTGATTGGATAATTTGCCGCTGATGTATATCCGTATTTACGGATCGGCCGTAGATATGAACTTCACGTGCCTTAATTTCCCCGTCTGGCCTCCCACCTTTTGTTGTCGTCCGCCATTTTGTTTTGAATTTCCGTAAAAATGCATAATTTGAAGCCGATCTTGTAAATTATAAAGCGGTATGCTTAGGAATTACTATAATTGTTACAGAAAATATTTATGTTATGTTTTTAACGTTGAAAACGATCAGATTATTCTCAAATTATGTGAATAAAAATCAAATGGATAGTCCATTCAATTTCTATAGAAGTGACGTCATGCAGGTAAATTAATGACGTCAGACATGTAATTATTGAGGTTCTCAGAGGGGAATTAAGCCATTCGGCATTTAATAAGCGAAATAATCGAAAAATCTATGTTTTCTTATTAATTTTGTCTGAAAAAGTCTTTGCAGTATAATAAAACAATTATTTGGTTCCTTGAAAGGGTATGTGAGGATATATTGCCGGTCTGGGTGTCATATTAAAAAAGTTAATGTTAAATCATTTCCTCCATATATTGAGGTTTTATCACGTGTGCAACCAGTGTGGATCCAGATCAGCTGCTATCTGATCAGGATCTACACTGGTCACATCTTGGTCAGAAATAACCCAATAAATCAAAAGTAAACAGTGTAGGTCATGATCAGATGGCACGGACTTGCCATCTGATCTGGATCTACACATTTCCCCCATGGATAACAGCTATATCTCATGAAGTAAACATTTTAATATTCTTTTTCACAGTGGTTGAACTCAATTAAGTGTTGATAAAAAAATACAAAATAAAGTAAACTAAAATATACTTCTCAAACTTGGAGTACTTCTGCAAAATCCTTTCAATCCAAAAAGTAACAATAGCTTGGCACATAATTGTTGTTCATAAATTTATTTCCAGTAACATATTGTTACATAACTGCATTCCTCTTGCATTTCACATTAAATATCAATAATAAAACATGTTTGCAATTGCATGACTCAGATGTTTATTTACCGATTTGATTTTTTAAAAGTATTCAATGGTTTAATTTATTTTTTCAAATTGTTTAATATTTACTTGTTTTACCTATTTACTCAGATGTTACTTTACCAATTCAATTTCATTTACATGTTTTAGTAATCACTTGTTTTATTTTTATCTACATATCAAATAAACAACATCACTGACTCATTCTAAACTAAAATCTCTAAGAAATAAATCCATCAACTTGAAACTTTAAACCTGTGCTGAAGATTATAAAACACCAGAGTACCGAAACCAGTCTAAAATCTCAAGCATCTGATTGGCTGAAATGGCAACCAATCATCATTTCAGCATATCAGATGCTGGAGATTTTAGACTGGTTTCCATTCTCAGTTTAATAATCTTGAGGCATGGATAAAAACCTGATTCTACCTGGAAATATCTAAATGCCTCATTGTACTATTGATACAAAACATACCTGGTGAAAATTGGATCTAGAAAAATGCTTTTGATGTCAAGTTCAATTTACCCTTTGAATCTTACCTGGTATAAAGTCAGTAGTAAAAACCTTTAGATGTCAAATTTAATTAACCTTTCATGTCCTTATAATAGACTTTGTCAAATACACTTTTCGCTACAAAGTTAATCCATGCAGTTCAGTGTCTACACCATTTTCTATTCAGTAAAGAAATTTCTGCAAAATAACCCTATTAATAATGAATGGACTGACTTGGTGAAAAATCAGTCCATTACTTAATCTAGAGGGTAAGGAGTTTTAATTTGAGCCCATGGAATAGGCTGAAAACCCATCTTTGGTCTTTGATTTCAGCCTTTACTCCACAGATATGACTTTTTAGCATGGGCAATCAGTGAAGATCAAGATCATTCTATGCCATCTGATCTGGATCTAAGCTGTTTGCTTTTTGATTCATAAGGTTACATGCATTTCAAACAAAGAAGCAAACAGTGTAAATCCTGATCTGATATGGCACAGATGAGCCAGCTGATCTGGATCTACACTTTTTGCACAATAAATTCAGTACATGTGAAGTAAAGGGTTAACACAGCAGTGTAGACCCTGATCTGACTGAGCACTTTTTGCAGGTTTACATGGATCTTCAACGGTCTTAAATGTGACAAATTCTTTGCTTAGCACAAAATCCGCAGAAAATGCATGGAAATGATTTATATCACAAGTGCAACTACTGTAGATCCAGATCAGCCTGCAATTAACTCAGGATCTACAATAGCCACATTTAAATTCATCAGGTTTTTACTGACTAAGAAACTGCATACATTATAATCAGACTGCACAAATGTACAGGCTGATCTGGATCTACACTGGTCACACATGGGATATAGCACATGTGGGATAAACCCTTTCCATGATATATACACATTTTTAAACATGTGCAACCAGTGTAGATCGAGATCAGCCAGCACATTCATGCCGTCTGATCAGGATCTGCACTGGTCGCATTTTGGTCGGAAATAACCTAATGAATCAAAAAGCCAACAGTTTAGATCCTGATCAGACAGCACGGATGTGCCGGCTGATCTGGATCTAAACTGTTCGCCCTAGCAATAAAGGTGTGTCTATACAGGAAATTGTTAACCTTTTGAGATTTCTTGAGAAATAAAAGCTTATTTTTACTAATAACAACTTTCAAAGACTTTACCTGTATTATGTATAATTCTAACAACAGATTTATGCATACAGCATGCTATCACCTAACATTATTTTATATACCATAAGAATCCTTTTAAACACCCCTCCCCTAATAAATGCCTCCCTATCCAATGTTAAACTAGGGAAACAAATCTACAGTACTCACCAAACACTGAAGAGTTGCATATATCCATATTTATTATTCAATATCCTTAAGGTCATAGAAAATTAATTCCTAGTTTCTAATCCCCCCCAGCCCCTCGAAAATCACTCTGCCCCATCGTTTTTTATGTTGAAAAAAAATGCGTACATCAAAATTTACATTACAAGTACAAATCGGTAGAGTACGCAAACACAGTACGAAACATTTAAGTGAGAAATGGCTATTAATAGTCAGATAGACGATTATTTATCTTTGCAGACACAAGCTTCACTAGAAACAGTGAGAATGATTAATAAAAAATAAAACCCGCCCACCTGCACCATTTTTTCCCAAAATTCGGATGAGAATCAAGGAATTAATTTTCTATTGCCTAAGTTTAGAATCCATAATTTTAATACAAACAACTGTATAAATTCAATAAACTCACGGTCTATTTTAATTTAATCTTATCAAAAATATGACTTGCAATATGAATTAACGCTGCATACAGAATAATTGATTTCCTTATAAGCACCCTCCTTTCATTTAATATAATGCCCCCAGGCATGTTTAAAAGGAATTTTAAGGTTCCTGTAATCATGACAAAACATGTTTAATCCATCACTGTGAACTGCAGCTGCAATCTCAATTTTCTTAAATATTTTGATAGGATTTCCCAAAAGTATTTGCAATTTTTTTCTTAAGATAATTTTGGCGATTAAAATGACATACAAAATTGTAACACCAAACCATTTGTGACACTTACAAATACTATGCAGTAATCAAAAGTTTGTGATTTTTAACAGAACTAACCTCTGAAGAAAATGTTTTTCTTCTGAATCAGAAAATGAAAATGGTCCCAACATAGACTGTCTCTGTATGATGAGCTTGAATAAAAAAAAGTAGACTTTTCTTACCAAGATTTTCTACTGGTCAGTGATGACCGATGGGCAAGTTGCTGACCAGGCTCGTGTCTGTACATATTACTTTTTAGATTCATTCTACGTCGCAACACCACCACTATCAGGATAATTATGACGATGACAATGATGGCGGCAATAACACCTCCCACAATCCCTCCGACATTTGTGCTTTCATTTTCCATGGCTGTGAGAAAAAAATCAGGTTATAATATTTTCTTACATGTGTTTTACCAGGAAAGAAAATTCTACCTTTTCCCCAGGGAAAAGCTATAGTTCACATGCTTACATGAGTGACATCACTTTATTAAGTAACTGAATGTATGCGTTTAAGTTAGTAACTGTTCGCATTTTGATCAGAAATTACTTAATAAATAAAAAAAGCAAACAGTGTATATCCTGATCAGACAGCACATTATGTCCCAGCTAATCACGATCTAAACTGTTTGCCCTTGCCATATAGGTGTAAAAATGGAGGAAAGGGTTTACTTATATAAACAAATACTGTTAATAGGTATTTTTAGCAAAATACGGTGTAAAAAAGTTGTTTTATGAACTAGAATTGTTCCTTTGCTACAAAAAGGCCTGGTGGTAACATTTCAGAAAAAAATAGGTCACTTGGTCACGAAATGACTAAAGTTATGTAAAATCTTCAAGATAAAAATTTGATAAAATTTGATTCATTTTTTAATTACTGCAGTAACTATTGTATATACTACCATGAGTTTAACTTTATCTTCCCTCTCCACCTCTAATGAAAATTTAAATGTTCAAAAGAATAAACAAATAATAAAATGTGCATATACTTACGTATTGCTGCTGTTTTGATTGGCTCTGAAAATGGCGTATCTTTATGTTGCATAGTGGTATAGGCCCTCAGTGTGACATAATATGTGGTTCCTGGCTTTAAAGGGCCGTTACAGTAAAACTTGTTTTCACAGTCGGTCTCCGAACCAATCTCAAACACCTTGTACTCGGCTTGATCCACGGCTCGCTTAGTCCGGACGCCAAATTGTCCGTCACATGTCGAACCCACATCGAAGAATGTTGAACAATTCGCAATGACCTATAATAAATAATAAGACATACTGCTGTATCATTTAATTTCGCAGGGATCAATTTACGTGCAAATGACGTAAGTGACATTTTTGTGAAGGCTTAAACTTGTGCACTTGTATTATTCTCATAAGACTAGAATATTCAATGGTTTGGTTTCGCTAGGGTTTGATTTAGCGCACTTACCTCAGCGCAAAATATGTGAAAATTAAAACACTGAGATAAATAATGATACCACAGTAAAGGTATTGAAGATATGATTGTGTTTCTTATGGTGCTTTGCATAAATTTTTCAGCCAACACACTTCATTAAATTGCTTCATAGGCTCAAAACCATTATTATGTACAACCTTCTTGCACTCTGCTGAAAGAACAGGACTTTTTTAACAATGTTTCCATTCCGAGGTGAAAAACATTTCCTCCAAGTATTGGCTACAACTAATGCCGCTCACAAACTTTTGAACTATTCACTATCTTTTTTATTTGACATGGACGAACACACATGATGCCACAGGTTACTGGAAAAAATCTTGCCACAATTCTCTCTGCTGTTAATGATAATTTTCAAAAAAACATTTTTCCACAACAGTTCACTGCCAGTGAGAGATCATCACCTCACACTTATGCAAGATAGCTATATTTCCAAATAAATGCATCTTATTATTATTAGTGAATATTAAGGAGTGTATTAAAAGAAACTGACAGATTTATTAACTGTATTAATCAAGATATGATAAACATTTGGTTGGCCAAAAAAAGCTTCACTATTCCTCCATAAAAATGCATTTTTTCGCATGTGTGACCAGTGTAGATCCAGATCAGCCAGCACTGTTTGCTTTATGATATGTTAGGTTATTTCTGACCAAAATGCGACCAGTGTAGATCCTGATCAGACAGCACAGATGTGCCGGCTGATCTGGATCTACACTGGTCCCACATGCATAAATAGTACCAACTGTTCAGGATCTGCACTGGTCACAATTTGGTCAGAAATAACCTAACGAATCAAAAAGCGAACAGATGAGATCCTGATCAGATGGCACGGATGTGTCGGCTGATCTGGATCTAAACTGTTCACACATGCAGTAAAGTTCTATCTTTGGAGGAAAGGGTTAGCGTCTAAAAAATATTTTAGAAACCAAATTGAATATCATATCCCAAGCAGCAAAAAATTACCTGATAAGCCTTTATGGCTGGGTCTTGCCTTGCAACCTTCCACCCAGGTAGTATATGCTTTGTATCTATATCCTTCGATTCTTTATCTTCTGTAACGATCACAGTGTACTGAATTATTTCCCCATACTTATCAGAAAACACGTTGCTGAAATTCACAACTAGCTTGTAAGGGTCAGCTGGGGCGACTTTAGGGTCGATAGCCTTCGGTGTTGCATCCACTCCTTCTTTAAATGGTGGTTCTAAATGGGAAAGAAAACAATTATTAATAGTTTACTAATATCCTGTCATACTTCATTAAATTTGTTGATTATTTCAATTTGGCACAGATTTACAAGAAAAAATTATTTTAACTCTTTCCTCCATAGGAACACCTTTATTGCATGGACGAATAGTTTAGACCCAGATCAGAACCAGATCAGAAGGCACATTTGTGCCATCTGATCTGGATCTAGACTTTTTGATTTGTTTAGTTATTCTGACCAAACTGTGACCAGTGCAGATCCTGATCAAACGGCACGAATGTGCTGGCTGATCTGGATCTACACTGGTCGCACATGCAGAAAAATGTGTATTTATGGAAGAGAGGGTTGAGGGATTATGGCAATTCATAGCCAAAACACCCCCACTTTAAGGAAACAATAAATAATAAAGACTCGGTACAATCATAACTTACTGTATGTCTTCAGTTCCAGAATTACAGTGGCAGCCGTACTTAAACCTGCCGCTGTCACAGCTTGAACCTGTAACATAAACATAACCAATCACATGGTTGGAAGTCACATGATCAATATAATCTCTAAGGCAAACCTTAGAAAGTCACATGATCAATATAATCTCTAGGGCAAAAGACAGAAAGGCACATGATTAAATTAATCTCTAAGCCAAAACCATATGAAATCATATGAACAATATGATCAACAAGATAAACCCCTCGAAAGTCACATGATTAATCTTTAAGCCAAAACCATAGGAAATCATATGAACAATGCATGTATAATCAATAAGACAAAACCCTCGAAAGTCATTTGATTAAATTAATATCTAGTCAAAAACTATAGGAAATCACATTATTAGCATAATGAATGAGACAAACCCTAGGAAGTCACATGCAAAATATTATCAATAAGACAAACCTTAGAAAGTCACATGAATGATATTCATTAATATAATCTCTAAACATAAATTGTAGTATTGGTCACATTATCAATAAAATCTCTAAGCCAAACCGAAGGAAATCACATCTCCAGCTCAATCTTTAAGCCAAAGCCACAATTGTTTTTTTTAATTAGTATCTTATCACCAAATTGTAAAAATTCCATAACATGACCATAAACTACACATTTAATGCCACACATGTTAACTGTAACAGATGGATGGTTAAGAAGTTGACCAGAATAAAGTTGTTTACTCTTTTAAACAATCAGAGAGGCATACCTGGTATTTATATATTTGCCAGTGGCTGGTTAACATGCAAATTTCCATCAAACATTAACAAATTATATCAATGATCACAACAAACACTTCTGAAAATGTATTATAGTAGGTTTAAAACAATAAATTGGTTTGGCTTTAAGTTAGATTTTCATTTACATTAAATTACACAGCTTTTCAAGGGCCAAGATCAAACTGGAGAGTTTGAAACCAGTCTCAAAACTCAAGATTTTGATGGGTCAATTTCAAGACTTTTATTTTTTTAAACCAATGAGATGCTCAAGGCTTCAGACTGTTCTTTAGCCTTGATTTTGTTGTCTTGGGCCCAGATTGATCTTCTGAAGCCGAAACACTAACACTACTTTTACAACCTGTGATTGTCAGATTTCAACAGTTTTAAATCATTTAGTCTAAAGTTAGTATTGCAGTTCTTTTTAATTTTGTACTTAGATCTTCACAAGAAGAAGGAGTAATGGTATAGTTATTTAAAAATCAATGATATTTACCTGTAAGTCACTAGCTTTTTACAGAAACCAGACCAGAATGCAACAGTAACTAACATAACAAAATAGATGAAAGGGGAACTTTAAAAGTAACCGAACACAACAAATATGAATATATTGCAGGCTCAGTTTGATAAAGCGTGTTCGAGGGCAGTAATGAAACTGTACATAACTGCCCAAGCTGCTTAGCCTGGGTTGCAGGCAACTCAATATATACACCAGGAAATAGTACATTTTTTATCCATACCAAACAATTATAAAGTGAAGTAAAACTTACATGGAATGTGTAGAGAAATCCTGCCTTGAGGTCTTTGAACACTTTCATGGTTGTGGGAAAAGGCACATCACTCTTTCCTTCATCAATTTCACTCTGTATATACAACATTCAATATCATTCACAAAATATTACTTGATTATGCTTTAGCCTTCAGATTAACATGAAATTTGAATATATTCATAATCACAATCAATTTATCATTGTTTATGTTTGTGGGCATTAAACTTTGTAAATATCTGTATGACAGTATTTATGAGCATTCAAATGAACAATAAAGCATATTAATGAAATAATACATGTAGATTGTATGCAATTAATTAAGATTTGTAAAATAGATAAACAACAAAAGCACAAGTTTTAGTTGTCTTGTGCTGTCTGATCAGGATCTTCACTCTGTGAACAAACATTTTTGTCAGAAATAACCTGATAAATCAAAAAGCAAACAGAGCAAATCCTGATCAGATGGCATAGATGTACTAGCTGTTCTGGATCTTCACTGTTACCCCAGGCCATAAAGGCGTATATATGGAAGAATGGGTTAATTAAGCATAACTTATAATATATTGTCAATTTTAATCATATGATCCCAGAATCTGCCTAAAATCTTCTTTAACAAAAAATCTAGCTCTCCCTTACTTGATTCAGTTTCAAATTCACTGAATTAAAGAAACAGAAAAGGGAGAGAAGCCATAGTTATATATCCATAACTGTATAATTTCACTTTCTTGTCTTTACATTCTGAAATTAATTTAAAATCCACGGGCTTGATAACTTCGATATAATCGGTTTTGACTGTAATTTAAAAGCTAAAAATTCTAAATGAATACACAGTATATGTACTTGTACCTGACAACACATTTAATCTGGAAACAAATATTCACCAATGTTTCAATATTTTGAAAATCTCAGCAAAAAATACTTCGTGGAAAATTCTTGATTATTTAAGGCAAGCCTTACCCCTTTCTGTCCCTTATAGTTGACAACATACATGCTGATGGCACCATTCGGGAACTCTGGTGCTGCCCAGGTCAAGGTCACCTCGACAGGTGCGCTCTCTGTAGCTTGCAAATTCTGCACCACTGATGGTGCTGCAACAAAATCAATGAATAGCAAGTTTATGGGCTAATAGAGACAAACACATAATATCTCCCTGACATAATATGTATTTCAAAATGTTACTCTACAGGGCAATGCAAGGAAAGTGTCAGGCGACAAAATCTGGTTTTCTTCTTAAATTTTTAGTGAAAAAAGGGCATAACTAGGCAAAATACAGTCAAGAGTTATAATGCTTGTCCTGATATCTGCTTAAAATTTGTGATAACAGACAACTTTGTTAACCCTTTCCTGTATAGATACACCTTTATTGCTAGGGCGAACAATTTAGATCCAGATCAGCCGGCACATCCATGCCGTCTGATCAGGATCTAAACTGTTCGCTCTTTGATTCATTAGTTTATTCCTGACCCAAATGCGACCAGTGCAGATCCTGATCGGACGGCATCTATGTGCCGGCTGATCTGGATCTACACTGGTCGCACATGCGTAAAAATGCGTATATATACAGGAAAGGGTTAATCAAAGCTCTACCTGAAACTGTTACTGAGGAAAAGACAACTTTCATAAAAAACTTTATGAAATGTTGATGCCCTCCCATCTGCCTGCCCACCCAACGACAAACTCCAATCTAATAGATAGGGGTTTCCAAAGAAAACCTAGTGAATAATCTTACCTGCTTCCTCCGTAGGAACCGATACAGTCGCAACACTTTCAAATCCACCAAAGACGGCAGACACTTCACATCTGTATGTTGTGTAAGCCTTAAGATTCTGCACGGGCACTTCCTGTTGTGCTGCCTGTCCGGCACTGATCTCAACATCTTTGACCTTGGAATTGTTTGGACTGAAGCACCGTATCTTGTACTTGTCTACACCACCTTCTGGTCGACTGATAGTCAGGATAATTTCGTTGGATGAAGCAACACCAGTTAGTCCAGGCTTATTGGGCACTTATAAAAGAAAATAGTTTTTATTCAATTTTTGGATTAAATATCTGAATAATATAAACAAATAATGCAAAGATATCTAAATATGCATATGTATTAAAAAATAGTTGACAAAAATATAAAAAAAAAACAGTACTACCCTACAACAATGATGGCTCAAAATAAATTAAGTCTTACATAAAGTTTTTTAGTTGTGGAGGTATCACATTTGGAGAAAATATTCAATTTTGTGGAACTTAAAAATCCAACAGAAAAATTATCAAATCATGATTTATTCAGGCATAATGAAATAAAGAAATCACTATCATTTTTGCATTTTTATTCATGTCATTGATTAAAGCACCCCACAGCTTTTAAAGACCAGTAATATTGGCAAATTAAAAATATCTGCAAACAGAATTTTAACATGTCAGAAAGTGTAAAAATTTAAGATTTTTTATGAATATTTTAAATAATAATGTGTGTTAGTGTAAAAAATGTGTTAAGGTAGTTTGAAATTTAAATTTATGACCTGCCACCACATAATTATTGCCTGTCTGCCTCTGGGCAGGGTATTAGGATAACTACGGTATTTATACTTATCAGTACCACTTAACCCTTACTCCATAATTATGGGTTATATATATGTAACAAGTGTAGATCTAGATCATATGAAACATCTTAGATGATCTATGCACATTATTAGGATCTACACTTTTCCCTTCTTAGTCAGAAATTATCAAACCAATCAAAAAGCAAACACTCTAGAACCTGATCAGAAAGCACAAATATGCTGGCTAATCTGGATCTACACATTTCGCCTATGATTAACAACAATATCCAACGGAATAAAGGGTTAACCCTATAGTTCATGGATATTCCCATGTGCCAACTAGTAAAATGTTATTAGCCAATCTTGACCAATATACGCTTTAAGCTTTAAGATTCAGTAGCTAAAAGTGTAGATCCTGATCAGACTGCATGAATGATAGTGATCTGGATCTACACTGGTTGCACAATATAAATTATCTCCAGGCGAAAAACAGAATAAGTATGATTGAAATATGGAGTAATACAGGTTTTTTTTGCACTTAGGTGACAATATGCCACATCTATAGAGTAAAGGATTAAATATTCCTAATTTCACAGTATCTAACAATCAAATTATGAAAAAAGATAGACAAGTTTTGTTCCTAGCACTCCATTTCATCAACAAACACATTGATAAGGCAAAATAATTGAAATATATCCATGTCTGTATTGTGGGGAGCATATCCGGTCATATTCCTGAACATTTAGTTACTACATTACCGTGTGTGGCCAATATACAGCTCAAACAGTGATCACTTTCTGTATTTAAAATGTTTTAAAGGTGGATAAACTGAATCTTCATTAAAAAACAGTAAAATGTGTTAAATAGATTTATATTTGATTTAACTTAGTATTGATCTTGTCATTGTCTGCTTTAACCCTTTCCTCCATACATACACCTTTATACCTTGCGCGAACAGTGTAGATCCAGATCAGCCGGCACGGATGTGCTGGCGTATCTGGATCTACACTGGTCACACATACATAAAAATGCGTATTTATGGAGGAAAGGGTTAACATACACAAAACTCAGGGCCAATTGGATGTGATAATAACCATGTTTAATCTTTCAAATGCTTGGCTGTGCACAGCCCATCACAAAATAATATAATTAATTGTATTTAAAAGAGTAAGCATGAAAGTGTATTTTGGTGTCAAAATAAGAATAGAAAACTTGGTTGCACATCCATGTTAGGAAACCGCTTAACCCTTTACTCTTTATTGCGTAGGTGAACAGTGTAGATCCAGATCAGCAGGCACATTTGCTGCTATCTGATCAAGATCTACACTGTTCACTAAATAACCTAATGTCTCTTAAATTGAACAGTACAGATCCTGATCAGACAACACAGATGTGCTGGCTGATCTGGATCTACACTGTTTGCTGAAGTGATAAAAGGTGTATATAGAAAAGGGTTAAATAAAACTTTATTTTTTTTAGAATTTTATAAAACTGTGATTTTTGGTATATTATATTTTTTAAAAATAAAACATATTTATTAATGTTTTAATAATATGGTGATACTAGTCACACTGATAAAAAAGAGTGATTAACCACCTTTAAAGCTTTTCAAGTATCATTACTTCTGGCCATTTAACAGGTATTTGACAACATGAAAAATGTCACTCACTTAAAACCGTACACGAAAACATACTCTATATCAGCTATATCAATTAATCAATCTACAACTCACAAGTTTGTCCTTGAATTGTGCTGATGTCACTCTTCATTCCTCCACTCACTGTTTGTACCTCCACTGTATAGAGAGTACCTGCAGTAAGGGATGTAAACTCCACCTGCCTATCAGTGTCGGAGTTGTCTTTCTTGATTTCATCATTGGTTTCAGTGAGAGTAAAAATGACTTCATCAAAGAAATCATTTCCAAGATCTTCATAACTGATGATAAAAGATGAGTTTGTAGGTTCTGTAGTGAACTTGAGTAGTAAGTTGTTCACTGGTTCTGAAAAAAAGAAAATACATTTCACAACTTTTCTTTATCTACACAGGGTCTACTGATTGACAGACCCTGATCTACCCCATTTTCTAAAATAACTTTAAGACAAACCAAAAGATTTATATTCTTTTTACCAAACTTGTTGTATTTAATTACATTAGAATTTCCTTTATATTTTAGAGGTTAAAATACAGCATTTCCAAATGCTAGAACATGATTTTAATTAAGATAGTGCTAAAATAATTAAACCTTTCATCCATATATATTATGACACAGGCGAATAATAAATATCCAGAGCAGCCGGCACCTCAATGAAATCATTTTAGGATCTACACTGTTTACTTTTGGATTTATAAGGTTATTTCTCACTAAAATGCAAACAGTGTAGATCCTGATCAGAAGGCACAGATAATTTGTTTAAAAGTGATAAAATAATAATACCAACTCCTTCTGAACGGAAGTCAACTTACTTGGAACGGCTGTGGTCATTACTGCAGCAGAAACTTTCCCCTGCACAACAGCCTGGACAGTCATATTGTACTTGTACCCTGGAACCAAGCCAGTCACCTTAGCTTCAACTATAGTAGCAGAAGCAGGCCGGGCAACAGTCTGGTTAACAGCACTTCCTGTGTTGTCAAGGTAACCAATGACCCAGTGTTCCACATAGGTGGTGCTGCTGTTGTACAGCCATTGAAGTGTAACAGATGATGTTGTGGTGTTTGTTGTTAACACAGTCACGGAAGGTGGAGGCAAGGGTGCTATAATAAAAGATACAGTCAAGTGAAATCACATAAACGAGAAAAAATGATTTTGCAAAACATAATTACGAATATAATAGATATTTTTTTAAGGCATGCAATTTCATGATTTTTCGGCACAAATGCTCTTTTTGTAGATTTTTTAATTTTATTAATTTTAATTTTCTAAAACCGTATTTTTTTTTTGTATTTCGCATGGTTTAAATCCTATTATCCAGGAATCCATTGTTTGTGTACTACAAAATAATTAAAATGAAACATTTTTCATGGTAACTGTTAATGACACTTATTATACTATATTCATTATTATTCGAACTTTGTTTTAGTAATATTTGTGAGACAAGTGAAAAATTAGTCTTTTTAGAACAAAAATATGAAGGGAAGAGACCAGGTCCCAATAACAAAAAATTAAGATTGGAGACCAGTCTCAAATCTCAAGCATCTGATTGGCTGTGACCAGTCACCATGCTTAGAGCCCTATTCTAACTTTCCTCAAATGCTTGTTAGTTATTATTTGAACGATACCTGTTTTGATAATAAAAGTAAATTAATATCTTAATGAAAATTTTGCAAGTTATATTGAATTTCTCAACATATCAGTAATTCGATAATAACTGATAAAGGGGATGTAAAACTGTGCATTTATTGTGGCCTAACAATCATTTTGTCAGAGACTGGCTCATATAGATTCATTCAGACAGTTGACGTCAATTCTTGAAATGACGTCATAAAGTTAAGCCGACAAAATTACTTATAAGGCATTTAGCAGTAACGTTAACAATATGTTATCAAAATGTTTAACATAATCTCCAATTTGTTATGAGAAAATAATAAATAATTGTTAGTTCTTTCCAAGTATAGTAACAACTAAAATGTAAAACAAATGACCGATGGTACCTTTTACCGTGGCATGCCCCATATTATATTTAATTTATAAATTAAAGAACTACATTTAAATAACATACCAACTATCACATATACCATCCTAACGTCACTTCTCACAATGTCACTGACAGCATACACCTCAATTTCATATCTTTCTCCAGGAAACAGTCTGCGCAGCGAGATTCTGGTACTTAAAGTAGAATTCTCCACCCACAATGCATCTGGTACCCTTAGACTGGGTCTGTGTTTGACGATATAGTGACTTGGTATACTTTCTAGGGGAGCTGACCAGTCTAGATCTATACCATTTGTTCCAACAAGTGAAGCAGTCAAGTTGCCAACAGGTTTGGGCTCTATAAGAGAATTAAAGAAAGTCACTTATACCCTTTCCTCCACAGAGACACCTTTATTGCATGGGCAAACAGTTTAGATCCAGATCAGCTGGCATATCCATGCCATCTGATCAGGATCTGCACAATTTGTTTATGATTCATTAGGTTATTTATGACCAAGAAATGACTAGTGTAGATCCAGATCAGATAGCATGGATATACAAGCTGAACTGGATCTACAATGGTCACACATGCGTAAAAAAAAGCCTATATACGGAGTAAAATTAATGGTTAAAGCAAGTTACAGCATTACTTACATAGTAAACTTCACTCGCACAGGTCCTACAATTGTCCTACAATTTACCAATCAGTCCAAACTTTTGGTTCGTTTTGCTCTTATTCACTCATGTATTAAAAAGTATTACAATTACAATTAACCACATCTGAGACACTTAAGTATTCCAACCTGATTAGGCCTTAACACCAGGATGTTCTGGCTAGTGTTCTATGACGCTTGAGGAAACGTTGGTAGTCGCCCATGGTTGCTGGGATAATGCCAAAAGAGCGTTGCGTGAATGCTAGCAAACATCAGTGATCAGCAGGAATAGTCTAAGAACGCTGGTCCAAAAAAAAGTTTTGAACATGAACAAAAATTTTCACCGAGACCAGCATTCTTCAATGATTAATTTTAAATGCTGAAGAATGTTTAAGAACCTTCATGGAACGTTTTACTAATGTTTGCTGAGCGTTGCATGCGTTTGGCTATCGTGAGTCAGTCGTTACTCAAGCATTACTTGGTTGTTACAAATCATTTGCTTTGCTGTAAACGACTCACTGGCAACCTGTCAACGACTGGTAAACGGTCCCCAAGCGAACGCAGCGTGTGACTAAAGTGAAACGAACGTCCTTTTGGCGTCCATTGAGGGTCATTCCAGCATAACCCGAACGTCCATGCATCAGTATGCTCGTCTAACGTTGACAAATCATTCTTCACATGCCAGTGGCATGTTAGAACATGCTAATGGTCTTAGGGTTTTCTTACTTCATCGCCATTATAGGCTTCTAGTGCGTTAGACACAGGCTAGTGGTGCCGTAGACTAAACGTTAATAACATGTCAGATGTGTCATCCTCATTCTAGAATGCTCAAAAAATGAACAAATAAAACGTTCAGAGAATATTGACCAGAACATCATAGTGTGACAGCCCCTTAAACTGTGAATAGGCTGATTTAAAACATCAACAATATTACAAAGCCTTATGCTTAACAATGGGGAAAACTCTTACAACACTACCAAAAACCCCAGTATTGTCTGGTATAAAATTCTCTGTGAATAATAAACTGACATACTCGTAGTTCCATTAATCTCTTGTATAGGTGAGCCAGCACTTTCACCAGAGATATTCTGCCAGGCCTGAACTGTGACCTCATAGGTGCCTCCTGGGAAAAGATTGGGAATCTCCTGGCTATAAACAGACTGATTTTCTGTTGACATCACATCTGCAAAATGGACTGGTACTCCTGCTGGCATTTCTTGGTATACAACCTGCAAGGAATATTTTGTAAGTCTACATTGTAACTAAAATTATGTAACAAAACCTGTGCCAAAGACCATTAAACTGAAAAATAGAGATCAGTCTTTAAATGCATGCTGCTAATTGATCAGTTTGAAGACTGATAACATTTTTAACCAATCAGCTTCTAGAGATTAAACACTTGTCTCAAGTCTTAGTTTTCTTTGGGGTCCTTTAGTATACAAAATGTATAGCAGATCCACAAAGACTAAGATTTCAATGTATGCTATTGCATTTAAAAATCCAAAATGGAGTATCGCTTACTTAACATTAAATTTTTCAACAAAAAGCAGACAGTGTAGATCCTGATCAGACTGTATGATTGAGCTTGATGATGCAGATCTACACAGGTCACACAAATGGTTCAAGTTGTATCCATAAACAACAGGTTAAATTCTAGATTGGGTCATCTGAGGTCAAAAACTAGGTCACTACGTCAAATCAGTTTTTTAAAAATAATTAAGCGATTGACAGAGAAAAATTTACAATTCATCCACAAAGAAACAAATTCAGTATTGTTTTAGACTAGTGTAACTCTTTCTTGCTGTCAACCCTTCAAATAAAAGAATACATCTTGTTTGTACTTACAGTGAAACCAGACTGTAAGCTGGTGTTCTGGCTTTTCCAACTAACCAGCAACCCTGTGCCGAATGCCACAGCATCCAAATCCATCACTGACAGAGGACCTAGAAGTAAACATATGTGTATTACATACTTGGGCTGAATTTAGCAATGTGCTCCCTAATTTTAAATTTCAAATAAAAAGTGATTGGGCCCAAGTAACCTGAATAGGGTACACAAACAAAGTTTAACTATTTACCTTTCGTCATTCATTTTACTTAGATTCTGTGGGCATGACATTTCATTGCTATGGTTTTAAAAGACTGATTTGCCTTCAAACACACAAAAAATAGTTCCTTACAAATACCAATAAATCCTCAGTATTTTTTCCACTTTCCACAATTTCCTTACTTAACACTTTCCACCATATATACACATTTTTACACTTGTGTGACCAGTGTAGATCCAGATCAGGATCTGCGCTGGTTGCATTCTGGTCAGAAATGACCTATTGATTCTAAAAGCGAACAATTAAGATCCTGATCAGACGGCACAGATGTGCCAGCCGATCTGAATCTAAACTGTTTGCCCTAGCAATAAAAGTTTTTACTATGGAAGAAAGGGTTAAACATTATATTAACCCACTGTTTAACCCTTTTCTCCATGGATAGCCTTTTTTCACATGGGTGACAAGTGTATTTCCAGATTAGCTGGCACATCGGTCAGGGCTGCAGTACAAAAAATCAGCCAGCTGATCTGTTAAAGGATTGAATCCATATTAGATGGTTTTCGTTTGGGTATGGAAAACAGTTGGGTTGTTTAAAGTATGTAAAGCCCAAAGGGCTTCTTGTGTACTTTAAACAATCCAACTGTTTTTTATACCCAAATGAAAACCATCAAATATTGATTCAATCCTTATATTTATGCACAAAAATACTCTCATTAATACAGAAATTATGAGAAGAATTTGTAAAATTACGGCTTTTTCGAATGAAATCTGTTGAAACTGCAATGTTGACGACAAAGTGAATTATGACACGCTTTTTCGCAGCTACCTGTGGCAAAACAAGCGTGCTCGGCGATGTCACACGTCAAAACATTATGCAACATCCAATTAATTATTAACGTTCCTACTGTAGCCACGCCTATTAAAGTAATCTGTCACACTGTTTACCATTAGAAATTATGATTCCTTAGATGAATAAGACTTCATCATAGAGGACGAAGTTGAAGTGTAAATATATCTACATTGGTAACCTATAGGATTAAAGCCATATCCCATGGAGTATATTGTTAAAAGAGTCTTGAAAAACTGTATGTCTTGCTAAATTACTTACTTGTGACCACTTTAGCGGACAGTCTCTCACTGTACACACCGCTGGAAACTGTTTCCATGGAAACTGTATATAACCGGCCTGGCTTCAGCGATTTAATCTTGTATGTCAGATCTGTTATTGTGCTGAAAAATAGCCAGGGTTTAGCATTTAACCCTTTTGTTCATATAATATTGTACACCTTTATGGTGTTGGAGAATAGTCTAGATCCAGATCAGCCTGCACATCTCCTCTGTCTGATTGGGACCTACACTGTTCACTTTATTTATTTATTAGGTTATTTCTACCAAAAGGCAAACAGTGCAGATCCTGATCAGTCTGAACAGGGCTGGAGGTTATAAAGCGGAGTTTGGAAACCAGTCTCAAATCTCAAGCATCTGATTGGCTGAAATGGCGACTGGTCGCCATTTCAGCCAATCAGATGCTTGAGATTTGAGACTGGTTTCCATGCTCACTTTTATAACCTTGGGCGCTGATGTGCAGATTAATCTGAATCTACACTGGTGGCACATGCGATAAAATGTATAATATGGAGTAAAGGGTTAAAACTGAGTTTTTAAGCCAGTTGAAAAACTCTTGCTTCTGATTGGTTAGTTTGGAATTAGCTAAACTCCAAACTGTTCAATCAGCAGTAACAGATATTGGAGATTGTTCATTTAATGAGCTGTTAATTCTTCATATAATAAAAATACCAGTTTCTGATGTTCACAACACTATATTTTGCATGAGTTAAGTTATCGCATATTTCACGTTAATGTAGTGTGCGCAAAATCAACGAATATTATATCATTATAATATATCATACTATGAGAAAAATACAACTGCTCTAATTTGTCTGTGAAAATATGCCAACTGAGTAATATTCGAAGAAATTAGGCTCCATAAAATCAAATTATACCACAGTAATGAATCTTGTAAAGTGTAGATCCTGATCAGACAGACTTGTCTGCTGATCTGGATCTACACTTTTTGCCCATGCAATAAAACCCATATTTATAAATGGTAAATATTATTCTTTAGATACCTATTCAGTAAAATTGGAGTGGCAACATCAGGTGGGTCAACAGTTATTGCATACGTATCAAAGCTGGAGTTTTCTGGTGCTGCCCATATGATTGTGACTGAGTGACTGTCAACCATTGTGACGCTCAGGTTTTTCACAGCTAATGGGTCTGAAAATGCAAAGAAAAATTTCAATTAACATTTGAGATAACTATGCAACAAAGTGATCCAGAGTTATAATGCTTGCAAGGTGCACAATTTCACAAATAACTATGTTCCAATTTTCAATCTATTTTGTGGACACACATTTTTGGTTAACGAAGACAAACAAGTGTACCGACAAATGTATGTACCCCTTCAGTCGAAGGGGAGGACTAAAGGGGAGACATAATTTTCAGTAAAATACCAATTTATACATAAAGAAATTAGAAATGCAACTTCTTTAAATACGAAATATATTTCGAATTTAAAGAAATTTGCATTTCTAATTTCTTCAAATATATTTCAGCATACACTTAGTGAATACAATAACTGTTTACAGTTTTATGACCTTGGAACCAGTCTCAGATTTAAGAAATGTTATTGGTCTATAGTTTGCTCAATCTCAAAACTGACCAATCGTTGGCTTAAATTGAGAATGGATTATATACCCAGATTTTTTAACCTCAGATCATGGACAACACATGATACAATGTTATGCCTTCAAATGCCGTTTAAGGTGGGTTTTTTTTAATAAAATCATTAACTTAACTAGCTAATATTGTCAAGATGTAAAATGTTATTTCTTGTAATAAAATGATCAAATTAAGGTAAGTCTGAAAAATTTCTTTGTTCTTACATTGAGGATGTTACAATAAAGAATGTTACATGTAAAAGACAAAATAAAACTAAACTTTCAAAGAGAAATAAAAACACATATAGGATAAATGACTTGTGCAGGTCTCCATCTATTTTGTGATCATCCTATGTTTTGGGAAACCCTATATATTCGGACTCCCATATTTTAAAATCACTCATAGGATCCATATTTCTATTTATCCCTTGCTCTATGCATAAACCTCTTTTCATAAATGTATTGTGTCCAGTTTAGATCCAGATCTGCCTGAACATCTAAATTGGCTAATCTTGATCTTGATCTACAACATTTGCTTCTTGCTCCACTGTTTTTAATCCTTTCCTCCATAGATACACCTTTAAAGTTTATTGCATGGGCGAACAGTTTAGATCCAGATCAGATGGTACATTCGTGTCATCTGAACATGATCTAAACTGTTTGCTTTTGATTCATTAGGTTATTTATGACCAAAATGTGACCAGTGCAGATCCTAATCAGACGGCACAGATGTCCCAGCTGATCTGGATCTACACTGTTTACACATGCGTAAAAATGCGTCAATATGGAGGAAAGGGTTAAAGTGAACATTGCAGATCCTGATCTGACTGTCAGATGTACAGGCTGATCCGGATTTAACTATTAAAGCAGATGGAAAGTATTTCAAGAAATAACAAAGATAAATAACATCACTATTGTATGGAAACTTGCTGGAAATACTTTGTTAGCTCTTTACAGAGGCTTTTTATCACAAGGGCGACCCGTGTTGATCCAGATCAGATGGCACATCTGTAGAGCATGTCTTCATGGATATCAGGATCAATATTATGCACTTTTTGATTCATTAGGTTATTTTTGACCAAGAAGCAAACAGTGTAGATCCAGATCAGATTACAATATATGCCAGATGATCTGGATCTATACTGTTGGCCAATTGGATATACAATGTAAATCATATGGAGTATGGGTTAAACATGTAAACGAATAAAACATGATTTTACTGTATTTCGTTATTTTTAAGTTTGAAAGAAAGCACCAGTTTAAGTCATGTCTCGAAAACTTAAGTAAAAAAACACTGGGATTGACAGTTCTTCATAACAAAATATCACTTTAACCAATCCCAACATTTCCCTTCCAATAACACACCATTTTTTGCTCCCAATTCCAACTACATACTATAATAAACATGTATATATGTCCATCTATTTAATTCTCATGATAAAGTAACAGATCAACAAATAATATCAGGGACCAGTGTAGATCCAGATCAGCCAACACATCACTGACAGTGTTAATCTATATCAGACAGCATACTGTGTCTGGATCTACACTAATCACTTATGTGATACCAGGTGATAAATAAGAATTAATGGAATACAGGGTTGAAACTTCTGTTTATTAACTTTCTTTTGTGAAAAAAGGCATATACATATAAAGCAATAACAAAATCATGAAAAAGAAGTTAATTGTTTAAGAGAACATGAAACTTCCAGAATAATGTTTCAAGATTGCTGAAAGTTTTCAAGATCATATATACTTGTTAGTTAACTAAAAATATTGGGTTTTCCTTTTACTCCATGTGAAACGGCTGTTATCTCATGGGCGAACAGAGTGTAGATCCAGATCAGCTGCAAGATTTATGCCATCAGATTAAGATCTACACTGTGCTTTTGTTAGGTATTTTATGACCAAGAAACAGTTAAGACCTAGATCAGATGGCACAGCTGTGCCAGTTGATCTGGATCTAAAGTGGTTGCAGAGGCAATAAATTCTGTACATACAGAAAAGGGTTAAGTGATTTATTTCAGATTACATTAAAAAAATTTAATGTTCTTTGGCAACACCACATGTGTAAGCGACTAATTGTTGCAGATGGAAAATTTTAATCATTTTTGTACAGCTAATGTTGTCAAAATAACATATTAAATGATTTGAAATTAATATTTTGAACCATATTCGAGTAATTTGAATTTGAAAAGTGTAGTTTAAAAGTGTCTCCATGTGTACATTTTCTCTTCCCATTCATGACATTCTAAGAATCCTGCCTTTTGGTCTACTTTCTATTCTGGCATAGTAATAAATTTCTGTTCTAGCATATTGAGATCTAGAATTATATTATCAAGATTTGACCCTTTACTCCTTAGATGTGACTTGAATGGCATGGGCAATCAGTATAATATATCCATATCGGCTGGCACATCTGTACCATTCGATCAGGATCTACACTATTCACTTTTTGCACCATTAAGAGGTCGCAAACCGAAAGTAGAAATTTGAACCCGGAAGTAAGTTTTCCTTGAATTTCTTGAAAACCCTAACATTATTTTGACGAATTGACACTAAACATTGTAGACTAGCATATACTTATTTCAGGTATGAGTTGTTTTGGTATATTGTCCAGGAATTTCAGAGTTCTCATGCAAATGGTTTTTCTTTTGTTTTAGTATGTGCTTGGTAATAAGAACATGAATTAGACTAAACTGAGCTTGCAAACATTAACTACATCCTTAGCTAAATACATTTCTTTACTAAAATCTAGGTGGCAATAAGTATTTCCCCCAAAATTCATTTTTGAAATTTTAGCCAGTTTTCGCCATTTGCAATGTTTGCGACCCCTTAAGTTATTTCTTACCAAGAAGTGAACAAGGCAGATCCCATATGATCAGGATCTACAATGATCCCTTTTTAATTCACGGAGACAATACTGACTGGGAGCGAACAGTGTAGATCCTGAGCAGATGACACAGATATTCCAGCTGATCTGGGTCTACACTGGTCACACAAAAACTCATATATATGGAGTAAAGGGTAATGCACTGCCCAGCGTTCCAAAAGCAAACACTGGCAGCAGAAAAAACCTCCAACAATCAAAGCAATTCAGCTTACAAATATTATAAGAAAAGAGCAACTCAAAGATGGAATACCAAGCTTATATTTCTTCAACTGTGAGCACATTTATCTTTTGAGTATGTAGATATTTTAAACTTTCATAATGATTGTTATCAATAAACTTGTTTAAAGTACTGACAATTCCGCAAATGTTCATTGACAGGAATATATAATTTGTTGCTTTTACACGAAAATTCATCGCAAAATGAAATGCTACCCTGGTATTTATTTTTAAAAAATGTAAAGCTGCTAAAAGTTATGGATTCCATCCTTGAGTTACAAGCATAAGATAGCTGAAGATAATAAAATGGTACACAGTGACCATAACCAAATCCTTACCTTGTGGTTCTAGAAATCGCATATCAAAAGTAAATAAGTGAATTGAATAAAAACCGTTTCCACAATTAAAAGAAAGAATTAGCCCGTTACTCCAAGATATATGGCTATTATCCATGGGTGAACAGTGTTTATCCAGATCAGCTGGCACATCCGTTACATCTGATCAGGATCTACACTGTTTGCTTTTTTATTTAATAGGTTATTTCTGACCAAGAAGTGAACAGTGTAGATCCTTATCAGTAGGCAAGGATTAGCCAGCCAATCTGGATCTACACTGTTTGCACATGTGATTAACTGGTATTTATGGAGGGTTAACCCTTTCCTCTATATATACACATTTTTACTTATGTGCGACCAGTGTATATCCAGATCAGCCTGCACATCTGTGCCGTCTGATCAGGATCTGCACTGGTTGCAATTTGGTCAGACATAACCTGACAAATCAAAAACCAAACAGTTAAGATCCTGATCAGACAACACAGATGTGCTGGCTGATCTGGATCTAAACTGTTTGCCCACGCAATAAAGGTGTATCTTTGGAGTAAAGGGTTAAAATATTACAACCAGAATTGTTAGTCAAATTGTTTAGTTAAGTAAATAACAAACTGCACAGTCATTGGAAATATGAAAAATGTGAGTTGTAAGAAAAAGTAAAAGAATAAAACCATATACCATAAAATTAATATAAAAAATATGCTTTTGTTTTCAGGTTAAAACAATGATATTCAAACCTAAAAACATTCCAGGCTAATGATGTGATGTTAGAATTTAACAGTAAGATAGGTGTTAAGCTGAACACTCGTGTCTCTCTCGGGAATTTCGTCTTCCAAAAGTATGTTGCATTTAATTTACTGGAATCATCCATAACACTAGAATCAATGTGTCCTCGGACACTGATGCCCTCACTGCTGCAACAAAATTTGAATAATAAAGGGCCATAACTCTGGTAAAAATGGTTGCAGGAAAAAATCCTTTCTTTACAATCATCTACAAATCCTGTTTGATTATCTATGCAAGTTGGAAAGAAATCTGCCTTATAGTTTAGGAGGAGTTGATGCCACAAGATTTGGGGACGTACGGACGGACAAGTGCAACTCTATATGCCACCCCCTTTTTAGGGGCATAAAAATGTATCTATACCAGTCTGAAGACCACTTATAGGTAGGTAAATACAGCCCTTTAAACCATACACAAGTTTTAATTGATTTTAATTGTTCTCATAGTTGAGCAGACAATAAGCATCTATTTGTCTGCCATGGTATCTCATAAACTAAAATATAAATATAATTATGGACACTTTGATTTTCTGATTAATCTCAGATAAAAGTTGAGTAAAATTTGAATACATGTATTCGAATATATTCAACGTCTCTAAATAATATTCAAATATTGATTTCGGTATTCGATCCCATCCCTAAATAAAATGTATGTCTTTCCTTCAGTGTAAGCTTGACCCTACTTTTACTTACTTGTGGTAAAAGAAGAGGTGGCTGGCTCACTATATAATCCACCAGACTGTGTCTCTAATTTTAAGGTAAAACTGGTTCCTGGCACTAGCTGCATAAAGGTGAATGATGTACCAGTCTCTGTTACTATTTTTGGATCTCCTGCACCAGTCAATGTGATTCTGTAGTTGTCAAGGTTACCAGCAGGTGCTTTCCAGGTGACCTTGACCTCAGAACCACTTATCACCTGGACAACTAGGTCAGTGGGTTTATTTGGCACTGAAAGCAAAATATTAATACTGTATACTCACTTTTATATGTAACATCAATTATTATGCAACATTAACATCTGGCAATGTTCAAAGATATTTTTTGTCAAGATCATGTTGAAATTACAAAGTATAAATATATTTATATCCATTTAAACCAAAGTTGAAGTAAAAGACAAAACTAGATGTATAAGAAGCAAAATGTCCTATTAATTTTCTGCAATACATGATTTGCCTGAACATAATTTGCATCTGTCAGACTTTAAGCTGTATATAGATGGTTTTTGTAGACCATTCTATGATAATTAATGTAGTGATTTTCATTTGTTCCAACCTCGAAAGTTAACTTCCTGTTACTTCACAAAAAGCATTCATTATCATATTCCAGAGTTATTATGGGGCTGAAGTATTGTCTTTAATACTTTACTCTGAAGACATGACTTTTATCAAACAGATGAACAGTTTAGATTCAGACCAACTGGCAAACCCATGCAATCTGATCAGGAATTACACTTTTAGGTTCATAATGTTATTCTGTCCAAAAACAAAAAGTGTAGATTCAGATCAGATGTGCCAGCTGATCTAGATCACATAGTACTGGTGTCAGATCTTCTGTATCTACACTGGCTGCCCATGTGATGAAAAGCGGAGTATTTTGAGGTTTAAAGACAATCTCATCCTAATATTAAGCATAGTTACTATGGAGACAAAAAAAATTACTTACATGTCCTAAATAGTTTACTGACTGGATCACTCTCCTTGTATGAGAGAATGGTTACTATGGAAACTTGATAGCCACGCCCGGCGACTAGATTCTCAAAGGTATAGTTGAACACATCTGGTGATAAAGTGCTGAAGAACACAAATGATATTTTTTTAACCTAAATACTATATTGTATAAATTAACCTTTTATACCATATGTATGCATTTTATCGCATGTGTGAACAGTGTAGATCCAGATCAGCCAGCACATATGTGTGGTCTGATCAAGAACTGCACTGTTTGCTTTTTGTTTCATTAGCCTTTTTTGTCTAAAATGCAACAAGTGCAAATCCATATCAGATGGCCTAAAATGTGCAAGCTGATCTGGATCTACACATAAATGTATGTGTATATATTGAATAAATGGTTAATCAAATATTCTTTATATATTTCAATGTTCAGTATTTGAAGCTTCATAAAAGTTATTGCATGTTAATTTAGTTGAACAATTCTTTTGTGACATTTAATATTTTACTCACATGGCAACCAGCATTGATCCAAATCAGCTGGCACATGTAAAATCTGGATTTACCCTATTCGCTTCTTTATCAGAAAATAACTTCATGAATGTGAAAGCGAAAATTCCTGATCAGATTATACAGATTTGCTGCCTGATCTGGATCTACACTGGTCACCCATGTGGTATGAGCAGTATCCATGGAATAACCGGTTAATCTATTTCACTCCCAATTCAACATACTTTCTGATTCTCTTATGATAAGCTTTTATGTTAAATTAACAACAATGCAAATTTGAGATTATGGAAAGTTTAGGGAGGAAGAAAGCCCTTTTAATCAGTTAAATGAAGTAAATGGTGGGGAAGGGGGATTTTTTACAACCTGAGGTTGGAATGCACTGTCAAAATAGCATGATTTAGACCTATTGGCCCCAAGATGTTACAAGGTAATAATATAAATGGAAGTAACTGCCGTAAGATATTTGACACAGAATCAAAAGTCAGACAAGAAGGGAAGTAACTGCTAGAAAAAATAATGATAATAATGAATACTTACAGAGGAAATGAAGAGTTATCTGGCCTTGGACCAATGTCAATAACAAAGTTATCGTAATTCGCAGTGCTATTTATAGTCCAGAACACAGTAAAGGAATCAGTTGATGTGTTTTGGGAAACATCGTTAGTCAAGCTGTCAACTTGAATGGGATCTGAAAAAAAAATACACAAGAACATAAAATTTTCTTGTATACTCATATAAATACACTTTTTTACAGTCAGTTTATTTACATCTTTTATCACATGTGCTTTCAGTGATGATCCGGATCTGTCTGTACATTAATGCAGGCTGATCTGGATCTCTACTTGCCACTTTGTGGTACATTTTTAGACATAAACTTAATGGAGCTAACTGATAACAGTGTAGATCTTGATCAGACTGCATGATGCCCTGATGTGCAAGCTGATCTGGTTCTACACTAGGTATCCGTGGCATATAAGCCATATCCCATGGAAAAATGAGATAAAAATATATTCCATCCATTCACCCCATATACATTTATAAAGGTTTTATCACATCTGTGACTAGTGTAGATCCTGTTATTACACCTCACGTGATTAGTTTACTTTATAGCGTAATGTGACGTCACAGGGAGATAATCGCTACTGTCACATATGCGACAACATCATGTCACCCTCGCGTGGATCTAAAAATAAATATCTTGGAAATCCGATTACAAATTAACTTCTACGCATGCGTAATTGACCAAGGGAGATAAACGCATTTTGATCATTATTTGTAGCCGTTTATTGAGCATTATTGATTTTGGACTTCCGGCGCTTGATTTTGTTCCCAAACGAAATTTGGTCATAGTCAAGATCTCTAAAAAAACAAATGTTCAGTGTAATAAAATAAATATCACATCCCATTGGGGGAAACAGTACGAAATGTTAACCCTTGAGAAGGTAATGTCAACCTCGGCTAACACCTCGGTTGACATTACTTCTCTCGGGTTAACATTTCATACTGTTTCAACCAATGGGATGTGATATTTATATAATATGATGAATGATCTGAATCTACACTAGGTATCCATGGCATATAAGCCACATCCCATCGAAAAAGGAGATAAAAATGTATTCCATCCATTCAAGCATTTTACCCCATAAACAGGTCCCAAGGTTATAAAACTGAGCATGGAAACCAGTCTCAAATCTCAAGCATCTGATTGGCTGAAATGGCGACCAGTCGCCATTTCAGCCAATCAGATGCTTGAGATTTGAGACTGGTTTCCAATCTCAGCTTTATAACCTTGGGCATATGTATACAGGTTTCATCACATCTGTGACTAGGGTAGATCCTGACCATACATCACAGATATGAATATCAATCTGGATCTACATTGTTACAGTCATATCCCATGGAGTGAAGGGTGGCATATTTTTTATCAAAATTTATAATACTGCTAAAAGTTGCAGTTATTAACAAATTGTGGTTATGATGAAGTTTAGTAAAAAAAAATTAATTTAAATTATCAACAAGTTACTTAAATAATAAAGGGATGCACACAATACTGTTGTAACTACTTAAGGATTGAATCGATATTTGATGGTTTTCATTAGGTTAAGAAAGACAGCTTTTTCGTAGCAACTAGTAGAACAAAGCAAAACGTGCAGGTTCAGCAACATCACATGTCAAAACATTGTGTAAAGTCCAATCAATTGTGAACGGCTCTACTGTAGCCACACCTCTTAAATAAATTCATCACACTGTTTACCATTAAACATTATTATTCGTTAGATGAATAAGACTTCATCATAGGGGACAAAGTTGAAGTGTAAAGATATTGATGTAAAGGAGGTATGGCAGTCTTGCATTCAACCCTCAACTTCTATTCCTGCAATTTAATCCATTGATTCTTAACAAATTCAACTTACGCGTATAAAATGTTCTTTCCACGGCAGAGCTAATTTCATATCCAGTCGAAACAATTATGCTGACGTTATACTTGGACCCAGGGGCTAAATTCATCAAAGGCAACTCAGACTTATCTCCGGTTACTTCCCGACCTATAGAACCTCCTTCCCCCGTAATTTGCACGATAAAATGACGGAAGTGATAATCCAGGTTATCCGGCAGAGTCCATTTCAGGTGAATTGAGGTGGCGTTACTTACAATTTCTTCCAGATTTGTTACAGCTAAAGGTTCTAAAATGACACAGAAAATCAAATATAAAATAATCAGGTATATTTTACAAGCTTTGTTTATGGAAATCTCTTGTCAAACATTCATTTTCATGCTATTAGATCTGGATCTAAAATGATCACCATTTGATAATGGGGGCATAAATGGAGTTAAAAGGTTAAAATAAAACTTCAAGAATTTATTACTGATTTCTTTACAATCAAAACAAATAAAAGAACTGTGTCACAGAAAGATGTGGCTGAAAATTTAGTTGTTGATATTTTTTTAAATTAAAATATATTATTGAAAATTTTCTTAACCCTGTACTCTATATGTATGCCTTTTACCGCATGGGCCAACAATGTAGATCCAGATCATCCATGGCATCTGATCAGGATCTGCCCTGTTTGCTTTTTGGTCAGAAAAGACATAATGAATCAAAACTCAAACAGAGTAGATCCTGATTAGGATGGCATAGATGTGCTGGCTGATCTGGATCTACACTTTCACCCACACCATAAAGGCATTTATATGGTGGAAAATGTTTAAAAAATACATGGTGATTTTGTAGCAAATTTTCACGCCCGGCCCTCCAGACAAATGTTTGTTCAGCAATTGCATCCCAGGAATTCTATCTTGCTCAACTGAATGTCATCACTTTAATAAACGATGTAAAAATCCAGAAAAAAATGGCCCAAATGTGAAAACAACTACATACTTGTGGAATGCATGGTTACTTCTTCATCGCTAACGGCATCCCCTAGCTTGCTGTAGACCCGTATTTCATAGACCTGACCCGGAATTCCAGGCATTAAAAGTTCACAGTATTGTTCTTGGCTTGTGTTACAAGTCACATTGACTGTAAGCTCATTCAAGTTGCCGCCGTTGGTCGAGTTGTAAGTGTAGCTAATAATGTTACTGTCCTAGAACATAAAAAAGGGAATATTTTCTTTAACCCTTTCCTCCATATCCTTTCTGCGCCCGGCCCTGTTTTACAGATAGACATCCATATCGTATTAGAACGTGCAGAAACATCTGTTTCATCTGTGCCCAAGGTTATAAAACTGAGCATGGAAACCGGTCTCAAATCTCAAGCATCTGATTGGCTGAAATGGCGACCAGTCGCCATTTCAGCCAATCAGATCCATGAGATTTGAGACTGGTTTACAATCTCAGTTTTATAACCTTCAGCCCTGATCTAGATGTACACTGTTGGCTTTTGGGTCAGAATTAAACTAATGAATCTAAAAGCAACCAGTGAATGTCCAGATTAGACAGCAGGGATGTGCACGCTGATTTACTGTGGTATCATTATATTTTGCGGTGATTTAATTTTCGCGTATTTCGTGTTAGGGAAAGTGCGCCAAAATAAAACCATAGCGAAATCAAACCATTGAATAATACAAGAATAATGAGAATAATACAAGTGCACAAGTTTAAGCCCTTGGGAAAAGGTCACTTGCTTGAAATTTGTTCCCCACGAAATTAACCCTTTCCTGTACTGACACACCTTAATTGCTAGGGGGAACAGTTTAGATCCAGATCAGCTGGCACAGATGTGCCGGCTGATCTGGATCTACACTGGTCGCATATGCGTAAAAATGCGTATCTATACAGGAAAGGGTTAAATGATACAACAGTACATCTATTCTGGTGCCAATGTCATAAAAGGTGTATTATTAAAGGGTCACTTTGAAGGTTAAATTTAAAAACAGAAAATTTTAAAGTCTTCTAAAAAATTTAAACCTTCGATCAAATAAAAATAAATGGTCAAAAAGAACTGAAAAAAAGTTGTCTACATTTTGGCATGCAATATTGTGCAAAACTGTTTAACCTCAGACACTGAACTTGTGGTCTTATTAGAGTCCCAATTAAGGGGAATATTCTGTTTTAAAATATAGGCATTCAATACATCAGACTGTCATTTTGCAACCTTTATAGTAAGTGTGAATCTTTCCCACTCATGTAACAAACAAGTTTTAATTTACATGCTAACAGTTACTTCTCTTTTTAACAATACAATGTGCAAATGATTTTCCGTGGACTTACCTGCTGACTTGTGGGATCTGTTTTCCAGCTGATATTGAGTCGCTGCGTATCCATGGCAACTGCTGTTACACCCAGGGGTGGCAACGGAGCTGTGAATATTGGAAATAAATGCAATTATTCGAACATTTTACTGCAGTTTTCTACCGATATATAGATATTCATATTCATAGCAATTGGTTTATCTTATGACAGAATTTGTTATTCACATACATTCAATATATACAGTGAAAAATCTCACAATTAATTCAACTAATCCTGGTTGCATTACAATGAAACATCATTGCCAGCTAATCTGGATCTAAACTGTTCCATTATTTTATTCATTAGGTTATTCTAACCAAGATGTGACCAGTGCAGAACAAGATCTGATTGCATGGATGTGCCCAGCTGACCTGGGTCTGAACTGGTCATAAACAAATAAAATGCCTATAATATAACATGATGTAAAGGGTTAATTGCATTGTTCTAAAAGTCCGAGTCCTAAGCTATAAAGACCTATTTATCAATAAAATGCTTTCATGTTGAAGTATCTGTTTTGTTTACCCTGCTTAAATTCCCTTTTTTTCTTTACTGTATGGCTTTGGCTAACAACATAGATCCAGATCAGCCAGCATATCTGTGCCACTGATCTGGATCTACATTGTTTGCTTTTTGAGTCATTAGGTTATTCTGACCAAGTTGCACCCAGTGCAGATCCAGATCAGATATCATGGATGTGCCAGCAGATGTGGATCTACATTGGTCACTCATGTTAAACCCATATCTATATAATGGGTAAAGGGATAACTGCAATGTTATAAAAGCAAATCTAAGCTATAAAAATACCCATATATCCATAAAATGCTTTCATGTGGAAGTATCTGTTTTGTTTACCCAGTTCATAGACAAAAAGTGGTGGTACACTTGAGTAAACTGATAGATATCCAAGGATCCTTTGATCAAGTAAAGGTCAAGGTCAAGTGGGGGAGTGTCCTATTACAGTACTTGCAGTGATTTATTTGGGAGGCAGTTTCATTAATTGCACTTATTTATTTTATAGTACACACCATTTTAACCATTTACTCTCATAGATATGACCATTTATCATTTATGGATTTGTATTAAATTATCATATTATACAGTTGAACCTGCCTTTAGCAGTCACCTGCATTCAGAAACTACCTGTCTTAAACAACCAGTTTAAATATGTCTTAAAATGACATTTTGTTCTAATTTTTACCTGTCTTAAACAGCCACCTGCATTAAGTAGCCACTTTTTTTCACTCCCTTTGGTGGCTGCTTAATGTAACAGTTTTACTGTAATAGCAAACAGTTTAGATCCAGATCAGTGGACTTGGGGTTCCATTTTATCTTTAAAACAAGGTTTTGACCCTTGAAATTTTAAGAAATCCTCATTTTGACCCTACACAATTTCAATCAAATAGTGGTGAATCATTTTGACCCTTGAACTTCAGGCGTAAGTAAAACGCCTCACTGACACAATTGGCTGATCTTGATCTACACTGTTTGCACAAGCAAAATGAGGGGTTTGTATGGAATAAAGGTTTAATAATATTTTAAGACTTAACCCTTTCCTCCATTGACACACCAATATTGCTTGGGCGAACAGTGTAGATCCAGATCAGCCGGCACATCCGTGCCATCTGATCAGGATCTGCACTGTACACTTAATGATTGGTTAGGTTATTTCTGAGCAAAATGCGACCAGTGGAGATCCTGATCTGGACCAACACTGGTTGCACAGGTGTAAAAGGCGTAAAATTGGAGGAAAGACTGTGTTAAATTACCTGTATTCATTGTTAGAACTGCTGACAGATTACTTCGCTCCCCTTGACTGTACGCCACCACTGTGACCATGAAGTAATTGCTGTGAGCCAACCCCTGCACCATGAACCCTGTTGTGTTGACCTTTGGAGATGAGTACTGGAAACTCGTATTGTTAATTCCTTTAACAAGCGCCTGATACATATCTTGACGGCTCTGGTTGCTAGGCAACCATGTGAAGTATGCTGACGTTGATGTGACTTGCGAGGCTTGAACATTTCTAACTGGTAAAGGCTCTGAAAAGATAATTTTATAACAGTATGTAGATCTATTCTGAATGTTAACCCTTTCATCCATATATATATACCTTAATTGTGGGATAAAAAGTCGTTATAAGCCAGCACATTCAGGGCTCTCACTAGACATGAAAATCAGGGAGAAGTTTTTTCATTAACTACTGAATTAAGGAGAAGTTTGCAGTGTACAGCATTATTTCCCTATATAGTCTATACAAAATGACTTCTCCCTTAGCTTAAAGAAGAGAGAAGTCTGGTCTCTTTTGGGAGACCACTTCTCCCAAGTCTCCCTCTAATGACCCTGACATTCGTAGCATCTGAACAGGATCTACACATTTTTCTTTTTGAATCATTCAGTAATTTCTGACCAAAATGCGAGCAATTCAGATCCTGATCGGTTGGCATGAATGTGCAGGCTGATCTGGATCTACACTGATTGCACTTGCGTAAAAATCTGTATATATGGAGGAAAAGGGTTAACCAGTCTAGTCTCTCAAGTATACTGTGGAATATTTTTATTTGGTGGGGCTGATTTTTTGCGCAATCATTACAAATGACACTTTACAAATTTCATGCGTCATAAATTCACACATTATTTTTATTTTTATAAATTAAGCTACAAGCCATTTCCCACGTCAGTTAATTTTGCTGGTGTAAAATGTTGTGCTTTTTGTCTAGTGCAAAATACATGAAAATTAAATCCCCACGAAAAAAATGATACTGCAGTATGCTTATCAAAAATTATTTGGTACTTCTTTAATTTATACAATATACTATGCAGAAGGACTGAACAGAATAATTTAACAATTTAACTCTTTACTCCATTAATATGCTTTTAATACATGTGTGAACCGTGTTGATCCAGATCAGCTTGGACGTCTGTGCTGCCTGATCGGGATCTACTCTGTTCATTTTTAGTTTTATCTAGTTATTTGTTACAAAGCAGAAAAAAAAACAAATCCAAATAAGGTCTGGATGGTGCTGGCTGATCAGGATCTACACTGTTCCCCCATGCGATAAAAAATTGTAATTCTATGATTAGCTTGTACATCAATGTCATCTGATCAGGATCTACACTGTTCACAGTTTTGTCATAAATAACGTAATGAATCAAATTTAAAGCTGATCTGGATCTTCACCTATTCACCCATGGGATAATTTAGCCATTACCCACTTCATGTAAATGGGTTAAGCTAAATACCAAGGAAATGGAAAACATCAAAATAACTTGTATCAATGCAAGACTATTCATCAAATTATCTTAAGTTCAATATCTACACCGTTAATATCATGTCAGAATTACAAATTTCCTGTAATCGGAACATAAAAAGTGAAGGTAAACGAGTACCAAAATATTGAAACGTGAGACTGGTGCCTCATTATCAAAGGATTAAACATATTTTTGTCTAGACAACCAGAACATTGCTTCCTGTTTTTTTCTTCTTATACACTGCACACTTAAAGACATCGCCTTCGATTATATTAAGAGCAAATAGGGAGGTAATCGGAACGATTTATTCAGCAATTTTGAGATATTCGACTGCTAATTAATCATGCATTCCACCAGAGTGAGTCGAGTTCATTTATAAATCGGGGCAATATATCAAACCTTGTAACCCATTATCGTATAATTACTCTGGTTTAATTGGTTTAAGCTGTAAACGGACCTAAGCGTGCATGTACCGTACTTGTATAACATTAGAGATCCATGGGAATCACTTTTTTATAAATAGACATCCTAATTGGGTTTATTACTAAGCAGGACAATCCATCAACCCTGTGACCTTGAAAGTGTTTTAGAATAATTAAGTACTTTTTATATATCTAGTGTGGTTGTTTTCTGCACGCTGTAAGCATTTTCTTGGGTTGGGCATGTGCTTTTTGCACTTGCATTTTTTGCATGTTCAGGCAGATAAACTGGGACGTGTCTTTGAAAAAACAGACTTTTTTACAGAGTAGGGCAATCAGAAGAATCTTCCAACTCTGTGACTTAAAACAGTATTTTTAATGCCGCTGTAAATATCAAGTCAATGTACTTTGATCATGAAAATAGTCAGACTTTGGGTTTTGTATAGCTTTTGAAAACCAGTGGTCATCTGACCCACATGCATTAAATTTTAAGGTCATAATCAGAATGTTGCCAAACAGTTTTCAAAGTATACTAAAAAGACTAAGTGTGGATCCAGATCAGCTTGCACATCCGTTCAATCGGACCAGTTCTACCCTGATCTTTTTAACCCTTTCCTGTATAGGCACACCTTCATTGCTAGGGCGAACAGTTTAGATCCAGATCAGCTGGCACAACTGTGCCGTCTGATCAGGATCTAAACTGTTCGCTTTTTGATTCATTAGGTTATTTCTGACCAAAATGCGACCAGTGCAGATCCTGATCAGACGGCATGGATGTGCCAGCTGATCTGGATCTACACTGGTCGCAAATGCGTAAAAATGCGTACATATCAAGGAAAGGGTTAATTATATTGGGTTATTTCTGACCAAGAAGAAACAGTGTTGATCCAGATCATGGTATGGATATCAAGGCTGATATTGATATTCACTGTTTGCCCAGTGAATTACATATTAATTGTATGTAATTCACTGGGATACTGGTATGTAGTAAAGGGTTTAATTGGTCTAGACAAATTTTCACTAAGATGCTGCAAGATTTTATTTGGTGTGCACATAAACTAACCCAGCTATATCTCAAAACATGTCATTATGGTTGCATGAAAGATTGTCCTAAACTCTTTTTTATTTCAAGATAGTTACGACAGTCTTGAGTGCAACCCTCAATTTATGATACGGTTACATTTTGCCAGTTTCACAAATCTATCCTATTGAGAAATATGCAAAATGTTAAACAAAATGATTTCGCAGTTAAGTACATGTGTACTTACTTGTTGTGATCTGATCTTGAAACGCCAGAACCGAATCTTTGTGTACCTCCACGTCGTAGGTCTGGCCAGGGTATAATCCGTCTATCACGTGTGACACATTGCTAGCATTCTCACTAGGGACAGTAACTGTGTCATTGCTCAAATATGAGTTACTTCCCTTGATTTTGTGTAGAACATTGTAATAGTCTGTGTTATTTGTGACCGGCCAGTCCAGAGTGATTGTATATTCTGTAACGCTGACATGTAGGGAGGAATTTGTACCATACAAGCTGTATACCTGAAATCGAGAAGATTATATGTATAACAATTATTGTGGATGCTATTTTTTCATGGGCATAAAATTTTGGAGTTTTGGGGGGATTGGCTTTGATGGAGACTGGGGAGAAACAGTCTCCCACATGTCCAAAACTTCTCCCCTCTGCTCAGCTAAGGGTGAAGTTTTTCCCTATATGATTCATACAGAAAGCTTTAAACCTATGTAAACTTCTCCCTAAATGCGAAAATTTCTCCTGTTCTGATAGCCAAACTTGAAGCCAATTGAAGCTTTTTGGTAAAACGGCATTTTCGTGGGTTCTTAAAGTCATTGTTTTCCATTTTACAGAACATGTTAACGAACAATTTCATTTCACAGACTTTGGCAACATAAACAAATTATAGCCATGCAATTTTTCTACGCAAATGCATGAACATTAAAGGAGTTCAAAAGATTATTATTAAAAACCTGTGTCTATCGAACCGTCGCTGCAAAACCGACCACAGTGTCACAGTTGACACCACCACTTCCTGACAAGATTTTTCTTTGGGCATTATAATAATTTTTGTTCTTCTCAAATTGTTCATATGATATATTAAAATTCCACAAGGAAGCGTACTTGAAAAACTTTTTAATAAAATGTACATATACAAGCATGAGGATTCAGAAACATATGTATGATAGCACCAGCTTTTAACCCTTTCCTCCATATAAACGCATTTTTACTCAATGCCATGTGCTACCAGTGTAGATCCAGATCAGCAGGCACATCCGTGCTGTCTGATCAGGATCTGCACTTGTTGCATTTTGGTCAGAAATAACCTAATGAATAAAAAAGCAAACAGTGCAGATCCTTATCAGATGGCATGGATGTTCCGGCTGATCTGAACTAAACTGTTCGCCCATTTAATCAAGGTGTGTCCATGGAGGAAAGGGTTAACAGTTTACTGAATAAATATTTATTTATAAACATATTTAGACTTTTCAGGTTTTGAGGGATGGACGCAGAAAGGGGCAGTCTTATGGTAGTTATGACCATTTCCAACTTTCTGGCCAAAATCCTCATAAAAATTAAATATTGCTTTCCAAAATGGGTCTCTAAAATAACCCCACTGAACTCCCTCTGGATCCATACCTGTGCCCAAGGTTATAAAACTGAGCATGGAAACCAGTCTCAAATCTCAAGCATCTGATTGGCTGAAATGGCGACCAGTCGCCATTTCAGCCAATCAGATGCTTGAGATTTGAGATTGGGTTTCCAATCTCAGCTTTATAACCTTCAGTCCAGGTTTTTTCCTACCTGTATAAGGAAACACGCTTAAAAAATAACTGCTTGAGGTAATTTGAGCAGCATATTTGGATAAAAAGTAAATAAACAAGGATTGTACATAGCTATCACTTGTTAATAGCCTGCGGGCATTTATATGGCTAGTTTAACTTTTCTATCATTTAGATGCGATGACATTGAAATATCAACACCATTAGATAGTAATCTGCTGTTTACACCATAAAATTCTGACTTGACTAGTTGCTGGCCAGTCGTTTATGGTTGAATGTTTGTTTGAACAACAATTACTCTTCTGTAATTTGTATTGTAATTTAAATAAAAAGGAAAACTAAACCCTTTCCTCCATAAATACATATTTTAACATATAAATGTATGTGAGCAGTGTATATGATTCAAATCAGCCTGCACAAACATGCTGTTTCAGATCTGGATATGCACTGGTCATATCTTGGTTAGAAAAAACCTAACAAATCTAAATGCAAACAGTGTTGTTCCTGAACATAAGGTACTCGACGCATCTTCCAGGTCAGAAATAATCTAACAAATTTAATAGCGAACAGAGTAGGTCCTGATCATAAGGCTGCGACAGATGTGCCAGCTGATCTGGATCTATTTTTTTGCACAAGCAATAAAGGTGTTTCAATGGAGTATAGGGTTTAAAGTGAGTGATCAAGACTCTAGGTTTTATGGCCAATTTTTTTTTTTATCTGTTTAACAATTTAGGGGAAAATCTAAATCCCTGTTATGTACACCCATATTAAATGCAACACAAAAAGGAAATAAGTATTTTTAGAAAATAATATTCTGCCATACAATTAAGCACAATGATGAAATGCAGTCTTTTTTGAAGTTCATCCCATATTACAATTTAATGCTGAGGCTTGCCAAAATTCAAACACGAAGTTAAACTTTGAATATATTACTTTAACTCTTTAGCCTTTAAAGGAGTCTGCTCACATGTCAGGACAAATATATTAAGTTTCTAACCCTTTCCTTGATATATACGCATTTTTACGCATGTGCGACCAGTGTAGATCCAGATCAGCTGGCACATCCGTGCCGTCTGATCAGGATCTGCACTGGTCGCATTTTAGTCAGAAATAACCTAATGAATGAAAAAGCGAACAGCTTAGATCCTGATCAGATGGCAAGGATGTGCCGGCTGATCTGGATCTAAACTGTTCGTCCTAGCAATAAAGCTGTGTCTATACAGGAAAGGGTTAAATATCAAAATTTATTAGTTTAAAAATATAGAAGACCTGTTATCATTATTATGAAGTAAATTTGATGTACTTTTCTTACACAGTCAACATATGAGGGAATAATTATATTTTATGCCGAAGTTGTTATTCATGTAGCATTACTAATTAAACGGCGGAAAAATTCACTCACAACACTGGTCCTATATTGCACCGATCAGTCCAGAATTTCGGCGAAATTCGCTCATATTCGGTCATTTATTGGTATAACCCATTTAGTACAATTTATATGAACCACATCATTAACAAATTGAATGATTCCACACTGAACAGCGATCAGGCAAGTTTTCTTGTGTCAAAGTTGTCACATGTAGACCCAGATCAGCCTACACTATATGGGGTCTACACTGCTAATAATTCAGTTAAAGGTAAATACAGTAACTATATCAACATAAAATAACAAATAAATTTTATTATAAATAATTACAAAGTATCCTAAACTATTATAGGTCAAAATTATATGATTTACCGTAATCACATTACGTCTTGGTACAGTTACATGTACAAATAACTGTACCAGTAATTAAAATATTTTGTGTCTGAAAATTTAGAAATGAACAAAATACTGTTTTAAAATTTCAGTACCCCTAAACATAGGAACACTGAAAAATACAAATCCTGCAAGTGTCCCAAAATACAAGAAGGCAAACAATAATTAACTTCATGAAGCATAATACCTGGGTCCCAATATTAACTGATTAAAGCTGTCCCAAGACTCAGGATAATAACAATATTATCAAAATGCCAGGGAAAACTGAGTTATTTATTTCAAAGTCTTAAATAAAAACTCAAATTTTTAACATGTGAATTAATATGAGGAAAATTATCGGTGAAATTATCTTAAAATAATCTCTATTGTTACAAAATTTAGGTTGGTAACTGCAATGATTTATAATAATAGTGTGATCTATGCCACTCTTGTTCATTTATCTCTTTCCTCCATATCTATGCCTTTAAACTCTTGTGCGACCAGTGTAGATCCAAATCAGCTGGCACATCCATGGATCTATGGATCAGGATCTACACAGTTTGCTTCATGGTCAGAAATAACCCAAGTAATCAAAACATGATGATATCCTGATCAGACCGCACAGAATAATGTGCCAGCTGATCTGGATCTAAACTGTTTGCCCATACAATAATGGTTTATCTATGGAGTAAATTGTTATTATAGCTAATGTTTTTGAAAATAAGCATGCATTTTGCATAAAAAAACAGATGTGACTACTGTGGCAGTACATCAGTGGTTGCAGTCTGATCAGGACCTACACTGTTTGCTTTTAGAATCGTTTAGTTAGCCTATGTATGTGGTAAGGGGTTGAAAGGGTTATTAAATTTCTACAAATCATCTTATTGACCTCCAGAGAACTGTTTAGTGTTGCCAATGTACAATATTAAAGTTTATTATTATAACAAATTCATAGTAATAAAGGAAGGACTTGTTTTTCTGTTGCCATAGCAAAATTTCAGTTGTAGATTTTGAATACAACTTTGTCTGAATCTTTTTAGATTTATTCTTTTAACCCTTTACCTCATATATTAATTAGGCGTGTTTTAATGTGGGTGTGACAAGTGAAGATCCAGATCAGATGGCCTGGATGTGCCCATTGATCGGGATCAACACTGTTTGCGTATGCGATAAAACTAGTTATTATAAGTGTAATATAATATTACAGGTTTTAAAACAAACTCAATCATTGAGTAAAAGGTTTAAAAACAAACTCTGGAAAATTTTCTTTTCAAAATCACACTGGCTTAATAACTGTGTAACTCAGTGTTAAGCACTCTTGATATTAATTTTATTCATGAATATCAAAATATCTTCGAATATTACCGTTTGATAAAATCCAAGAAGCCTGGTAAAACCTGCCAAGTTCAGGAATGATTCCCACATTTCAGTTTTAATAATTATTATCTAAATTTATAAAAACAGTCTTTCAAATGAAAACAAATCACCTTCTAATTAATTTTATTTAGTTGACTTGTAATTAATATTTTTTGCATAATGTTACCCAATTTTCTAATATATAGTTTGTGACTTTGACAAATTAGGATTGGATGCTATCAATTAATTGAAAATCGTTATAAGCCAGTAAGATGTGTGGTAAAATAACACCTCATCCTGAAGGAGTGATCGGAATTTTCTAATCGGCCAATTAAATCAGTAAAATGTGTCAATTTTTTTGATTGGCAATATAAAATTTTTAATTTATATTAAAACTAAATATATATTTTAAATGCAATGCGTATATTGAAGTTGAAGACTAAAAAATTTTGAAAGGGAAAAACTTCCCTTCTAAATATATTATTTATTTAAAAACTGGATGAAAAGTTTTATATAAACAACATTCAAGGCAAGTGAAATAATGTTCTTTTTAACTGGAAAATTATTTGTAAAAATATGAAAATAAAAAGAAACAAAGTATAGCGCAAGTATTTTGAATTTATAAAAAAATACAGATTAAACAAGATATAGGGATGTCGGTAAACAGCTCAGTGCACATGATTAGTTACTTAAGTTGTGGTCCCTTTCCTACATCTACAAGCGTTTATGGCATCATGACTATTTTTGTCAGAAATACCTTATAAATCAAAAAGTAAACAGTGCAGATCCTAACTATCTGATGGCATGGATGTGCCAGCTAATCTGGATCAACACTGTTTGTTCACGCAATAAAGGTGAATCTTATATCCATAGATTATCTATGGAGTAAACGGTCAAATCAATTATTATTACACACAATTTACATGCGAATTTATGGTCTTTTACATCTTCTTAATTATTAATATACTACTCGACAACTAAAGTTGTTCCAAGAATAAAATCGACATATGAATTATTGAACACTATATACATTGTATAGTTTTCTGTGATTACTGGGACTGACTTAGCAAGTGACTGGACTATGTTTAACAAATTTTTTGACTGATTGATTGACTGACTGATTGATTGACTGTGCTGATTGATTGATTGATTGGTTGATTGATTGTGCTGATTGATTGATTGATTGTGCTGGTTAATTGATTGATTGACTGTGCTGATTGATTGATTAATTGATTGATTGATTGACTGATTAACTGATTGGCTGATTAGAATGAATGATTGGATAAGATTGGATTTGACTGATTAATTATTTGATTGATTGAATAATTGGAATGGTTGCCGGATTGATTGATTACTTAACTTACAAAACCATTTATTAAATTATTATGATGATTTATATTTATGTAACAGAATTTAATTTAAATACATGTAATAATAAAGTGTTATAATGCAATAAAAGCATTTTTCCTTTATGATTACCCTGTTACATACCGTATTTTCCCGCTAATAAGACGGGTTTTTTTCCTTTGAAAATAGCCTTAAAAGTAGGGGACCCGTCTTATAAGCGCGATCTACAAGAAGATTTCGTTTTTTGGCAGGTACTTTTTAAAGTTTCTTATAAAAACATACGATTTTTTTAAATCTGGCCATTATCTATCGGTAATTTTTCGGTAATTTATTTTCGACAAGCATTTGTAATATAAGTTTGACCGATTTTTTTCTTGGTTTAGTAATAAAAATTTTATAAATCTTTTTCATATTGAAGATATAATTTGGAAATTATTATGGAAAGCACTCGATGTTGATATAAGCAATGTTTGTTGTAAGGACTTTATTATGATATAATTGGCATAGTTCACTGTTCATGTTGGCCAGAGTAATAATGCTAATTGAATATTTTAGCCAGTTTGCATGTTATTATAATCTTAAATTTTCCCACTGCTTTTCAGTTTTAAGAAAATTGTCACAGCCGTAATAATTGCCTAAGGCTGTATTGTTTGAATCTGTCACCAGTTATTGTAAATTGATTAACAGACATTGCTGTCAACACCTCTTGCAAACTCGAAAATGCAGATTATATGACACAAACTCTGCATGAATTGAAATGACAGGATACAGTTTGTTTGCCCCGAGGCTTGATTGTTCTTGCTATTCGCCTTTGACAAAGTTTAATTGAGTTTAACATCTGGACAATAGATTAATATTCGAGTGTCAAAAGCTTGCATACAGGCAAAGACTGAAATTAACAGTTAAATGCGCAGTGGTGATACACAATCATCAATAATCTTAGAGGATGTCACGATAGAGAAAGATCTAAAAAACATTTTAGGATGTGTTCCAATGACTGAGCGTTAAAGATATCAAGTTTACCAAAAAATTTGCCGATTTTTTTACGAGATTCACACTTATTAGAATATGTATCAATGACGGAGCTTCGAAAATATTGCCGATTTTTCTCAGATTTATTTTGAGAAATTCACAGTAATTAGGATATGTTAATGACGGAGCTTCGAAATATTAATTTTACCGAAAAAATTGCCGATTTTTAGCCGATATTTTTCGAAATTCACACTTTTTAGGAAATGTTCCAATGACGGAACTTCGAAAAATATTAAATTTTCCCGAAAAATTGCCGATTTTTCGCCGATTTTTTTTTGCGAAATTCACACTTATTAGAATGTTTTCCAATTACGAAGCCTCGAAAAACTTAAATTTACCGAAAAAATTGCCGATTTTTTGGGTCTAAATTCACTCTTATTAGGATATGTTCCAGTTAAGTAGCTTCGAAAATGTTACATTTGCCGAAAATTTCGCCGATTTTTTTTTTGCGAAATTCAAAAATTTCGGGTCTGAACTCACTGAAATTTCACCCCGTCTTATAAACGGGTCTATACAAAAAACTCAGATTTTGGCGGCAAAGTAGGGGTCCCGTCTTATAAGCGGATCGCCTTATAAGCGGGAAAATACGGTATATTTGAATAGTTGTGCACTAAAAATAATTTTTCTCTCATCAGTTTTGCTTCACATTATGAATAGTAGTCATGGAAATCTATCGCCTTGTATTTAGAAATTCCTGTTTTCCAATAGGTTAACCCTATCATGTTTTTGTAGATATATAGATGTATATTGATCTCTGCCTCTCTTCAACTAAAGGCAGGCAAACCCACCTCCCCATTTGCTATACCTTTGTTTTCTCTGAGAGAGTAAAAGCCCAAGCCAATTTTAAATGTTAAGAGTTAGGACTTAAGGTTTTAGAACTGTAATATTTCCGCCAAACATCGACTTATGCCGTCACTAATTCGTTTTTTTCCGAACGCCGATTCGTACGTTTCCGGTTGATACTATTATTCGTAAAAGGTGTATACTCTTTAGGTGTTTTCCGCGATTATGACGTCATTAATAACTAAATCAAATAATAACAAAGTGCGGATATAAAATTGATGTAAAGTAAACAAATATTTTCATAACAAATACTCAAAATAAGTCTATAGACGAACAACACTCAGTAATGAATAGAGCTTATATGAAATTGACCACCGTTGATCAATCCTCCTTGGCCTAATGGTAACGCTCGGGTTCAATCCTCGGGAGAGGAACCCTTTTTTTGCTTTTTCTTCTTCTTTTTTTTCAATTATTGTGAGGAAATTTTTGGAGAAAATAGTATAATCAATAGGTTTAAAATTCGGAAATAATTGTTATTCTTCATCTTCATTTAGTAGCCATGAAAACTGAAATATTGTAATGATATTATTACAAAATACTGACTCTTTTATAATACAGCAACAGAATCACGATATGAAACTAAAATGCTTATGGAATCTGTACTTTCATTTAGGCAAATGTTGCTATTTTATTGTTTCTATAATTGAACAGTAATTTTGTGATACTTGTCTTATAAAACTAATTTTATGTGTTTGTACGATGATTTTTTCCTTTAAAAGAATGCTTTGGTTGCTATGGTTACGGTTGCCAAAGTTACTTTTTTGAGTTTAAATGTTAACCAGCATAGCTGATTGCTTGCGTATTTCTTTTTTTTTTTTTAAATTTGAGGGGGTATAAAAAATCACCATTCGTAAACCAAGCCCTTTGGTTTTTGTGGTTTTTAACCGTTTGGTCTGGGCCATAGGTACCTGGTTTGTAGGCCAATAAAATGAAAACGAAGACGGTGAGGTGCTCCTTTCTTTTAATTATTTGATTCTATACACATTGCAGATAATTTTAATGTATAACACAATTTTTTTACTGCATTAAACATGCACAAAAATTACAGATAAAAACTTGCTTAAATTTTGCAGATCGGAAAAATGTGCATTTCCGAAAATGGGGTACACTTTAAAAAAGTCAATTTATAAAGTGTAAGAAATAAATTCTAAACATAATGCTTGTTTTTTCCTGTTCAGATATGATGTCCTTAAACAATTAGCCTTTATTTTACAAAATTTTACAAGGTTTCAAAGAAATAGAGATGAATTTGGCTTCTAGTATGTTTGATTTTACAGCCCATTTTCCGAAACAGAGGGTCCCCTTCTAAAATACTAAATTTCTCGAGTTACGCACGGTAAATGTTTTTTAAAACTCGTTTTTAGATGTCTAAATGGATGAACTTGGAAATGAAAACAACAAATTCCCAATCTGCAAAAGTGCATATCACAGTTCTAAAACCTTAATTGCTGTATAACAGGACACCTTTTAATAAAATCTATAATAGAAAAAGGAGGTATCATTTTTAAATAAATGCTTTTTTTGTAACAGATAAGATGTTTTAACTTGTAAATATTAATAATCCCTTGTAGAAGAAAACATACTTTTAACCATGAGGCTGATTCATTTAGATTATTTCTAAAAAGCAACCAGGCACAGAAGATCCAGATCAGACACCACATATGTGCTGGCTGATCTAGATCTACATTGGCCACACACATGATAAAACCCTTAGATGCAACTTTTTAAAAAGTCTCATTTTAACCCCTATGATTTTAGTTAAAGGGTAAATTTTTTCCTTAACCCTTTACTCCATATATTAAAGAATTTTTACGTGTGTGCGACCAGTGTAGATCCAAGTGAGCTTCCACATCCATGCTGTCTGATCTGGATCAGCACATGGTAAGAAATAACCTATGCCCAAGATCATAAAACTAAATTTTGAGATCAGTCTCAAATCTCAAGGATCTGATTGGCTGAAATGGCGACTGGTCGCCATTTCAGCCAATCAGATGCTTGAGATTTGAGACTGATCTCCTGATTTACTTTTATGATCTTGGGCCCTAAACAATCAAAAGACAAACAGAACAGAATCTGATGTGCCAGCTCAGATCTTGATCTACACTGTTCCTGATAAAGGTGTATCTATGAAGTAAAAGGATAAATTTATGGAGACCCGGTATTTTAGCTATTAATTGCCAGAATCATATAAAATTGATCAAAATGACCCTTGAGATTCAGCAGCTAGTGGGAACCCCTGCTTCATTTCTTCATCTGGTGTTTTTTCGACATCACAATAAAAGCAGTTATCAAAATTTACACCTGTCATCACTGATCAGAGTGACAGACATGCACTTCGTTTGAATTGTAGATAACCATTACTAATTTTATCTTAATATCATCACCTTTGGATAATTTTCATGTTATAACCCCAGGCCCCTATCTGTCACCTAAGAAGACATCTGTTAAGTTACCATTATAGAATACACTTCGAACTTGCAAAAATAGTTTTAAAAGCAGAAGAACAGGGTTTTTAAAAGCTTTTGAAACCAAGGGGTCATTCGACCCCAGTTGAGAATTTTTCCATGGGGTCTTGATCAATTTGTTCCAAGTCATATTTTGTTCTGAGTGATCTAAGAACATTTTCAAAAATTGCTTTAAGTTAAATCCTTTACTCCATATAAACACTGGTTTTATTTCATGTAGATCCAGATCAGATTGCACATTGAGACTGTTCAACCAGTGTAGATCCAGATCAGATTGCACATTGCAACCAGTGTAGATCCATATCAGATGGCACATTGTATGTGCTGTTATGAGTCTGCCTAATCGATAGCATGTTTCCTTTTTTTACTCAGTCCAGGTATTTTATGACATCATCAATATTCAATGATGTCATAACATGAACATGTCACACAGGGATTTCAGAGCTGAATCAGATTCCTATATCATGATGCAGGTACCACTAATATGAAATGTCTGCTTTTAACCACACATACTTGTAAAAGTCATGTAATTCTGACCTAGGGGACATTCTGATGAAAGGGAAAAATGGTAACAACTTAAAAAAAAAGAAAACAGACTAATTCTGGTAAATATGGGACTAGTAAATATTATGATGTCAATACAGCTTGACACTAAGTCTTGTAAAAAGGCTTTCCTCCAAAAACATGGGTTTATTGCTGGGGCAAACACTGTAGATCCAGATCAACCGGCACATTAATGCCATCTGATCAGGATCTGCACTGTTTTTCATTATGGTCAGAATTTAACCAAATGAATAAAACAATTAACAATGCAGATCCTGAGCAGATTGCTGATCTAGATCTACACTGTTCACGCATGCAATAAAACCTGTAACATATGGAGTAAAGGGTTAAAATAAATGCAGACGTCCCAAAAGTTGCCAGACCAAAGAACCTGTCTGGTAAAATTTGAGCTGGTCAGACTAGATTTCTTATGTTATCAGACCGAATGTCAGACAAAAATTTGAACTCATTATACTTGCTAATAGCCTTTTAACATGTTTCGGTCTGGCAGAATAAGTTTCGGTCAGACAGAATTTCACATCTCGTCTGACCAAATGTCTGACACATTTTTTCAACTTTCGGGAAGTCTGTAAATGCATAGAAACAGTGTTGTTGCTTACATCCATTACAAGCCAACAAGAATTTCAGACATCTGGGTCAGACAGGAAACTTGATTACTTAATTTGTATTCATTGCTGGACCAGATGTTTAATTAGTACAGTATTTTTTTATCAATCCCCCAACATACAATGTACCATATCGAACATACAAAAGTACCATATCGACTTAAATTTCTCAAGGTCAGCATATTTTTATGCACAGCAAAACAGCAGACTTTGGGTTTAAAAAGAATGTCCTGATCTTATTATATAATGTAAATACTTTTAAATTATAAAATTTACACTCCAGCAAAATACTGAAAAAATATTAACTATGGATAAAACTAAGTTAGGCTATCTAACAGTTCTGTATTTTTATTGATAAAGGACAAGACATGTCCAAAATTTTGAGTGTTATAACTGACATCACATTAGGAAGATTTTATATATTTGTAAATAAATCGTAATTATTTGTCAGAACCAATATTCACCATTTTAACAAATCCTGAAATGAGAATAATATTCAGTGATTTTTTATGCCAAATATTACGAGAAATAGGGCCCCATTCCCCCCTCAAAATAGTATACATTTTTCCCCCATGTCCGATAAAAAATTCCCCCTTTGCTGGAGTCTGTTACAGACTGTACTGAGTCAGGATATGTTTAATGGATACCCCACTGATAGACAATACATTGACAAGAATAATTGATAAAATTGCAGAGGGAGAAAGAGACATCTCACTGTAGACCACTGACTTTCTTTGAATTAAAAAATCAGTGAACCCTTTGTTTTGTTGTGTTTGACAGGCTGCAAGTATATTCCAAATATTCCCCCTTTCCTTTGTTCACGTCGCAATTTTCCCCCTCCAAAGGGCTGCGACCCCCTTCCCCCAAAAGTGAAAAAAAAACACTGTTATTGGGCCAACTTGGGTTCCACTTAAGCTACTGCATCTCAAGGGTCATTGTGATATTTTTCGGGGCAGTCTTGTAATAAATAGCCAAAATACCCCTAATTTAAGGAAAAGACGACGCTTCAACTAAAATCATGCGGGTGAAAATGAGGATTTTTGGAAATGTTGATACAGGGTTATCTCCTGGGTCAAAAGCAACCCCTATATTATTATATATAGAGATTTATACTTCTTTATTAGAGGTCAAGTACAAATGCACAGACAGGAAACTTTCTCAAAATGTGTTTAAAATCATGCTGATGTCCCCAAATTTTACTTCGCATAAGGATTTATCATGGTAACATGTATGTAGTGAAAATATCATTCTATTGCTCTCCAGTTGACTACCCTTTGACCCAGGATATTCATTTAGCAATTTAAAAAACTCATAATCCTATATATGAACATTCATATATTAAGTCAAATAAATGTAATTCAAACATGTAAAATTTGCATAATTTAAAAATAAAGTGAAACTTAAGTAGCTAAAGCAATTGTCTCTAAGGAAGTCATCCAAGTTTTTCCTGCTACAGCTCTCATCTTTCATCAATTAATTATTTTTTCATGAATTCATTCAAAAAATGGAAGGAAATATGTTCAACTGCAAAAATGTATTTCCGAGATGCTTGACACTTCCTCTCAACCACCAAGAGAACTTCTTAACAAGATTTCGCTAAGACAAATCAAATTTTTATTAACATTAATGACTTATATTGTAGAACATGGCACCCAAAGCCTAGATGGGAAGTCAGTCTTACCTTGATGGCATTGGCAGATCCAAAAAAGTTGGAAATTATCATGTTACAACCCTTAGAATGCCCCAAACGAACCCTTTTTTAAGAAATCTTGCATTCAATTATGCTGTATGTCACCAACTTCCTCTTTATTAATGATAAAAAGAGCTTAGGACAAACAGCTAGTCCAATAAATATGATCTAGAGTAAGACAGAATAACATTTCAACTGAACATTAAATTTGTATTTCTCTTTAACTCTGTTTACTAACCATTTATCATGATGCATCATTTGAAAGGAGACCAGCAAGCATGGAGTCGGAAGTATTTGGACTTTTTCACAGCTTTAACAACTTAAATATGAAAAGTATGTAAATTGGATACTTCTCTAATCTCTTGGTCTGCAATCAACATCAGTTTATCTTTGTGAAAATCAGAAAAACTCCCAGAGCTTTTCATCAGAAAATTGGGAAGAGGCCCTGGCCTTTCAAACTGGGATATTTATGCGCAAATTGTTTATTTTGGGGAAACAAAATTCATTGACAGATGGGTACTAGTTTATAAATTTGAATAATAATAACTATTTTCAACTTAATTTTAAATTTTTAAAGCACATTATTTTCAGACATCAATTTTCAAACTCCTCTCAGAGGATTTTAATCAATTTTGGATATAGCATGAAAAGTCCTGACTCCAGAATGAAAGATATCTTTTTGTTTGTAATATATATGACTCAGTTGATTAATACCTACTGAATTATTCATTACTATCAACAAACATAAATTGATATTTTTTCACTCTTAACAGAGATAATTTCAGAATTTACCAAACTGACTGTAAATTATTTTTATTTTCAATTTCAGAATAGTTTAAAAGTGTGATTTATATCAGTTTTGTCATAATTAAAACAGTGTAACTGTAATAAGCAGCTACATTTTACAGAAAATTGATTGCCAATCAGATTGGTATAAATACCTACATGTACACAGGTGTGTTTTTTTAACATTAAGTTGGATAACTCAGAAAAATTTAATTTATTAAAATTTGTACTTACCTGAAGAAATAGAATTACTGTCCATATAAATGAATTTTCCGCTTGCATTGTCTTATGAATTTATATCCGGTGTGCGGCAAGTATTTTCAAACTTTCATCAAGTTTGTCACATTTGTTTGTTTACATGCCACACCTGTTGTTTTGTGTTCGAAAATAAAAGGTATTTTCTTCGGTAAAGGTTGAGTTTTTAGAAGTAATCCTTGTCCCTTTCAATATTAAATAACTCTGTTAGATTTGCACTTGCTTCAATCATAGGTGGATGCAAATACTTCAATTGAAAATCGTGACATAACTTTGATAAAACTGTTAGTCATGTACACAAGTGTCTCCCAACGAATTTGACGTCAGGACCTCGTTTTGGCTGGGATTTCCCAATCTATTTTTAAAAATACTTGAGAAGCCTTCAGTTAGATTCTGAATACTGAAGCCGGTCGGAGGTATAGATCTGACAGATTATGTAAGTACTAACTACAGCTTTTCGTTTCAACTTGAAAAACATTGTTTTAGCTTAATTCGATGCAGCCGAGATCTTTTCTCTCCGTCTCTTGAAGAAACTTGCATGTAAATCGTCAATTTTGCTTCAGAAGCCAAAAACAAATGTATTTTTCTATTCAATTCTATTCAGTTATTATACGAATTTCGTTTCTGTTTAACTAGGTAGTAGACTATTCTATTATTCAAATGGACCATTAAATTTATCAGGATTTTATTTTACTTTGTCTTACTCTATATGAAGCAAGATAAAGGAGAACTTTGAAATTTGAATGAGAACAGGACAAATTTGAAAATATTGAAGGGTCGGTTTGAGTGGATAATTGAAATGCACAATACAGCACATTCCGCCTAGCCCCTTGTTGAGACTTTTGTTTGTGTGTACTTTGTTATATTTTATTTACAACTGTGTTTTCATTTTAAGTTGGCGAACAGGGGAGCGAATCCACACTGAGCTATTTATCCGGTATATGTGAACTTAGGAAATCAACCTTTTTCACATAAGTTTGATTTATTAGTAATTGAATTTTAAACTAATATGAGCTTTCTATTATTCATATAAATATAAACATTTTGTAAGAAAATTAAGACAATGTATACCATTAAAACAGAAGTCGAAAAGCCGTCTATATGTATTATAAGACACTCATTTATGTATCTGAGAATTATTTTCAGTTGTGGAAAATGAGCAGCAAAAAGCTTGGTGTTGTAGTCTTTGGTGCTGGGATGGCTGGAAAAATCCGAATTCGCGATCTGTTATGCACTGATTTTGAAAATATTACTTGGGACTTACTTGGATTCGTATCAAGGTATGTCAATTTTATCAAAATAAGGACAGAAAACATTAGATAATAAAATGATTTAATTACTGTGCAGATAATTTAACTTGAATTAAAAAAATAAAAGTTGGTGGTTTTTAATGTTTATATTGTTCAGGTTTATCTATTCCGAGAAGTTACGGACAGTTTATAAAGTGTAAGAGTTGCTTCTCGTATTGATGTTTATATGTTGTTGAATGGGCATTTTAGACGTCAGGTAGAAATAGAAGGTACGAAACAGCTGACAGAAGAAGAGGCTCTCGCACATCCGGAAGTTGGTGCTGTCATTATCTGCACAGAGCCAGCAGCGCATGAAGACGTCATCAGGTACACACCGGTCTAGATTTACGTAATATTCTAATCAATTAATGACACACAAAAGCTATTATTATTTCTGACTGAAATGAGTTCCAATTTTTGTCTCGGCGAATGTTGGTAACAAGGTTTCTGAAAAAGCCACGCCTGAAACAAGGATTGGACCTGGGGATTTCTACCACGTCGCCATAAAACATAGTACAAGTGCGTTACTAATTTAACCATAGCCGTGACATATAACTCCCTCCAAATTTGAATTCGTCCTCGAATTTCCATTAATTAAGTATAGAGATTCACATTGAACTGATCCCGTGAATTTTAACTCCTATGGCAGGTCAACCGTTGGACATCATTTGTACCATTGTCAAGGGTTCTGAAAAATCCACACTTGAACCAAGGATTGAACCGGGACCCCTCGCATGCTAGTCAGAAGCTCTCCCAGGTCGCCATAAAAGCTAGCAGTATGGCGAGAAAGTAGACTACATGTGCGGTATTAACTCAACCATAGCCCAGTGACATGTACAAATGATCTCAGAGCGTTTTTTATAGTTATCCGCAGTCGGACAGTGTGTTAAAAGCTTTTATTAAAACGCTATTTTTAGAAGCAAAATGGCAAAATGTATACACTTAAACATGGGCAAATACCTTTTAAACATATTTTCAAATGTATTTTCAGACATGTTGTTATGCCACTTATAAAGTTTACGATTTTCCAGAATGGTATCATAGTTTTAGAAATACAAATGTAGAATTACTTCAGATTTTTTATTGTTTATAGTTTAGTGAACATAATATGAATAACTCATAGTAATGTCTTTACATTGCTCATGAGTAGTCACTTGACCCCCTGTATTCAAAGTTTTTATTGTGATGTTAGACTGTTAGTACCGTGCCTCCAACCACAGTCAGACAATAGAAAAAGAAAAGACATAAAATTAGATCAGTCAGTAAAAGAAACCACCAATAATTAAGGAAATGGGTTGCCGCATTGAACGGTTGATTATGACTTTTTTGAAAATTTTAGGCACATTGTTGAAAATGATCCTAGTACTCGGCGATCTGGGCAGCATTTGATCCACTTATTTTTTGTTGACGACCAAGAAGTTTATATTTTGCTTCTAAAACTTCTTATCTTCTTGCCGGTATATACTGCGAATGACTGTGAAAATACGGATGGGTTGCTTTTGTCACAACTGCAAGAATGATTACTTATACGACAGACTGCACAGGAGAGCACAGTATTCGCTGAATAATTAGTACAATAGCAGGCCCTGTCTCTTCAAGTTTGAATCCAATCATACATTTTTTATGGAAGAAGCTTAAATGTACCAGCTTGAAAAGCTAGCGGTTTAAATTATTGGTTTTCTTCCTTTAGGTAAAACTTAAAAAACGCCTAAATTTCGACATTTGTTATAACTACACAAATACAAACACATATTAAAACCAATAATTATTTTGGTGTTTTTTACCATTTGCCCAGAAAGGCGTTAAACTCAAGCAAGCATGTCCTGGTAGAATTTCCTGTCACCTCATCGGCGGCTGCTACAACCGAGTTGTACACTGTGGCCAAACAAAAAGGTATGTCAGAAATTAATAGTACGGTGGCATATATGTAACATTGACTTTTTTCAAAATAGAGTTTGTTTTTATATCTAGTGGCGAACAAGATATTTTTCCACAATATTATTATTTCCTGGAAACGAGATAATTAAGTTTTCGGAACGAGATATGTCGTTGGAACAAAATATTTCGTCATGGGACCGAGATTTGTGGTGGGAACAAGATATTTTCCCCACAATTGTATTTTGTCCTGAAAAGGAGATGACTTAGTTCTCGGAACGAGCTATTATGTCTAGGGACTGAGGTATTATGTGGTGGAAACGAGATATTTATATTAAGGGAACAAGATAATTGACTTGTGAGAACGAGCTATATACCGTTGAAATGACCTACTAAGTAGTGGGAACGAGAAAATATCTGGCGGGAACAAGATATCTATGTTGAGGTAACAAGATAACCAAACGTTATTTTGATCTTTCGAATAACTGATTACTCCGTTGAATTCAATTGGATGCTGCTGTTCTTTATCTGTACAAGTTTAAGCAAACTCCGAACGCAACACTCGGTATCCTTCACATGTTTTCTGTACTTTCAGTACTTTGATTGAAACTGTATTGGAATTATCTGACTTTTTACACGGCGCTTAGCCATGCGCAATTATAGTACAACGATTTTGATAGCGGAAACTTTAACGTAAGTCCCGTAGACAGCCCCCTTTCTATCTCTTCCACCTCTTCCGCATGCACACAAACCTACAAATAATATACAGCCATGAAATGGGCGATATTAGCACTCTAAATCTTTTGATTAAATCTTGTAGATCTGGTGCTGCACGAAGAAAACATTGCCCTGATTACACCAGGGTTCCTTGCAATGAAAGACAAACTTCGGCAACTTTCGTCACCGATCGTGAAAGGAGAAATAACCTTATCAGGTTTGTATACAGCTTCATGTTAAATAATGAGATTTTTCATATCCCAGAGGAATAGATTTGTAAGTGGCAAATGTCTAACTTAGATGAGGATGAGAGTTAAAATGTTTAAAACAGTTCAGTAACATAAATGATCCCTTCTCATAAAAGGTTAGATGTGTTACTATTTCATCATGATGTGAACTGTTTTAAACATTATCAGTTAGCAAGTATCTCTCACTCCTAGAAATCAGCTGACAGATTTAAAAGAATTCACAGTTTTGGTAAATGTACTTCCATCGGAACACAACAAGAAACAAGTCGATATGTTTAAGACTTCACAGTTTTGGTAAATGTACTTCCATCGGAATACAACAAGAAACAAGTCGATATATTTGAGACTTCACAGTTTTGGTAAATGTACTTCCATCGGAACACAACAAGAAACAAGTCGATATGTTTGAGACTTCACAGTTTTGGTAAATGTACTTCCATCGGAATACAATAAGAAACAAGTCGGTGTGTTTGAGACTTCACAGTTTTGGTAAATGTACTTCCATCGGAACACAACAAGAAACAAGTCGATATGTTCGAGACTTCACAGTTTTGGTAAATGTACTTCCATCGGAATACAATAAGAAACAAGTCGGTATGTTTGAGACTTCACAGTTTTGGTGAATGTTCTTCCATCGGAATACAATGAGAAACAAGTCGATATATTTGAGACTTCACAGTTTTGGTAAATGTACTTCCATCGGAACACAACAAGAAACAAGTCGATATGTTTGAGACTTCACAGTTTTGGTAAATGTACTTACATCGGAATACAATAAAAACAAGTCGGTATGTTTTGGACATCGATATATAGTTGTTTAGTTATTTACTAAAGAACAGAATTAAAAATATATATAAAGGGTTGTTTTCTTATTTATCAGGTAATTACAATGGTTGGGTTGAAGATTTTGATAAGAGCGGTGGCCCATTTTGTGTAAACGTTCCGTTGATACAGAGCATGTACGAGCTGCTAGGAAGTGACGTCACTGCAACCGGAGGACAGCTGGACGTCACGGAAGAGGGTTTTTCGGCAGTGGCTAAATTATTTTGCTCCAAGTGCAGGTTTGACTTATAAAGTTTTGTCCTTTTGTCTAGATTTGTTTATTGAAAGCAGCTTCGGAGAAGAAGGAGCATGAATTCACTTAACAACAACCTTGCGGTAATGGCTACCTAATATAGGGCGCGTCACAATAAAAATGTGCCTTCTGACATAATTTTGAAGTCAATCCTTTAAATCGCGTGCCGTCTGATTATGATTTACACTGTTTGCTTTTTAATTCATTAGTTTATTTCTGACCAAGAAGCGCACATGTGTGCCGGCTGATCTGGATTTACACTGTTCGCACATGCGATAAAACCCGTGTGTATGGAGTAACAAGTTTTTGTTATTTTGATCTGCTGCGTATTTTTATTTTTCATGTTAATTAAAAAAATGCTTAATATAACTGCGGTGTAAACGATGGCAGAAGTTCTCTAAAAGGCGCATTTAATCGCAGATGCTAGTTGTTTCAAATTATTGTTGTTTTTTTTTGCTCATTTTCCTATAGATTTTACTGAACTTTGCGTCTTGCAGAGATCTGACTGTGACCATAAAGCGGAGCAAAGAGAGGACTAAACGAGAAAAGACAATGACCTTCACATTAGAAGACGGTACCGTTATAACTGACACACCGGACAATTCTACCCCACCCACTTCCGGTGCTCAGCAATCTCCAAAGAAACCAGGTTTGTTACTAAGTGGGTTTTAGATTCAAATCTCGAGACTATTGATTGTAAATGTTTAATCAGGAATAGTTTTCCAATCCCATAACGCAACTCTGATCTGTTTACCGGGAAAAGAGCGCTGAAACAAAAAACAATTATCCATTGCATAAATAAAACGAGTACTCCCTGTCCCAAAGTCGATACGTCATAAAACAGATGATTTCGTTTCCAGCGTTTTCCAACCAGTGGGTACATAGGAGAAAATATTTTATACATTTAATATTTGCTTGACAAACGAAGAACTAAATATTCTGGTCTATTTGTCAACATTTTGTTCAATCTGCGAGTCCACGAGACCCTGGATCAAATCGAGATAATGATAAAAGATATGTCTGGAAGATGTGATTGTCTTGAATTTCATTGGTTTCTCATACTGCAGGCTGTCAAGCGGTTCTTTTTTCTAATTTTTCCTTTTTTCCTACATTTTAGTCTTGTTCCTACTATTTCCCCAATTTTTACAAAAAAAACGTACTATTCATACTTTTTGTCAGTTGGGCAAAAATATTTTTAAGAGCTTTTAGCTAAAATATTTGACAGAAGTATATAAACATCAGTTCTTTCATGTTTGCATCGATGACGCTGTTGTGCTTTGATTAAAATTTACATGGGTGTCCAGGTGGGCCCCCCCCCTCCCAAAAAACTTTATTAAATTATATATATTTCTACTCACAATCCAAAGAACTTTGTGTTGTCGGAAGGTGTGGATTCAGATATTTATCCACCACACTACCCCCGCTCCATAATTATTTTATTTTGGTGGTGGGGGTGGGGAATAATCAGATCAAACTCCTGACACAATGCCCAGTTCAAATTATGCCCCATTTAAAATGTGCTTATATATGTTTGCTTTCTTTATTTCTGATTTTTGAATAGTCAGGCTGCAATCATTTCTGACTGGCTCTTGTTTAGTATAATTGCAGGAAAACTAAACCCATTTTATGGCTGTTTTGCTTTTTAAACATCTCTTTGTGTTTGGAATGGCAGTCTGACATGGGTGTTGGAGCCTCAAATGGATAGATGCAACATGATATATACAGTGTGTATGAAAAGTTATGAAGTGAAGACTCTGGGCAGACTCTTTCGTATTCCTAATTTAGAGGAAAAAGTTCATACTTATTCCTACTTTTTTGTCAGAAAGATTCCAATTTTTTCCTACTTTTTGAAAGGTCACTTGACAGCCTGCATACTGGTAAACCAAAAGGTATCGGTATTTCAGGACCAATAATAATAACTCATGTCAAGTATATATTTTTTGTTTTAACTTTTGTGATTTGTTATTTTTCCAGGACTGTTTATGCAAGATTTTCTACTGTTCGTGGATAAAGTGCACAGAATGAGTACCGGGGCAGACGACATCGCACGCTCACTGCATTGCATTAGAGTTGCAGACGACGTTCATAAATTTATGGGACTTCAGTCAAGTCTGCGTAGTTAATAACAGACGGAACAGCGGGGTTCCATGCTTAATAATTTATTCCCGTTGGCGGGGCGGATCCAGAGGGGGTTCAGTCAGTAGGGTTGCTCGAACCACCTTTTAGTGCGGTACTACTGAATACCTAGATACACATTTTCACTGAAAATTACCTAAAAGAGACTTGAATTACCGAAATACATTCTCTTTCGATATCTTTCAGTAAAAAGTGTATTTCGGTATTCGTTTGGGCATCAGTATTTAAATTTCATTGGGGTTTCGGCCGAAAATTGGAAATTTTCATGTAATTGGTCTACATTTGCCACTTTCTGGAAATCTAGCATCCGACCATGATGCAGTTGTATTGTCAACTTAAAACCAAAATAAATTAGAAATATTATTTGTGTGTTGTTGTTTTTAAGATAATGTAAGAGTTTAGTTCACCAACAAACAATATTAATAATTTATGCTGGTGAAGTGTAAAATTCTCTGTGACTTCAGTATCTAGATTTACGTTTAATCATTGATAAACCGACAGTGTGGATCTACACTGGCAGTGTGCAGTGGATTTATACAGCGACATTGTGAATCTATACATCTAATTGTGGATCTAAACACCGACATTGTTGATTTAAGGACCAGTATGTATTTAAATATTTGAAATTTTTATCCGTTTTTCATGGTCAAGATGATCGAAATATAAGGGGAGAGCACTGCGTTACGTTTGCTTTAGTTCCCAATATTGGTTTCTTCCCTTTTCAAAGCAAACACTGGATCAAGTTTGAATAACATGAATCCCAACTTTCTTGACTAAAATGCTGAAAAATATTATTTTACATGACAGTTAATCAAGGTGGATAGAGGTGTTAAGTGAGAAATGTTTAATGGGATTAGGATATGGTATATAGATTCACGGTTCTTACTTCTATAATTGCGCAACCGTAGAGTATTTGAAATGGTTGAACAACGGTTCGCGCAATGATAGAAAGGGATAGGAGTAAATTGAAGGCCGATATTGACGGAAAGACCTCAATAAAATGCCGCCATGTAAATGAAGACCTCAATAGAGCTCAATGGCAGGCAGCTAGGTAAAATTCTTATAGCATAAATTTTACCATAACGGTATATTCTTACCCGATCATTCAGGAGGTGCCGCATGAATGTCAAAATAGGTGAAAAAATATTGCAGCTTCGGTTTGATTGAGCATGTTCATAAACGGTAATTGAAATTAGCAGTTAATGGAAATACTCATCACTGTCCACGTCGCCTATCTTCGGTTTCAGCGCAACTCGATAACTTCACAGACATATGTATGTGCTTAACAGCCTTCAAAGGGCGTGAAAGTCAACAGACATTGAATGTACGAGAAGAGGTGTATAAGTTATAGAATTGAATATGCCATAATTCAAAATTATCAACTTGAACATTATGCTAAACATAATTTTGCGCAATAAACTTCTTATTATTTTTCCAGCATAAAACACCAACAAAATTTTATATTCGTATTGTATTTAATAGATTTTAGCTTATTTTGATAGACACCAGTAGATTTCAAAAAAAATATTCTATGTCTTTTTACCGTGGTGTCTTTTTTTTTTACCGTGGTTGTGAAACGATGTTTGGAGAAAACCACGCGATGCAACTTAAACCTACTTAATCACAGTTCTAGATGAAATACCTCAATGTCTCAGATGTTTTAAATTTTCATTACACTATTTTATAATGCTTATAAATGACTAAACATGAGCGAAGTTTCCCGATAGTTTGGACTTGCATGGATCTGTTCCGAGATAATTTTACTGCGTTAGCAACGCTATGACAACTTTGGCTTCAAACAAAATTATTCATTCGATCGTTGACTGTGTAAGAATACTAAATCACATTTACTTTCTTTGCGTGTCTTCTTAAGTCGTTATATTTGAAATAAAACGAGGCACGCCACGGGAAAAGGTACCTTTGGGCAGTTGACGTCAATCCTTGAAACGACGTCATAAAGTTGAGCAGACGACATTGAGTATTATGCAATTCGCGGTAAAAATACCATTTAATTGTCAAAATGTGTAATAAAATCACTATTTTGTTATGAGGAAAGAATCGAAATTTGAAAGTTCTTTATAAATATAGTAACAACAAAAATGACACAAAAAAAAATGACCGAAGGTACCTTTTCCCGTGGCGCGCCTCAAACATGTTCATACTATAAACAGTCAAGAGAAAATATCGAGCATCTGTTTTTGGAATGTCTAGTGACTAAACTGTTTTTACAAGATTACAAAAATGGCTTACTGATGGATGAAGCGTAGTTCTACCATTACAAGATAAACATCTAATTTTTTCCTTCGAAGAAATCAATTTTTCTGGAAATTATTTATCAATTCTTGCTAAATATTTTGTTTACAGTCACAAATTTAAGATGCTCATTTTTAAACTTTTACTTAAAACAAAAATTTGAATAAAAAATATATCGCTGTGTTAAAGGGGAGGCATGATAACTTTATTGAACATTTTGAAAATATTTACAGAAAATTATGGACTAAATAAAATATGTATATACCTGGCAATTTACTGAGAAAACCACTATTGTAGACAAGAAATACTTCATATAAGATATCAGTTATATAATCAAAAATATAAACTAGAATATTTAAATAGAAAAAAAGTTGTGATATTTGAAAGCTCTTAATATTTCGTGAGTAGGCTGCTTTAAACGTTCCAAATGTCAATTGCAAACTATTTATTTATTATCAAATTACATTTTTATATTGATACTGAATAGCTGATATTTGATAGTGTTGCTGTCTGATAAATGTAACAAAAATAACAAAAAATAGCGATACTGAAAAATGTTTAGGTTTAAATAATGATTTTTAGGACAAGACAGTATGAATTGTAGATATTTTTCTCATATGACTTACAAAGGACCTCTATGTCCCAAAACACTTCAATCGACAATTTCAAGGGAAAATACTCCTATATGCTTTCGCCCTGTATGTAATTCCGTCTATATACGTTTGTGTACTTAAGTCTCTAACTGCGCATGCGCTCATACAGAGTCCCAATGTCGTATCTTCACAATCTTAAGTTTGCAAAGTGTATCATTAAGAACACGATAATACTCACATGGGGTCGACAGTATCTGATGGGTCGACAAATTTTTCTGATAACTTTAATATAATAACATGTTTGTGAAGGTAGAAATACGTGTACATGTATTATACAGTGATAAACTCAAATTTGTTAGGCACGTCTGACCGTTGCATGTACTTTTCTCAGGTACCATAGGTACCCGAATAGCACACGCAGTTACCATAGCAACATGTGTCGAGAACTATTACATCAGACCCAGACTGTCCAGCCAAACTGTTCATTTTTCTTCCAATTGACAAATACACTGTTGAAACAATTGAAAGTATTGAGAGCACTGTTGAAAAGGCGATACTAAATCCTTCCATAAGAATCAACCGCGGCCTCTCCTCCGCGTTACAGTGTATCTGCCCGATCCGCATCTCTGAATAGCAGTAAGATAAACCTACCGCGGAATAACTCAGATTTAATATTGCACATGTCACACAGAAGATTATTAACGTATAGAATGCGACAACCTGAAAAAGAAAGAAAAAACATTAACACAATTACAGCTGACATTTTTCTGCATTTTACTTCAGGGTATTGTAAACAAATAAATATTCGCGCATACAAATTTTCGCATTATCTAGCATTATCATTGCCATGCGTTGTTGTTCTTTTGATCGTAAACAGTCAAGTTATATTTTTTACTCAGGAGGCACGAGAATCCCCCTCAAAACCACAACCATCCATTTATGATATTAACAACGATTGGCGTAAGTTGCTCAGCACATTACACAATATTACGAAACAAATCTCTTAAAATATACATGAATATAACAATTTAATTTTTACAAAAAGTCAAGTTGGTGTTGTTGTTTTTATTGTTTTTATCTGCAACTAAATTCTGATTATCCGTCTTTATTCTTGTAGCATCAAAACTCGGATTATGCACCTTTAATGTTGTACATAGCAACTAAATTCTGATTATCTACCTTTAATGTTTTAGAATGTTTCAACAAAAGGCAACACAATTCAGGAAGAAAAATGAATAATAGTTCTGATGTAAAACCGAAAACCATACTAAAATCGATTCAGAAAATTTTAAATAAATGAGGAAAGAAATTAGTTTGACATTTCCTGTTACCTAAAAGCTTTTCTACCAAAGGCGTATTAAAATAACTTAATTCTTCCTTTAATTCAAAAGTTTATACCACAGGTGGTACAGTATGCATGGTTGCTCGAACCCCGTTTTGGACACCAATATTTAATTTTCGTGCGGATTTTGAAAGACAGTTGGACATTATCATGTAACCTCCATAAGATTTCCCAAACCAATACCCTTATTGGACATCTCGCATTTGACCGTGACATACCTTAACAAGACCCAGCTGATCAAGGGCATGCACTGGTTTAAGTATTGGGAGTTAACGTGACCGGTGTAAGGAGTCCCTAGAACCCAGGGTCTCTTATAAAAGAACTAAGGTTTCGCAACTAGATTCCCCATATGCAACAGGGTTAGACGTTTAAACCTTAAAATCTTGCATCACCCGATCCGTTTTGCAAAACAAACTAATAGCCAATCTTACTGAATAGCCGTCTTTAAAATGTCTGGACTTAGACGAATAAGCCACAAGTTGATTACAACTCCGAGTCTATGTTTAATTTAGTTATTTGTTCGTAAATACCGCCCCACCTATTCATCCTCATACACGTCCGCACACACGTATGCGCGCTCACAGACACCGTGTAAACACAATGACTTTAACATATTATTTAAAGTTGCATTTTGAAATCCATAAATTTGAAATATTAAACAAAGAAATCCGCCGAAACGCAAGAATACAATACATTACGTTAATTAGTCCGGAATTGACATTAAATTTTCAAATTGGGCACTTACCATGCATCTTGTTGACGTTGGGTCTATATCGCTGTAATTACGGACTATTTTTAGACCCACTATAGATGTCGCTAGTGCCTGAAACATATTATATATATAATTAAAATACTAAAACTGAGACTGTAGACACGTACTGTAAAATCATTTTTATTCGCGGGGAAGTATTTTCGTGGATTTCGTCGTCATACCAAATTACGAATTCAAAACAACCACGAAATAAGGATTTTAACTTTAAATTTAAGAACCAAAGAAACTGACATTTAACGGAAAAGTATGTCCACGAATATAATTGAATCTACAGTAGTAGAATTCTACCTTATGATTGGTCAATTTGAAGCCTCCAAACTCCAAACTTAATGTCAGTCATTCATTCAGTCAGTCAGTCAGGGTTTCAGACTATAGGGTTTCGAAGCACCATGGCCAAATATTATGCAAATGTTGTATATTACAACTTAAAAACGTTTAAATATCTTCTTTTTTCTAATTATTTCAGGATAGTGTTTGTTTGTTATTTGTTATTTTTATTAAAGCTGCATATGTACAGTATAGGGTTGAACACTTCAATGTTTCTGATGTGGTGTTAATATTCATTAAAGTACGTTATAATGCACATATATGATTGAAAAAGACTTTCGCGAAACTCTGGGCAAATTAGTGAAATTTAGGATCTGTTGTTAGTGAATTGTAGTGAATTAATAACGACATAACAACTTTGGCTTTAAATATATTCACTCGAAGGTTGACTGTTTAAGAACAATAAATCACAAATACTTTGTTTACAGGTATTTCTATGATTTTGGTATTTGAAAACACTTTATATATTTTTGTCCTATAACCGTGAATAGGCAGCTTTAAGCGACTGAAAATCATATGATTCCGCTCAGGAAGAATTGTTGCGCATCACGGGAAAAGTATCATCGGACAAGACAGAGTTTGAATCAGGGTCAGAGACCACTAAATAGTTTTCCATAGAGTTACGTATAAGATTTGGTCCTTCGTGATTTAGTTTACACGACCTTTTCTAAAACTACAACAGATTTGCAAAGTGGCACTCTTGGGCAAATCAAAAATGGCCAGAAATCGGGGTCACCAACTCATTCCCTCAGGATATTAAACGGAAAGTAATCACCCCCAGAATGTATACAAATCTCCAACCCAAAATAAGAAAAGTACCAACTTCATTAAAGTGCCACAAATCACCTTTCAAACAGTGTTTTAAAAGATCATTTTTATTTTAAAGTATATAATAAAGTCATTTTACATTTTTGAAAACAAAAATTTATTTTTATTCTCTATAGTTTTGGCCAAAAAATCTTAGAAAATAAAATAAGCCCAAATCGTCCCTAGACAAAATTGTCCGATCCGCGACAGGCTTTTTTAATACTGTCCTCTGCCCTAAAGGAAGGCGCCATACGGTTGCTGAGGAGCAGTCTATATGTAAATATATTTGAAAATGTACATGAGTTCAATTATTGAAAACATTTCATTAAAGTTTAACAAACTTAACCGATATATGTCAGATTTAACAAGATTAGGTCACCTAAAACTGACCTAAGATTTGTTGACTTAAAATGATAGTCGGAGATGATGCGGAGATTTCGTCGACTGAGTTTAGCTTACACGTTATCAGTGGTATTAATGTTTGAGCCCATTGCCTTTATGAAGATAAAGTCAGCTTATATATATTGAACAAAACTTCTAACGCACACTAGAACAAACTCCGCCGCATTCACTGTAAAAACTATGCTAAATTTCGACGATTTATTATTCGAATATTTGCTGTTGGTGCAAGAATGTCTTTCTTTTTCCAATAAGATGAAAATGGAACTTTGAAAGCCAACCAAAAACGACTAATATAAAAATGTTACAGGCTCGATTTGATTGAGCATTTTTATCGCCTGTAAGAAAATTGCATCGTCGCCTAGCCCTGGGTTAAGCGCAATTCAATATTTACATAGATGTCTGTATCGTGCTCAACGAGCTTCAAAGAGAATAATTCATAACAACATTGATTGAATGCACGGGGGGACTTTTTACGGCCGCCAGAGGGCACAAACAACGATACTGTGATTCGTGTTTTAAGAAGTTGCGTTTCCTATTTCATTAAGTATACATAAAAATTAAAATCATCATAATTATTGTTTTAAAATTGTGTTAGCTTTCCGAAGAGAGTTCAGTGCACATTCAAGTGAAAACGGTTAGTTTTACATCTTTGTTTGTATTGCTATTTAACAAAATTTAAAATAACGATATTAGGTAAAAGCTTGAACTTTCATAAAAGAACACAGTTACGAATCGTTTTGAACGAAAAATTTTAAACTGTTTTGTTGAGTAGTAGCTTCAATGCCAAATCTTTAAGTTTGAAATCCTTGGCACATATTGGATGCACTTTTGTGAAACAATATGCAAGAAAGGTCTTAAAAACGATTCAATTCAAACAAGGAAGTCTTGTAAACCTAAAAAACTATTGACAAGTTTTAAACAAAACTGAAGAATACGAATCGATCGGGTTATGCATGCAATTTGCAAGTGATGTATTAATGGTCGTTAAAATTGATTATGGGTTGAAATATTGAGATATAGATAAATAGATTGAAGTTTTAATAAATTGAAGCGATTTCAAAGAAGCTCGAGCATAAATTACCACATTGCGTGCTATAAAGAAAAACATTTCGTTGCTTATTCAAGTTCATTGTACGAAGCTTTTAGCCTCAGCGGTGTTAAAATCTTTAATAGATAAACCTGTACATGAGTTATCTTTATTCACTGTATTCTCGTTTTATTCGTTATTTTGTCGCTTATTATAATTTCTCGAAGTCTGAGTTCATGCGTTGATAGTTCCAATCATTCGTTGTCAAAGTGTTTTAAAAACAAAAGCGTTCAATATATGTTGCACTTGCAAGAACCGGTTACGCTTCCGAAATTGGCTTTCACCATAATGTTACATGTGCGGTAAATTTTAGACTCCGATTAAGGCACCGGGTATGATTTCAACTCTTATAAGTTTTAAAAATACATGTAATTCGAATAAACATCGAAAAAGTCCGGTAACCAATGAAAATTGCATCCCACCTTTCCTCGCTTTGTTAATTTCTTCAAATACTGACGAAGCTGATAATGAAATGATTCAAAAACAAAATATGTATAAAGTTTGTGTTCTATAGGTACATAATTATAGTAATACTCGTTCGATTAAGTAACCAGTAGTACATGTGTAACAAGCTACTCGTTCGATTAAGTAACCAGTAGTAGATGTGTAACACGCTACTCGTTCGATTAAGTAACCAGTAGTACATGTGTAACAAGCTACTCGTTCGATTAAGTAACCAGTAGTACATGTGTAACAAGCTACTCGTTCGATTAAGTAACCAGTAGTACATGTGTAACAAGCTACTCGTTCGATTAAGTAACCAGTAGTACATGTGTAACAAGCTACTCGTTCGATTAAGTAACCAGTAGTACATGTGTAACAAGCTACTCGTTCGATTAAGTAACCAGTAGTACATGTGTAACAAGCTACTCGTTCGATTAAGTAACCAGTAGTAGATGTGTAACAAGCTAAACAAAGTGGAAATCTCACTCATTTTTATCGTTACATATATTTAAACGCAATGGATAGTCTTAGTTGTGATCACAGGAGATTCCGATCTAGGGTCTACACTAACCATCTGTGATCTAAGAGTGGTCTAGGGATAGAGCGTCGGACTCCAGATCCGGAGACTGCGGGTTCGAGTCCCACCGGGGATGAGGTTCGTCTGCAGTTTCCTCAATCCACGCTCGGCGCGAGTACTGGTTGGACACCCAGGAAGCAGTCATCGAGCGTGATGAATATAAGTTGGAATAACTTGTTTCACAATCGATGTAAAATAAATAAGTTTAAACTAAACTAAGATTTATGTAGTATTGGTTACAAACGATGATCAGTAAAAAACCGGATCAATTTGCACATTAATAAATTATTTATTAAAGCCTATAGCTATGGATGGTCGCGGATTAATTAACTAACCCATTATTGAATAATTAGCTTAAATGTAAATTCGAAGCAAATTGTAACAGGTGTGAATTAATCAGTATTTTCAGGCTGGTTCTCTATGAAACATTAACAACCTGCGTTTTTTTTTTGCTCAGAATGAAATTAAATGTGCATAACCCAACATGTGCTTTTAACTACGTTATATTAAATAATTTAGAATACTGTTGTATACTATAATTTCGCTGTTACAAAAATTCCCACCTAAGCCACGAATGACATTTTTAGCGGGGATAGGAATTCGCTCTTTAGTACTATTCTCATAACATAAGCTATCACTTGGTTAAAAATCGAAAGGGTTTAATTTTCGCGTATTTTCGGTAGCGCTCAATACGCGAAAACTAAACTCGCGAAATATAGTGATATCACAGTAAATAACTATTTCAATCACTTTGATTATACTCTTCATCATGCACTGTCGCGACTTGCATTAATATCATGAATGCATTAAACTGGAAAAATATGATTTTCATAAAGTGGGTTATGCATGATGTTATATTTGATGTACGATATCTATGTATGCGACACTTAGCAAATAAAAATTTGTCACTCACTACTAACATAAGTTTAAACACATTTCAAGACAATGTCCTATTTTAGCTGATTGACACAGATTTGTAAGAATTTTTCTTAAATAAATAAAAGAACACAGTTTTTGAAGCAAAAAACAATAAAAACCGGAAACGAACTTACTATGACACCGGTCCATATTCCGGAACCGGTTGCATACGGGAATCGGATATCGGGTGCGGCGTAATACAGTGTAAATATCCCCAAAGTAGTGCAGGCGACTCCGAGAAGTCCAAAAGCAATGGACATACATCGGATATTAAACAGAACACTGTCCACGTCGAACTTCTTACCTGCAAATGAAAATAAATGCCGGAAAAAAAGAGTGTTTGTTATATCGGTTGTCAATTAAAATAACAACATTATAAAATGGAACTTTTAAAGCCACCGAACATGAAAATTTGAAAATATTGCAAGCTCGGTTTTGTTCAGCCTGTTCTTAGGCAGTAATGAAAATGCATATCGTTGTCCACACCGCCTAGCCGCGAGCGAGCGCAACTCAATATTTACAGACGTAAAAGTACAATTTTGTTCCATCCCAAACAATGGCGTGCATATGGCGGTAAACATGGAGCATTGAATGCGGTTTTTTCAGTCACTTGTTAATACAAGAAAAGACGCACAACTTGAATAATCTTTTATTGTTTACTTGCAATTCCGTCAATGATGAATTTTGTTAAAAGTTGTAAACAAAAATCATGTTTCATCGGTGTAATTCAAGCCTAGCAATAATTTATAAACAAATATATATCGACTGCTTGGTGACTGCATGCGTACAGTTGTAATCGTGGCTGTTGAAGCTTATAGAATCAGTGTTAAATTTTAAAGAAACCTGTGCCCAAGATCATAAAACTAAATCTGGAGATCAGACTCAAATCTCAAGCATCTGATTGGCTGAAATGGCGACTGGTCGCCATTTCAGCCAATCAGATGCTTGAGATTTGAGATTGATCTCCAGATCTGAATCAGTATTTTTTCTTCTCTAGAGCCTCGCTGATTAAAAAGAAACATGTAAGTCAAAACACGAAACAATATTGTGCTTGTACTGATATTTATAGCCATAATATTTCGTGGTTGTCTGAAAAAATGGCATTTCAAGTTGTGGGAATTCTAATTCGTGGTATTCAATTTTCTAAAGTCATATATTTTCATGTCTTTATTTCGTTGGAGTTTTTAATTCGGGGTTCGACCTACCCTTTGAAATTCACGAAAATTAGTTCCCCACAAATATTAATGAGTTTACAGAATCAGACAAAAATGGTATAATTAAGTAATAGCAGAGACCTATATATATATATATATATATATATATATATATATATATATATATATATATATATATATATATATATATATATATATATATATATATATATATATATGTATAATATAGGTCTTTGGTAATAGGCAGGAAAGCAGCCTTGACAGTGCTTGCCTTATGGTGAGAACCAGGGGAGGATCCATGAGTGGGGGATGTGGTTTTAGTTGGCCTGCTCAAACCCACTTTTTCGGCAGCAATATTTGAGTTTCGAGGGAAAGTTGGAAATTATTTTTACTACCCTTTAGAAATGAAGATAGACGAAATGTAGGGAACAGGTTAAAAAAAAAACTACCATTTAGAAATGTGTTGTAGAAGTGGATATCGGTTCTACACTAAGGCAGCCGGCAACAAGATCTCGTTTTTACGAGATTAAGTAAATGTTACATTGATTATTTTTAAACGAATACATGAACATCAACAGTGATATTTTTAACATAAATATTTTCAAGCTAAAATATTAAAATATTTAAATGAATTAAAGTTGTTTTCAATGATCTATTTTAATCTCTTATTACATTGTTTGCCACAATATAAACCAAATTCCAAAAAGCAGTAAACCAATTCGACTTAATACTACTTAACGAGTTTTTGATAATATTTACAAACATTTAAATAGCATAGTGGAAAAATTAAAAAGATAAATTTGAAATCAACTTACCCATTGTTTCGTTATTAAGCCATTTTTCTAGTATCCCAAATATTTAGTCTAAATTTTCCAGTGACGTCTCTGTCAATCATTTTATAAATAAGCCTTGAGGCTCACAATTTTGGCAACGTATCTATCAAGACATATCATTCATTCAAATAAAGTAGTGTCTCTTTTTTAGAGTCAGTTTAAGACAGTATTAAATGTATTGTCACACGTGAATTTATTTTTCAAATTATGTACTATAACTACAATACAGCGATCGGTCGATTACGGTTTGACTAGTTAAAAGCGTTTAAGTCATGTATTTTACGGGTTTAAAGGTTTAACTCGCGTATGATAAAAAATACCGGGTACATTTATTTACGGGTTTTGAAGTTTTAACTCGGTAATGATAAAAACTTGGTCCCCACGTTCTAAAACTAATAATGGAAACCAGTGTTAAATCTCAAGCATCTGATGGGCTGAAATGGCGACCAGTCGCCATTTTAGCCAATCAGATGCTTGAGATTTGAGTTTCCAATCTCAGTTTTATAACCTCGAAGCCGGATATCATATATCGATAAAAAGAAGTTTTTACCCATATTCATATGTTGATAAAAATGGATAAACAGATAACCACATTAGGCGAAACATTTTAATTTTTGTGATTATTTTTCTCCTTTCGAACTTTTTAACGGATAGGTTTTATTAACCGGTAACATCTGTATTGGGGTTTCCTTTGCAAATTACAACAAATGAGAAAAACATAGTTTATTAGCAATAATGTTTAAAAAATTTTAGGAAATGATTAAACTTTGACATTAACAACAAATATTTATTGCTTCGTTCTCTAATTTTTCGCTATGTTTTTATTAAATTTGACCAACTGCAGCCTCACTTTTATCTTGATTTTTTCCATAACTGATTCAAGGCCTTGACGAAACATAGAGTGGACAAACAGTAGTAAGAAAGTGTATTGGAACAGTTATTTGCCTAATGGTGACGCAGTTATTTGTCTTTTTTAACGTAACTTTTCAATTTTGCTTAAATACTTACTCATCGTAAAGCATCAGGTTTGAAACAGAATCTAAATGTTAATTTTGATTTAGGCGGAAGCTCTTTAGTTTAAACTTATTTATTTTACATTGATTGTTAAACAAGTTATTTCAAATGATAATAATCACGCTCGATTACTGCTTCCTGAATTCAAACCAGTAATCGGGTCGAATGGATTCGGGTAGCTTGGCACTAGCTCGATGGTTTATTAAAGAAAACACTGAACTACTTTTCATTCCATTTTTATTCATTTCATTTTCCTTTTCTTATTGATATGCTGAACCATCTATGTTCTGGGAGATAAGAGAAGTAAAATGTAAGGTACCAGCAGGAGTTGCTTTTCTTGGAGGTATTGATAAGTGACATGAGAATATAAAACATTATAACAGAACATAGGGACGGGAGCCAGTCTAGGATTGGGGAAACTGCAGAAAAATCTCATCCCTTGTGGGATTCGAACCCGTAGTCTCTGTAACTGTAGTCCGTCGCTCTAATCATATACTACTCTTTTATCAATTTTTAATCTCTCGCATACCGTCAAACCTCATATTTTTGCGAAAAGTACCATTGTTACGGCTTGAATAATCTTGAACATCGGACTGTTCATGATGTACAAATATAGTCCAGGGCCCAAGATCATAAAACTAAGTTTTGAGATCAGTCTCAAATCTCAAGGATCTGATTGGCTGAAATGGCGACTGGTCGCCATTTCAGCCAATCAGATGCTTGAGATTTGAGAATGATCTCCAGAATAAGTTTTATGATCTTGGACACAGTGAAAATTTCCATACATTATTTTTAACTTGATCCACAATTGTACCCAGGTTTGTATTTGTTCGCACCATGAAGTGACTTCACAAGTCGTCTTCACGCGTAGTAAAAACATCGGACTGTTCATGATGTACAAAAATAGTCCAAGTAAAAAGTTCCCTATTACACCAATGTTTAATCTTGAGCCAAAATCGTTACCAGGTCTATATGTATTCGCGCCTTGAATTGACTCAAACGAGTTAGACTTTCAGTGCCTTTCCTCCATTTATACGCATTTTATGCATGTGCGACCGTGCCGTCTGATCAGGATCTGCACTGGTTGCATTTTGGTCAGAAATAACATAACGAATCATAAAGCGAGCAGTGCAGATCCTGATCAGACGGCACAGATGTGCCTGCTGATCTGGATCTACACTGTTTGCCCACGCAATAAAGGTGCTTCTATAGAGGAAAGGGTTAAATAAGTCGTGTTCACACGTAATTTGTGATGCTGCAAATGGGGGCCTACCGATATACACAGTTACCTCCCATTGAGAGTGGTATCCCTTGCTGATTGGTTAGTTCCGGTTTAGAAGCGGTAATAAAGCGAAGCGTTAAAAGTGTAGATAAAACGTCTCAAAGTGCTTTTAAAGTTAAAATGCATTGTCGAATTAACAAAAAAGTGAAACAGGCATATAAGGAATAACCATCATCTTAGTAAATTGATTTTAAGTTAATAACTAAATGCAACTTTACCTATTTACGTAACCGCATGTATCCTTTATGAAAATTTATTGATTTGCTGGCATGGAAATTTAAACTTTTTAAAACTTTCACTTAAGTATTTAGCGAATAACCGTTAAGTCATGCAAACAATGCTTATTAAGAAAAGGGCCTGGTGTTTTATGACCATCTTACGTAATCTAATTAGCAACACTGGGTTTTACCAGGTGGAGGTGTTATATAGGCCTTTTGAAGTTTAGTTGTAGATTTGTGAGAGGTTGAAAAAGTTGCTTGTTGGGGGTAAAAGTGTTGTTTTAGAAAACTGACTAGAGATTAAATATTCTAATTCATTGTCACACTGTTGTTTGAGACCCGAGACATTGACTATTTGATATTGGCAACTTAAAGCGCTCCGAACTGAATTAAATAAAATAGCACTCGGGAAAGTTTTACCCAAACATTTTATTTATTTAATGAATTAAATTGATTGTAAAACTAAATGAACTTAACAAAATTTACAAACAAAGAGAAAAACATGAAAACATTATGAAACCATGTTTAAATATGTTTTAATTGTGTAAGAATAAGAACGAACATTTTGGAGAAAGAAAGAGCAGTAAAATGGAAAATACGTTAATATGAACATGACACAAATCTATGAACCGAATGGTGTAAATTTAATTCGTAGGAAAAGGTCCAGTTATTTAAAAAAATCTATTTAATTTCTTGCCATGGGCATGAAAGAACATGTATAAAAGTTTACGAGCATTTCATTGGCGGACGTCAAACTTTATTTAATAACATCTGTTAAAAATTTTGCTACCTATTTTAATAAGCGTTTCTTACTTTTCCTTTCATCAAATAATTTTTGAGCATAAGAAATGCGTATTTTTTTACTCTTTATAAGTTACCGAAGGGGTCGAACATAACGATGTTAAACACAAACCTCTCCAACGTATTAAATGGATAGAAGAGCAAATTTAAATATTATGCGCTGCGCTATAAAACTATTATTTTTCCATTCAATGATAATAATCAAACGATTTTTATGCATTAGGCTGATCTCTGACCAACCAGGCCCTTTTAAAACGCATTTGAAAGGACCACGGATGACTACTGCATGTCTGTTTTAATTGTCAATCTCAGATCGGAACTACCCAGTGACAGGTGCGCGTTACAAAGGGAGGTAACTTAAGACATAATATTGAGATAACTCTGTATATATGTAGGACCCCATTGCGAGTATAGCCTGTCTCACACAGAACACACGGCTTAAACGGTTGGCTACCCGTGTAAACCGTACATACAACCGAACCAACCGTGGCCTTATCCGATTTACACTCGAGCCATTCGAGTGTATCCGTGAAAGCCGTGTATGATTTTTAAAACTTTTAAACAAGAAATTTCTTTAAAAAAGATAAACGGCATTGATGGAAAAGATTTATATATACATGTACATGTATATAAGAAAGAAGGAAATACAGAGAGGCGAAGCAGACACAGTTTAGTTATTTTATTTTACTTGTTATAGCTGTTGACGAACCCTCCCTGCCTTCTTAGTATGACCTAGAGTTTAAGCGACCGAATCATGACAACTCATAAATTCATTTAAAGTGTCTTTCAACAAAAATGTTGAAGCTGATGCAACAATTTCATACAGTGATAACAAGTCGATTAAAGAAGCAATGTCTTACATTAAGTCTTGTCTACATTTATTCAGTTTCAATAAAATACCTCTTGTAGAGTTAGAACTCAAGATGAATAAATGTCCTTGAAATTTAATAAAAATAAATACAAACAGCCTGTTAAAAAAGCGAAATCTACCAACTTGTACGTAATTAACTTTAAAAAAAGTATCCCTCTTCAGTTTTGAACCCGGGGCCTCCGCTTCAGAGGCGAGAGTGTTAGCCACTACACTACAACGAACAGTATCAAAGGAACTAGAAAGAAACCAGTAAGAATTAGAAATATCTACACTTCTCTTTCGTTTAACACTGTGTGTTGTATGCAAGTGTTTACCTGACACCCAAGAATATTCCATATAAAAATGTATTTAAACCATCAATATTGACTTAACTGGTTATTTAAATCGTAAATATGTTTGTCTCCAATACAACACCAATCGAAATAATCTATTTGATTTTTCCGCTGCATAATATATAATAAAAATCCCACTAGATACCTCTCCACCCTGCTAGATGCCTCTATGGTGTAAATAGCTACCAATCGAAATAGTTTATTTCATTTTCCCTCTGCATAATAAGAGAATACGAGTATTATTTACAATATTTCATTGGTCGAAAAACTAGGTCAAAAATGAGCTTAGACAGCTAACGCCGAAAAACTGACACGGGTGCCATGTCCGTGTATGATCGTATTCATATAAGCGATCGTACAAGACGTGAAAGACCGTGTGAGACCGTACGAGACCGTATATACAACCGCACATGAAGTCCACTCCACGAGTGAGCTCAACCGTGTCAATATCGTATATCAATCGTATCGAACAAAAGTCGGTGGGACCTTTTGTAAACCCTGTATATGTCCAGTTAATCGAGTAAAAGTCGTGTTTAATCGTACTAGGCCGTAACAAACCGTACTAGACCGTACTTGGAACTGTACAACAATCGTATGAAAATCGTTTGCAAATCGTGTTCAAACCGTGGCACACCTTGCTTGATCGAGTATATCCGTGCTGTTCGTACATACTCGTGCTACATTCGCGTCGTACTAACTCATCCCCAGGTACGGTTGGAGCTCAATACTCGTACCAGTCAACCCGTGTATAACCGAGTATACCGTATTGGAACCGTATGCCCAACCGTGTTCTGTGTGAGGCAGGCTTAAGCCTAGTTTTGTATAAATCGTTGTCGTCTTACCATCCATCCGCAGGGTGACCGTAACAAAAATGTCACAAGTCTTTTGTTGTTTTTTTTTGTTTTTGTAGCCCTGGCATAGACTCTTACTTTGCTATTCATGATTTAAGAAGTGTCTATGTCAACAGAAGTTTGCTATGGAAAGCCTATTATAAATATCTGGGCGAACCATATATTGCAACGAAAATTCGTTTCAAGTTTTAAAAAGTATTGATTAATTAATTCATTATTTTTTTTTGTTTTGGTAGCCCTGACATAGACTCTTACTTTGCTATTCATGGTTTAAGAAGTGTCTATCTTAACAGGAATTTACTATAGAAAGCCTATGTTATCTGGGCGAACCATAGCCCACAACGATCTTTTATACTCAGGGCACTTGTTTGGCAATTTTTGAGGCCCACGATGGGCCCCATTCTCCTCTCAAAATAGTATGTTTTTCCCTATCTCAGAAAAAAAATCCCCTCCAAAATCTAAAATAAAATTGAAATGGACTCCTGAAAACGCAAGTTATTGATAAATTGATTTATTTGTATCACAAAATATACTAGCTATTATAATCAGTGGTGGAAAACAGTGTTATGAGTAAGTGTGACACTTCAAAGTCAAAACATGCATATATCATTATGACTTAAAATTCCCCTTTTTGTTTTAACACAATACAAAATTGCTTTTCCGAAGGGTATGGGTACACGTCCCAAACGTTGTCTAGTGTCCTGTGCCCAAGGTTATAAAACTGAGCATGGAAACCAGTCTCAAATCTCAAGTATCTGATTGGCTGAAATGGCGACTGGTCGCCATTTCAGCCAATCAGATGCTTGAGATTTGAGACTGGTTTCCAATCTCAGCTTTATAACCTTCAGACCAGATACTTCACTACTCTTGTTATAAAACTCCATGTTTTATCGAGAGCAGTTTTATTGCATAATAAATTAAATGTAAACACGTGTTAAATAATAAATTTAAATAATGGAGGTACTTGAAAATTTGTTCACGAAAATTCTTATGGCTTGTTAATATCAATTTTATAACGTTCTCTGAAACGGCCTTTGAAAACGAGAACACTATGATAAACATAAACTATTTTATCCTATTTTAGATTCAGTTTTACCGAACTGTGTTACCATGTTGTGATTGTTTATTAACAGAGAGACAGTAAAGGATCAAATAGTTATGTTTTCTTCACTCAACTACCTAAATACAGATGGAAACCTGTTTAATTTTGAGCGATGGTTCGAATTTTCCACTTTCTACGGTGATTTTCAGCACAATGTAGGGACTGTCTGCAAAAACCATTCCAGTTTTATATAGCTTATGTTGGCCTAGAACAATTGCAATCACTAACGTGATTTAAATCGGCATTAGTAAAAGATAAAAGTAAAATTATTAACGCATTTTCTCTCTCATCCGCAACTCGAGCCGCTCTTATCATCCGAGCCTGGCGTTGTCATCCGAGTGCTGATTATTGGGACACATACCGTGTACCAGTAAAAATTCCACTTTTTTTTTCAACAATTCTTAAACGGCTGTCTATTCTGAAATGACATACATTCGATATATCTTCATTTTAAATCAACAGTCCTCTCACTCGAGAAAACTCTTCAGAAGAACGTTGCCAACAAAATCCAAGAGTACTCTCCCTTAGCGATGAGAGCCGACTCTGAACACTGTACACAAAATATTGTAAAAACAAAGGGAGCTTGAAATATTTAGAATACGTCGCGATATCAGTCTTCACTTAAGGGTATCTGGGGTTTTATTTCATGTAAAATGTCCTAGGGATACGCGAGAAACAATAAAAAAATTCTTGAAGCGAGACTTTTTTCTGCCGTGGTGGCCATTGTTTTTGTCACGCTTTCCCCACCCTGCAACTAAGTTCGTGCTTTTATGTTAAACTTAATTTTCGCATAATAGGATATTCTTTCCCCAATTTTTGCAGCAGTGGCCAACGACTTCCTTACCTAAGACGATAAAAACTCTAGAAACCGGTTATCCAATGGTTTCATGTTTAAAACGTTGTTGTTGTTTTTTTAAAACAACAACAACAACAACAACATTTTGTATATATCGGATAAAGAAATCTGTATATACACAAAACAGTTCGAACATCCCTCTTACAAATACTATTCCAAATATCTCTCGTATGACTCGTACTCGATACCTGCACCAGGGTCTATTAATTATTGATTAATAGACCCTGCCTGCACCGATTTCGCACAATACCCTCGAAGCGATGCGCCGGGTATTATGCGGTTGGTGGCATATATAACACAGTTTGACACATAAACAATACCGATCTATGTGATAAATTAAACATCCTTTACATAATAAGAAAGATAAAATAATAATAAATGTGACACTTCTTATGCGGACTTGGGTCAAGTCAATAAATTAGCTCATAATCATGACATTTTTGCAATTCTAATAATTCCATAGTTCATATAGATCTACTTAACGAAAAATGATACGAACCTCAGACTAGATTGTGTTATTATATTCCACATATTATATACCCTTCTTGCTAAAAACAAACCTATACTTATATAACCTATAACAACAAAAGTCCAGTCAACAAAATGGTTTACACAAAATAGAAGTAATAACAATAGTAAAAAGAAGAGTAGCGGAAAATGACAATCTGAATGCACAAATTGGTATGACGTAGTAATGACGTCGCATGGAACGCAGACAACTACAGTGATACGGAATAAGAAACCCACACTGTGTGTTATCAGTGGTTATGGAATTAATATGAACTAAGGCACTGCCTCTTATCGAGCTCTAGCTTTATTAATCTCAGATAATGATTTATATTAAAAAATAATTTGTTTCTAACATTTGTTAGCCTACTCATGCACGATAAAATTATGTGATTTTTGGAAAGAATTTAAGTCTACATCAACTTAATACAGCTGGACAACTGGCAATCTGACTTTTGCTAAACATTTGGGTTTTTAATGTGTAAACACAAAGGCTACTTGCGTAAATTTACAACCCAAATGTGTTCCATTACCTCACTCAATGCAATATTGAATATTGATAAATTCTTCATTGATACATGAAAATATTACATTGTCACATGTGCATGAAAATAAATATATTATTGTCTGAAAAATAAATTTTATTTTTTAAAATGTTATCTTGATTACACTTGCATTTGTAACTTGCAATTGCACAAAATTATTCCATGCTATTCAAAAAATATATATGCATATAAATGAATAAAGTTATAATATAGACCTAAAAAGTACTGTTTTAATATACATGTACATCACATTAACACCACATTGAGACTCAATATGTAGTGTGATACATCACCTAGATTTGGGGGCATATTTGTGCAAAGTCATTTGAAAATATCTCCAGGAATGACAATGCCATAGAAATTTTCTGTTATTAACAACAGTAATTTGAAGCTATAGATGCTGTGTGAAAAATATTGTGACAATATGGTACATATTTGGTGACAATAAGGTACATATTTGAACCAAGTTACTTAAATGTGCATGATAGAATTACTTATTTAAGTTGAAAAATAGTTCAGCTATTGGGCCAAAATAGATGAAATAATCTCAATCAATTAAACATAAACATGTACAATATCATGTAGTCTGATTATCCATATGTAACACTCCTTTACAGGTGTTAGTAACTGATTTGAAACAAAATGCTTCTTTATATCTATTTTCATTACATGAATGAATTGCGCTTGCCAATCAAATCATGCATTAAAAATGTTGTTGGTCCATTTTTTAAAATGTATTTCTACCGAAAGTGGGCAAATTGAACTAGAAGAAATGCCAATATCTGGCTTCAAATAGTGTGTATTATTTTTGTCCTGCTGTTCACAATAAACATTGTGTGATCTATTTCAGACAGTCACAACGCTACCAATTTGTTTTTAATCGCACTGTGTTAATCAAAACGTTACAAGGGTATCTGTTTTTTCACTACCGTAACACAATTCAAAAAGTTAAACAAATATGCCTAATGTTAGTTGAATGATGTAGAAATTTAGCTTAAGTATTGAGATAATTAATTTAATTATAATTTTCGTTTAACGTGTATTTTCAAATAGGTCTTTCATTGATTGTTTTCATGTATTATACACCAAAAGAACACCAACATATTTTCTAAATCTTAAAAACAGCGCCAAAATTTTCGTTATCTAAACCTGGCAAAAAAAATCAGCGCTGGCTAGTTTGTTATTATATACACTATACATTCAGCTTTTCATAATATAAATTATAATAACGTTGTTTCCCTAAATTAGAAATTTTGGCATCGTTATGGTAGTGAACTTAACGTTACGGTAGGGAAGGAAGTGTTACGGTAGTGAAAAAGTTGTTAACAGACAGATAACATGTATTTTTTTCAAACATTTATTTCTCGTCTGCATTGCATTTAACATAACAAAACACGCAGCTATGCTATGCAGAAACAATGTAACACAACATGAAACAAAATTCAAAGGTCAAGTAGTTCTTTAATGGACTCCCAAAGCTGTGGCTGAATCTGGTGATGGCGCGACCCAACCTTGGTAGGCGGTGGGATCAGTGTAACGAATTTGTCAAGCGAGTACCAAAGGACATCTTGCATACGAGGCCAGAAGAATCGGTTTGGTCCGATGTTGTGCATTACATTCACTTCTATTTCTGTAGCGTCAATATCCTGCACTATGCCTGGGTACGGTTTCCCATCGTACGACACTACGCAGAACTTGCTATTCAGTGACTCATCGAAGTGTTCTGGTCCTATTGACAAATAAAAATGATTTTAGCCGTATCATGCAAAGACCTTTGTGGCCAGTGTAGGCCCAGAGCAGCCCGTGCAGTTGCACATGGTTTGATCAGGGCCTACCATGTTTGCTTACAAATGAAGTTTAAAGACCAGGAAAGGTAGCCAAACTATGTAGGGCCTGATTAAACAGCAAACTGCACTTGTTGATCTGGGCCTACATAATCATTGGTCTCAAAAGGCCACAAGACTAATTTTTACAAGACACGACACAAGTTCAACTGTACAGTTCATGTTAAAAATACATTGACCACTGATATCGCTAAAACTAGAATGTTTAATATGTCCCAGCAATCAAAATTTTATGTCACAAATTAAACGGTCCATGATTTTACATTCCCAATACTTAGTAGATCTATTAGTTGATCTTTATCGGGAGAATTATGAACTTATTACAAAATTTATATAAGTTTAAAAAAAACGTCAATGTTATACTGTGGATATGAAATGTCTCTGGCTGATTCCTGACATCGTCTATGGCTTCAGAAGTTATGACGTCAGTACTTGCAGTGGGGGATCGAGGTATCGCCTTCTCTGGGATACACGTGTGGTGCTTAGGATGGTAACAGTTGCACTCATCCGGGAAGCGACAAAAACAGCTGACATCTCTGTAGTAAAATTGTCCTGGCTTGGCAGTAAACATCTGTAAATATAAAATGGACTTGTATTTGTTAGTACAATTAAGCTGACAATGGCTGCATATGTAGTAGTAATAGTAGTAGCTAGCCTGGTATAAGCAACAGAAGCAGTATAAGTAGTAGTAGTAGTATTAACGTTACAGTAGCTTAATACGCAGCTGATCCAGAAGTAAAAAAAATGGTTTTAGTAGCACTAGCTGTAGAAATATTAGCAGAAACAGAAGGAGAAGTAATATTAATGGTAGTGGTATAAGCAGCAGTAGTGCAATAGCACCGGTAACAGCGGAAGTAGTAAAAGTAGTCGTGGTTATAAGAAAAAGCAGAACTGTGATACATGATTATTTACCTGGTGTATTTTCATTGATCCAGGGACTGTCAGTAGGGTTATACCTAGGTATGTTGTTAAAATGTTGTTTAATGTCTGTACAGATTTCTCACATTCGTTGTAATCTTCTAATAATTGTTTTAAACTGGCTTTTTCTGAAAGATATTAAATAACGAAGTATGAATATTACAATGTTTTAATTTTATTTAGGCATTTTTATAATTTATTCTATTATTATTATTATTATTATTTATTATTATTATTATTATAATTATATGATCCAAGGCAAATGTATAAGCTTCTGATACTGTGTTAAATTCATGTCAAAGTTGTTGATATTACTGTATTGCTTAAACTTAAAGCTGTGATATTTTAATACATTATTATTTTATTAAGCTGTAATGAAATTGTTGCTTTATTGAAATGATTTGAATATTTTTTGTCTCTCTAAAATATATCTATTTTGCCATTTTTTCACTACCGTAACAAAATCTTCACTACCGCAACGAAAATGTACGTTACGGTTGTGAACCGTTGCGGTAGTGAAAATTTTCCCAATTAAAGCGTCTAGACGACTCTGACCGTGCTTACATGAACAATTTTCAAACAGTGGAATCTATTTCTTTGACTGACTCCTATCATATTCAGAATAACTAAAAATATGCATATATACACACGCTATGCAGCGTACGGTAGTGAACAGACAAAAGTATACGGGCAAAATATCTTACCAGTAGACGCTGTTTGCTCGGTTGCCATACTTCGTTTACAACAGAACTCCCGCCATTCTAACTCAATACCAATGACGTCATATGAAGCCGCGCGGTGTCACTTATATCGTGCATTAACACTAATTCGTAGACAAAATTCAGTGTTGTGACGGTAGTGAACTCAAAATTTACGGACATTCTTCAAACATGAATATTTTCAGCATATTCAATAAATTTATATCAAATAAAAATGCTATTTAATTGGTTTATGACCGTACATCTACAGATTATGTTCACTTTGTCAATTATGCATGAAATTATTTTTAAAATATTAAGTGTTTCAATGTGAATGCTGTTTGGGACACGTCAAATTATGCCAATTAGCAACATGTTTTGGTGAAAAATAACAGTTTTAGGAAGACCAAACAATATTTTGTTTATTTAAACATAGATTTAATAAAACAAAGTGTATGGGAAGTCAAAATTCCCTTCTTATATACTTAAGCTCATATAACTTAAGTTGTAATAAAGTCAATGGACACAATTTGCCCACTTTCTGTATTTAACAATTTTAAGAGATTGTTTGCAAAAAAATGTAAACCCATGAACACATCAACATGCCATTATTCATAACCACTTTTGGATCTCTGTCTGGTAAGTATTTTATAAATGTAATATATATACTGGAAAATGTGAATTTCAAAATTCTGAAGCTCATTCCAGTTGGTATTTTCTTGATTTTGTATTTTTCGTTGCAGAAATTTAGGCACATTTACTTTAAAATACGGTAGGTAAATTTCTCTTTAAAAAGTACCATATATTAAAAATGTGTAAATTTCTCTACTTTTACATTGCAAAAACATAAACATACAAAAGAAAAAATCATTGTTTTTATTATGAGTGCAATTTCCAGTTTTTTGTGTTTAAGTCCAGCTTAAGCAGATCCAAGTACCGGTATATTCAGATTTTTACATGTATTTAAAGAGGCCAAAACCCCACTGACATGGCAAGAAATTTTCTCTTCCTCTTCACAGCAAACTACTTTTTTTTCAACAATTTAAATGATTATGAAAGCTCTGATTTTTTTATTTTCTAAAACACAACTTTTTGATGCTGAGCAAATTTAGTGATACCATGAATATTTAACAAAATTTGCAAAAATAAAACAAAACAAAACAGACAACTTTTAAATAGTGTATTTGATTATACATGTACCTCACATACATATTTTGATTATGAAATCATGTTGAAATGTGCACATGACAGAAAATATGGTAATAATAGAACACTTTTAATTCCCAAAATGAGCATTAACTTGATATTTGATGCTATTCTTGGTACACATGTATTCTGCTTTCTGGTCAAACTTTTTGGTCCGAACTGATGATAATATATTGGAGATTAACCCTTTCCTCCATGTAAACACCTTTATGACATGGAAAAACTGTGTAGATTCAGATCAGCCAGCACATCCATGATTTCAGATCAGGATCTGCAATGTTCACTTGTTTAAATCATTAGGTTATCTCTGACCAAAAAGTGAACAGTGCAGATCCTGATTAGATGTGCCAGCTAATCTGGATCTACACCGGTCTCACACGGGTAAAAAGGCATGTCTGTAGAGTAAAAAGGTAAATTTCTCTTTTTATTTAAAATGTCATACTACAGTACTGTGTATTTAAATTAAAAAGGTAATACTCAGTAGTTACTTTGAGAAAATTATTGTCTATACAATTTATAAAACCTGAAATTTCATACATTTAGGACAATCTGTCATGTATTTGGCCAAAACATAAAAAACATAAATTGTTTCTGGAGGTACCATATCAAATAGGCCACAAGTCAATTCAGGCAGTGCTTGTAAGTCTATTGTATATGGCAATCACTGTAAAGAGTTAGTTTTGTTTTTAGATTTACACAAGCTTTTAAAAATAGTATCATTGCTTAATTGATATCTAAAATTGTGCTTGTCATCCTGAAACCCAAGAACAAATTAAAACATCATCTGATTGTCATTTCTGCTTAAAAATTGGACTGTCATCATAAAGTAAAGTAATTTATGTTACAGTCATAATCTCTTCTCTACACCTACCCAGTTTTGTCTGGGTGTCACACTGTTATATAAGATTACAATTTACAACACTTGCAGTAAAAGTCCGAGGTGCTAATGCAATCAAAGGTGTCATATTTAATAAATAAATAAATTTATTTCTAAACCAATTTCCATGTTGGACAATGCAAAATACACAGCTTATGTTGCAACCATCACTATTTGATTCTGTGTAGACAGAGTGACTTTTGTAGACTAAGGTCATTGATCAAAAGAGCATATTGACATATAAATGATGTCTTTTCTTTTGTTGCAACATTTTGTTAATTGTTTTCCCACCTGTTTAGTCATGATAGTCTTGGACAAAAATCCAGAAAAAGTACATGTTGCTTTGTACAAAATGTCCAAATTATGAAGCAACTTGTTCATGAAAAATATTTTATAAAACATCATAAACTGACATAGAACATATTAACACAATGATACTAAAAACTTTATAAATAAAATAAAAATGTGGCCTATTTTTGAGGCCTATTTGAGCTTTTTCAAAATAAAGTGTGGCTCATTTGACTTGTTTGTGGCATATTGACTGTAATCCATATACCAATTCCATGGTATTTGATCATAAATTTGGTGTGAATAGACTGATAACGATCCCAATCTATAAACCAAAACAATAAACATTATGTTTATGCAGTGTAGACCCAGTGTAGACCCTCATTTTTTAGGGGGAGGGGCGGCGGCCAGTTTCTTTTTTTTTAGAAAACAGGGTCAGTGTTCAACGCCCCTGTGGTGTAGATTTGCTCTTGTGCCATGTGTTTTATAAGAATAAATAAAAGAAATCTCATACCTCGTGTTCAGTACTCTCACAAACAACATCTTCGACTGCCATGAGCTCACGTGTCTGAATGACGAACATGACCAGTGACAAAAAACTCTTATACAAAACTGAATTGTGGCGCTGGTCTACGCTAAGCTCAGTGTGTCTCACAATGTGACTGAGTGACTGTTGCGAGGTCCAGTTCACAATTCAACTTCACATAAAAGTTGGTTCCCACCAGCCTTACATCTTGTTTTCAAGAAAAACTCCATGCATCTGATTGTTCCGTCGATGGGCCTTATGCTCCTTTGAATTTAAAGGCCTAATAATCCACTGACAAGCTACCATTCAGTAGTTTTCAACTTGACTTCTTCAGTCTAATTTCTCAAAATGGCCGATTGCAATTGGTTACAACGAACGACAACCTACTCTCTAAACAGACGATTTAGTTTGTTTAGCTTTCCAAAATGCTAGTCCGATAACAATGCTACCGAATAATAAGTTTTATTTTTTAAAGATATTTTGCCATTAGCAATTTATAAAAATAAAGCCAATAACAAAATTTGTAAAAACAATACTTTGCCGTAAGTTTTTACCGGTCAGGTTTTTTCCCGTGTTTACATTGCCTTATGCTGTGCACAACCGGAAACCAGGGCAAACGGAAGTGGACATCGTTTTTTTCTCCTTAGTGAATGGGCATTCCTGCGACCTTAAGACGAGCTTAACGCTTAACGCTAGAGCTCGATACTAATCTAACACGTATATGTCTTGCGGAAACCATTCAGGGGTATATCGAAGTCTAATAACACTCTTTATAAAAAAAAAAGCCCGACGTCGGCCAAACCAACCAAACAAATAATATAAAAAACACATGATGCAATCATACAATGCTAACGTTACATGAACGTTATAAGATCTATCTAATACATAAAAATAAGTATAAATGTTATATCAGATAAATTAAAATCACGACATAAATTTGCTCAATCATAACAAACCAAGCAAAACAGAACATCGTTATTCTGAATATGTATTAGAAAAGTAATATTAAAATAGTGTTGTTTATCCCTTTCCTCTATAGACACACCTCTATTGCATGGCCGAACAGTGTAGATCCAGATCAGCTGTCACATCCGTGCAATCTGATCATGATCTGCACTGTTCGCCTAAATTGTAAATTATTTCTGACCAAAATGCGACCAGTGCAGATACTGATCAGACAGTACGGATGTGCCAGCTGATCTGGATCTACACTGGTTGCACATGTGTAAAATGCGTATATATGAAGGAAAGGGTTAAGCATTGGACAATTTTGTAAATATCGACGGAAAACACACAACACAGCTCGAAGTCGAATTTATGTTCTGAATATCCCAAGTATAACACTTTTATACAGGAAAGGAACCAATACCGTCATTATTTTAAATATGCTGTTGACAGGACCGCTATGAATTATCCTGTGATAGAGGTGAAGTTATCTTACAAATGTTGTTGACAGGTCCCCTATAAATTATCCAGCGATGCGATGTAGTTATCTTCAATAAGTTGTTGACATGCCTGCTATTATTCATCCTGTTAGAGCGGTGAAGTTATCATAATATGCTGTTGACAGGTCCGTTATGATTTATCCTTTGAGAGCGGAGAAGTAATCTTAAATATGCTGTTGACAGGTCCGTTATGATTTATCCTTTGAGAGCGACACCATACGAGGTTCTGTAAGAAATTCGTCACAAACGTGGCACTTGACTCCGTCGTATTTGTCTGCATTTCGTACGGCTAAATAAATAAAATTCTATCATTTAACAGATATAAAAATACTTTTCAATATCAAAATAAATAAATAATTAGATGGCATTGAAACTTTGCTATAATATTGTAGCATCGGCAAATCAGCCAGCCCATACTATCGACCTCATCTGACGCTTGGCTTGGGCCGAATATACATGAACAGTTCGACAAAAAAAACTCTACGAGATTATATGTAAGTGTGATATGTAAGTTATCATCATCATCATCATCATCATCATCATCATCATTATCATCATCATCATCATCATCATCATCATCATCATCATCATCATCATCATCATCATCATCATCATCATCATCATCATCACAATAGTGGTCGTACTGGTAGTATCATTAACAGCAACATCAGCGGCAAGTAGTAGTAGTAGTAGTAGTAGTAGTAGTAGTAGTAGTAGTAGTAGTAGTAGTAGTAGTAGAAGTAGTAGTAGTAGTAGAAGTAGAAGTAGAAGTAGTAGTAGTAGTAGTAGTAGTAGTAGTAGTAGTAGTAGTAGTAGTAGTAGTAGTAGTAGTAGTAGTAATAATAGTAGTAATAGTAGTAGTAGTAGTAGTAGTAGTAGTAGTAGTAGTAGTAGTAGTAGTAGTAGTAGAAGTAGTAGTAGTAGTAGTAGTAGTAGTAGTAGTAGTAGTTTTTGTAGTGGTGGTACTGGAAGTGTTTTAATCAGCAACATCAGCGGCAAGTTATATCATTATTATTATTATTATTATTATTATTATTATTATTATTATTATTATTATTATTATTAAAACATTATTGCCCTTGCCTTTGTAGCAGATTAGGAATCCCCCGCAGCCAGCTGTATGTTCTGACCCAGAAAACTTCAACGTGGCAGATTTTTCCTTCGCTGTTACTACGTAGTGAGAGGTTTCGTTCGCTTCTGCCAAATTAATTTTTTTACGTCCTTTTATACGTAAAGTAAGCGAATCATTTTCACACATGTGTACAAATTTCACTCCGAATACCAAATTTTTCTTCTTCACTCGGAATTGCAAGCAGAATGTCTTGTTTTGAAAGTATTTGTTGTAATTCCATGGAAATTCGCCGTGACTTCTTAACATTCCTTTCTTTTTCTTTAAATTAATACATTTTCTTTTATTCTCCATTGAAGACAGACATGTAACGTTTCTCTGTTGCTGCCCTGTGCAAATGGTTTGCACGTCTGCAATATTGATAAGACAAAATATTTATACAATGGCGGATCAAAACGGTGTTCAGACGTTTTGCTTAAACCGCCGTTTGGGGTAGTATTATTTTTAATTCATGGGGAGGTTAGCCAGAAAGTTGGAAATTATCATGTAACTACACACCTGTTTTTGTGGATGGGTCAGACAGACGAAAGATAAATCTGACGGACTAGATCTCCTTATAGCACACAATCAACAGTCCAAGTTTCATGAAATTGCTTAAATAAGTTTTGAGTAATGAATTCATTTTTTGGAGGGAGGGTCATTATTATTGTTGTCGTAACAACCTCTTGTTGCATATATATATAAAAAATAATAAGCGTGCATAGTTCCCTAGCTTATTGCTTTTAAACGAAATACCAATTTCCTAAAATCCAGCTTGCATACGTTTTGAGATATTGCAGAATCCGTCTGTCCGACGGAGGTAATGTAAACATGTAGTTCTCTTCAGTCCGGTAAAACCATATAGCACTGATGCTATCAGGGGAAGTTAAAGCCACAGCCCTAAACTTAAGTAAGAATATACTACTGAAAAATCATATTTGTCCATATAGACTCCAATATATAAACTCTCTAACAGAACACAAAAGGTCCGATCGAATTCTTTCTTATAGACGGGATTTTCAATGATAATGTTAAATTATAGTTAACGAACTTTTAAGAAGCTAAATATAATGGAGCTATATTTAGCATCTATTTTTGACAAAACGACCACTCCATGCGCGATCTCGATTTCTGTGACGTTTCGGAAATCCTACTTTCGCTTTTAGTCGCGCGGACCAAATTTATTTTAGTAAATTAAAATTTTATTAGCCCGAACTAATGCTGCAAATTTGTGCCTATAGTTCCAAATACATGTAATATTTAATACAAGAGCGGGTTAAATTGAAGTAATGCCGCTTTAAGATGTCAAATTTACTCTTTACTAGACCGCATAAAATAGTCTCCCTTGCTAGAGCTATTTTAAAATGGGGTAAGCTTTTTTAAATTACATATACATGCATTTAAGCGCAATTTTTACTCCCAATACCTATATAATATCAAATAATAGCAATTGGTCCGCATCAAACTTATCATTTTCTGGAACCGCCAAAAAGTGTTCCGCCACACAAAACTAGGGCACAGACCAAATCGCTTAGGTTAGAGCCCATTCAATGTTGAGAACAAAGCCATAGTATACTCATTCTCTCAGTAGATAAAACCCATGCTAATTTTCTAGGATTACCTTGTGCCTTGATGCATTTAGCCTGTATAGGTCTCAAAAAATCGGCCAATTTCAAAGTACAGTCGCACTTAACCGGTTCTGAAGTTGATTCCACCGACGTTTTATTATCATTGTTCGTTATTATATTGTAACAAATCATCATTTTATCTTGTGGTAACTTGATTGTACAGTTTTGTTTCCAGTAACATTTGTTCACAGCCGGAATCATCTCAGCAGTTTTGCCGTACACTTCTTTGTCACATTCGTGGCTGAAAGCCCCCGCCCCAGCCAACACTGTCACGTCGATGAGCACATAGTTTGGGGCACATGACAAAAATAGATTTGCATAACAGTAGTTGACATTAAACTTAGCGCTTTTCCTTGGGCTATCGCTTTGACAAGATTTGACATTTTCCACTAAAATAAAAGATTGTTAAGGCATTATATTTCTAAACTAAATTATCGTTTTGACATTCTCCCACTAAAACTAAAGATCGCTTTGACATTCTCCCACTGAAATAAACGGTCGTTTTGACATTCTCCCACTGAAAATAACAGTCGTTTTGACATTCTGCCACTGAATGAACGGTCGTTTTCACATTCTCCCACTGAAATAAAAGGTCGTTTTGACATTCTGCCACTGAAATGAACGGTCGATTTGACATTCTTCCACTGAAATGAACGGTCGATTTGACATTCTGCCACTGAAATGAACGGTCGATTTGACATTCTCCCACTGAAATATAAGATCGATTTGGCTTTCTATCACTGAAATTAAACAGGTTTGACATTCACCCACTATAATAAATTATTGTTTCGACATTCTTCCACTGAATAAAACAGTGTTTTTGCATTCTATCACCGAAAAAAGTCATTTCACATTCTCCCTCAAAAAAGATTGTTTTGACATTTTTGCACTGTTAGAAAAACGTTCGCCGTGAAGGTGCGAGTTCGCTCTTAGGTAGAGGCAATAGCAATTGAAATTCACAGTAGCGGTATTTGTGCAGTGTGACGGCCGTAAAAAGTCTCCCCGTACATATAATCAGTACTGTTTTTAGTGAAACAACCCGTTATCGATGTCGTGCAGCGATGATAATGAGACATAATTGATCATCCACCGGACAAAAATGTGGTTCTGTATAGAGGTTGCCTCTCTTTGGTTACATTTTTAATTATTTAAAAAAAGATATCACATGACATGTTTGGTATCATAAGAAAGATAAATAATCACTGATGACGTCATGACCTATTTTATGACGTCATAACATTGTGTTCTAGAATATTTATGGCAGAAATAAACATGGCTTCAAAGAGAAAAGAAACTAGCACTGAGTTAAGAGAACTTAAAATTAAATGTTATCAAGAAGGAAATTCTCAGTACAAAAATGCAGAAATATTTGGAATACATAGAGCTACTGTGCAGATTTTTTTTAAAGAAATTCAAGCAACATGGAGTGACAGAAAACATGCCAGGTAAGGGGAGGTAGTGTTTGTTTACAAAAAGCCTAAAAGGGATGAAAACAAAATTCCTCGGACAGTAAAACAAAACAGAAGAAAGTCTTTGCAGGACATTACTACCATAGTGAATGAGGGTAAGGATCGTAGTTTTTGTACAAAGACCATTCAGAGAAAATTATCCAGCATGGGATTTAAACGCCGTGCTGTTAAGAAAAAGATGATAGTGAGGGACATTAACAAAAAGAAGCGAGTATCCTGGTGCCAAGAAAGGAAAGATTGGTCTGTGGAAGAAGAATGTTGTAAGTGGATATTCTCTGATGAATCAGAGATAGTCAGTGGGTCTGATAATCGTGTGTATATCTGGCGCAAGGATGACGAAGTGAACAAGCCCCATCTGATTTGCCCCACCCATCAGAGGCGCCTTAGTGTTATGATCTGGGAGTTGTTTCTTTTCATGGGATTGGAACTTTAACACATGTGGACGGTAATATTGACTCCAGAAAATACATTAACATATTGGATGAACATCTTTGGCCGGTAATAGCTCAACATTTTCCAAATGATGATTAAATATTCATGGACGACAATGCTCCAGTTCGTCGTGCCCATAATGTAAAGACTTTTGAAGAAAACAACAATATTCATAGTACTGAGTGGCCAGCACAGTCACCCGATTTAAACATCATTGAAAATATTTGGCTTCATTTAAAAAGAACGATACAGCTCCAGTCCGTAAAGCTCACCACCCGAGAACAACTCATCAACACCATTAGACAAGCATGGGAAAATATCCCCTTACAACTTGTACAGTCACTCTACGATACGATTCCTGCCCGAAGAAGTAATAAGAATGAAAGGAAATCTTACAAAGTTTTAAGGTAAATCATTTTGTTGCATTGCTTGAATTATCAGTTTTGTTTTGCGTTATTCATATGTAACGTCTGGATGATCAATTATGTCCCATGACTGATCATGGCTATCCAATAAACCTTTTTTGGAGTAGTCCCGGTTAGCTCAGTTGGTTGCCTCGTCGGAATTGCAGGGCTAGGTGCTGTCGCCGTGACGGTGCGGGTTCGCTCCCAGGTAGAGGCAATATCATTTGACATACTTCTACTAACATTAACGATCGTTTTGACATTTACCAAATGAAAAAAGTCGTTTTGACTTTCTCCTACTGAAATAAAACATCGTTCTGACATTCTTCCTCTTAAAATGATAGAATGTTTCGACATTCTCTCACAGAAATGAAACATCGTTTGATATTCGTCCACTTTAAAAATATCGACTTGACATTCTTCCAATGAAGTAAAATCGTTTTGGCATTCTTCCAATTAAATAAAAAAAAGGTTGGATATTCTCCCACTGAAATTAAACAACGTTATGACATTCTTCAACTTAAATAAAAGTAAGTTCAGACATTCAGCCAGTGAAATAAAACATCGTTTTGACATTCTTTCACTTTAATTAAAGATCGTCTGCTCTGACATTCTACAACTGAAAAAAAAACATCGTTTTGACATTCGTTCACTTCAACTAAAGATCGCTATGACATTCCTCCACTTTAATAAAATATCGTTTTTACATTTCCCCACTGAAATAAAAGATCGTTTTGATTAAAATACAACATTATTTTACACTCTCCCACTTAAAGAAAAGATCGCTCTGACATTCTCCCGCTGAAATAAAATATCGTTTTGACATTCTTCCACTGAACAGAAACAATGTTTTGACATTCGCCAACTGAAATAAAAGATCGTTTTAGAATTCTCCCGCTTAAATTATCAATCTTTTTGACATTCTTGCTGAAATAAAAGATCGTTTTGACATTCTTTCACTGAAAAAAAAGAACTCTCTTTTTCTCTTATTGAATATAATCCCCCATTTGATAAATGTGTTTGCCACTGACCGTTCCAAGGCGGTAACCCCCAAGGAACATTCATTTCGTATATTTTTTAAAAATCGTTTTTCATTTTATTTGGAAATATTCATTCTTTATTTTATTTCGAACCTTCCTTTTTATTTTCTATAAAAACCTTCCAGTCTTCTATTAAAAAATCACTTTTATTTAATTTATTAAGATTCAGTCCTTTTTATTTTATTTACAATTGTTCCATTTTATTTTACTTAGAAAACTTCTTTTTTTATTTAAAAGTTAATCATTTTAGAATTTATTTCGAATAATTCCTTTTTCTTTCATTTAGAAACATTCCTTCGGTATTTTAAACATTAATTTTTTTAATTTATTTATTCTGTAGTGTTTAATTTTTTAGAAACCCTTTTTTATTTTATTAATAAACCTTCCTTCTCACTCTATATAGACACCTTCTTTTTTCAATTTATTAAGAAACATTATTTTTTCAATTTACTAAGACAAAATTCGTTGTTTATTTAATTTAAGAAATATTCCTTTTCATTTTCCTTTAAAAATATTTCTTTTTATTTTTTTAGAAAATATTCCTTTTTCATTTGACTAGGAAACTTTCTTTAGAAACTTTCCTTTTTCATTCGAATTTTGTTTGTGTTTAATTTAGAAATATTGTTTGTTTTTTTAGAAAACATTCGTTTTATGTTTTATATATAAACATTCCTTTATTAATTTTTAGAAAGATTCTTGTTTAATTTTACTTAGAAACATTCATTTTTATTTAATAATGTTCCTTTATATTTAAAAACCTTCCTGTCTTATATTTATCAGAAATATTGTTTTATTTTATAAAGATATTGTAAGGTGCAACAACATGTGTCCGAAGTTAGTACAGTATCCGACTACTACTCTACTTATGATGTCGACAAATCTTTTTAACTTGAAAGACTGCATCAAATATACCCTACAGCTTAAATACAGGGTGGGTCGAGTATTATCTTACCCGTCTAGAGCTTAGAATTCTCGCCAGGTGTCTCTTTCAAACTTATATTTCCAGCAATGTTGGTTTTGTCGAACATGTTGGAGACGTCTGTGGCTGTTCCGTGTATGCTCCCACGGTATATGAGTATGTGATTCAGTTTTTTCCGAAAAAAAAATTAATTTCAGATCTCCAAAAGAGTATTTTTCATACAAAGTTATAATTTTGAGTCATTTTATGGTTTACAGGAACCCTAGGTGTAAGTTTCTCTGAGTTTCAGGGTATTTAGCGTATATTACGTTTGTTATAATTATTGGTATAATTGTAACAGCTGTGCTGGCTGATTCCTTCAATTCCATACGAAATCCTGCTGATCCGGATCTTCGGCGGTGTATAAACCGCTGCGCGGTAATAATCTGCCTTTTGCACGCTGGCTTTCGACTAGATAGTGATATAGACCGTTTCACCTTGTGTTCTGAGTGAATTTAGAAGGAATCATCACAACTACTGTACACAGACAAACTGAAAGTATGGGGGATGGCGTCGGATGTTTGGAAAATTCTCGTTGAAGTTTGAAGAGTTCAGCTAAGTTTTGTTATTTAATTTGTTTTGTTGAAGTTTATTTTTAGGTCAAGCCAGAAGATGTCTGCCGTTTAGGCGAAGCTGTTTTAACTTTTTTATGCAACAACATGGTGGTGCTGCGGTCGCGGGGGCGTGTTTGTTTACATTTTCCACGTGTTCTACTTTCGTTTTGATGAGCTGCAGTCTCGATGATGGGGGCTGGACCCAAGATCTAATTAGCAAGAGGGTGACCTGCACGAAGTACCAAGATGTTGACAAGTTACAGTTACCGTTCTTGTTCTTCTAGAATTTCACCTCAAACTGTTATTATTTTTTTTAACATTAAGAAATGTTTTCTTAAATGCTCATTGACTGAATATTTTCCTGTCAAAGTATAGGATGTAATTTAGAGCTTTATTGGGTGATATGTGAGTGTTTGCTCGCATCCTTCCCTTAAAGGCTCTTTTGTTTTCTTTTAAATAAATAATTAAATTGGGCAGTGACATATGGGAATCTTTGATCCCATCTACTCCCATTTGTTTAAGCATTTGATAGTACGCCAATATTTTATGTTTGCACCAATAGGGGAGTATTGCTTCTCTCTAGTTGTGCATAATTTTGCCACTCCTAAATCTTGCTTAAATATGTTATGTTTGCACCAATAGGGGAGTATTGCTTCCCTCCAGTTGTGCATAATCTTGCCTGAGACCTGACCTTTGGCCTGTGGTAAGAAGACCAGGTAGAAACAGTCAAGCAAGAAACAGATATTGCATGATGATATTTTAATGTATCATTTTTTTGAATATTTTTTCAATTATAATTAATAAAACAACTCACGCTTTTACCTCGCCCTCCAGAGTCTCTCGTTGGTATTTTATGCTTAGGGTAATTAATTGTATACGGCTTGATTTTCATTGGTGCTAATGGTGCTGGTGTAAATTAAGCTGGGTTATGCTAAATCAAGTCCTGGTTGCCGCATGAACCTGGGTTCGAACCACCCTATGGCCTGGCTGGGTCGCGACAAATTTTTGGTGTCAGAAGTGGGATCTGCTAACAAGTTGTGGGTTTACTGGTGAAGAAGATGGTCTACAGCTCCAGCGGATCCAGCGATGAGGACCCTCAAGTTCTGGGAAGATAACTGTTGGTGATGCCATGGGAGCTTGAAGATCATGGGAGGTTCCTGTGCGATCAACGACAGCCAGACCACTTCAAAGAAATCCAACGAAGGTATTTTCCAGCATATCCAGCGAACCCAGCCTATTTTATGCAACTATTTTTTCCTTATACATAAGTTTAACTTCATGTAAGTTTGTGAAGCTAGGATAGTTTTTTTTAAATAATGAATTATTGTTTCAGTATAATGGGTAAAAGAGTAAATCCTAAAAAGAGAGACAATGAGGGTGAAGGTTATGATGTGGGTGATGTAGCTAGTAATGCAGACACCGACTTTGATACTGTTGCCTGTGAATTGGTGACCCCGGGGTGTTGCTCCATAAGGCTGCCTTACCTGTAGGTGGCACGGAATGCGAGCATCTAGATTATTCTCATTCAGATGAAGACACACGAGGTTCCTTTATAAGTAAGGCATGTGATAGGCGTATGGGCACTGATATTGATAGGGGTTTAGGCCAAGCTGAGATGGGGACAGTTTTCAAAGACATGACTAAGGCTATAGTTGACAGTATACGCGAATCAAACAGGGCTATGACACAGAGGCTTGGTGAACTTATGACAGAGGTGATAAATATGGTTCCAACTTTGGAAGTACAATTAAACCAGGGTGAGTCCAGACATTTCAGACTTGCATGGGGTTGACCAGATCCTGTGCGGAGACGTCAGAGCACCAGGTTTGTTGCCTCGGACTCGGACTCATCTAGCGATGGTTTGACCTCCTCAGGAAGACACAGGTATGTACCGTAAAAATGTTAAGCTACCACCTTTTACTTATAAGGAATCCTGGGTAGTTTGGTTTAACCGGTTTTCAGAGGTTGCTGACCGAATGAACTGGACTGATGAGGTAAGATTAGATGAACTTTTACCTAGATTACAAGGTGATGCTGGGGATTTTGTGTACGGTCAACTTCGTCCACAAGTTAGGCGCAGCTACAGTAGACTTTTTTAAGAGCTTGATAGTAACTTTAGGGTGATACTTACAGCCAAAACATTTGGGGCACAGTTCAGCCGGCGATGCCAAAAACACAATGAGACGGTTGAACAGTTTTGCACTTGATTTAAAGAGACTATACGATAGTGCTTATGCCAACCGAGACCCTGTGACAAGGCGTGAGGACTTGTTGAGAAGATTTCTTGTATATTATTCCTAGTATATTTAAAGATAAAAGAGTTCAATCGGCTGTTCCTATTTATTTTAAGAATACTGAATCGCCTATGGTTTGTTATAAATACAACAAACCAACTAGAAATATAATTTTAAATTACAATAAAATTACATCGGATTTACAGATCATTGAAAATACACCAAAATCTTGAGAGTGTTTAACTTCTAAATATTGCTATAAGCCTGCCGGTCATATTGTTACCGGTGATCTTAATTTAATCAAAGACTCTAGAATTCGTAATTTAATTTCTAAAGGTCCCAAATATAGAATATCATCCAAAATTGACTGTAATGCATGCCGTGCAGAAATTGCTGAGTCTTTGAACTTATTTTGCAATAAATGGTGCAAAAGAGAACCTGCCGAGCCTAATGCACTTTCTAACTGGAAAAAGCACATATTCAAAATAATTGACACCCGTATATCATTTTATGAAAGAAACATTGCTTTATTACCACCTCGACCTCGTTTTAACTTTCGTCATTTGAAAAAAGGAATTCAAGACTTTCATGACAGATTTGTTTTAACACCTGCTGATAAGGCTTCTAATAATGTAATTATAGTGTGACGAATACACTATATTAATATTCAAACTGAAGAACTGAACAGCACTAATGCTTATATACTGACTTCTTCATCTGAGAGTGATATTGTTACTGCACACACTCTACAAATTACAAAATTTAGAATCAGTATTGAGCCGAAACAAGACAAAGTACCTACTATGTATTGGTTACCTAAAATGCATAAAACACCGTATAAAGCAAGATTTATTGCTAACTCTAGTTCTTGCACTACTACTAAATTATCCGTGCTCTTAACATCTTGTCTTACAGCTATAAAAGAACACGTAATTAGGTATTGTGATAAGGTTTTTGAAACTTCTGGCAAAAATTTATTTTGGTCGATTCAAAATTCAAATGACGTTTTGAAAAAGCTTAAATCAAATAATTTTCGGGCGTTCTGTTTGTCTACTTATGATTTCTCAACATTATACACTTCGCTCCCTAATAATTTAATAAGAGACAAACTAACCAGTCTCATTGAAAAAACGTTTGCTAGAGAAAATAAAACCTTCATCGCTTGTAATGAACATAGGGCATTTTTTACAGATGGTTCTTATGATAATTATACATTATGGACTTGTCAAGACCTTATAGAGTCGCTAACATTCTTACTGGATAATATTTATGTTAGATTTGGTACCTCTATTTATAAACAAGTAATAGGCATCCCAATGGGTACTAATTGTGCACCCCTTGTTGCTGATCTATTTTTATACTGTTATGAAAGAGACTTTATGTTATCTCTTTCTACTGAACATCAAGATGATATAATTACAGCTTTTAACAACACCTCGAGGTACCTTGATGATTTATTAAATATAGACAATAACCATTTTCCATTACTGGTTAATAAGATTTATCCCAAAGAACTACAACTTAACAAAGCGAACACTTCAGAAAAGCAAGCAAACTTTCTCGATCTAAATATGTCCATTGAAAATGGTTATGTCACTACTAAAATTTATGATAAAAGAGATGATTTTAATTTTAATATAGTAAATTTTCCGTTTTTAGACGGCGATGTACCCGTGCAACATCTTATGGGGTTAATATCTCACAGCTTGTTCGCTTTTCAAGAGCTTGCAACAATGTTAATGATTTCAATGAACGTAATCTTTGCATTACAGAAAAACTCTTAAAACAAGGTTATCGGTATCACAAATTAAGGAAAACCTTTTGCAAGTTTTATCGCCGATACCCAGATTTAATTCATAAATACAAATGCAGTTTAAAATCACTTTTGCAACAAGGTATTTCACAACCAGTTTTTTATGGAGATTTAATTTATAAACTTAAAAAGATTAAAGGCAGTGTTAATTTCTCCCGGTTATTCGTAAAAACCATCTGTAAATTTAAAAAGAAAGGTTACCAACATGATATTTTACAGCGAACTGCAGGCCTGGTGATTAACCCTTCTACAGTTGATCATTATGCTTACCTCTTTGGTTGCACGACGGTGGCAGGGGTTTAAGAGTTTATGAAGGTTATTGGGGGAAATCTTTTCTTAAAAGAACCTAGAAACTCGATTTGTTTCTTTTATCCCTGTCATCGTGTTCTTGCTGATTTTACTCCTGGAGCTCTGGTCTCGGTAAGATCATTGAGTACCCCTTTCGGCTTTGCAATGCTCTTAGCTTCTTATGTTTTATATGTTTGTGTGCTTTTGCATGCAACATTGTTAAGCAGATAAGTGGGTTGGAGTCTTTTTACCAAGACAACTTGTACTTGTTTTGTGATATGAGAACCTGTTGGGGCAAGTGTGAGGTTGGTGCACCCTAGAACCTGGTTTAAACCCCCAGTGGCAATTTGATTTGCCACTGACCGTTCCAAGGCGGTAACCCCTCGGGTTCTCATTTTTGTTTATTGTTAGTGGTGTCTTTTTTGAAACTGATTATTTTATTAACCATGCTCTCTCCCCCTCTCTTCTTCTTGACTGTGTGGGGAGGCTGTTTTTTCTGAATGTGGCGATTCCTGATATGCATATTTCACCTTTTGATGGACTGTACGATGACAAGGCAAGGTTCCAGGTTGAGTTTTTCAAAGAACCTAAATCATTGATGAGGCTGTAAGCCAGGTAGTTTCATTTCAAGAGACCAAGGATAGGGCATTTGTTATTCTACCGAACAATGACAGAGGGGTTAAACGACCAGCTCGACAGGTGCACCATGACAGCAGTTGTGACAGTGATGAGGAGAACGGCCCTATCGATGGAGAGGTGCCATTTCACAAGATCCAGGCTGAGCAATAATGGAACTAAGATACCAACCAAGGTCAATAACAAGAGGCATAACTCACCCAAGCAGAATATGGTGAATCAAACAGGTGACGCTATCGAAAGAACATTGTTACAGCTTGTCAAGAAATTGGATCAAACTAGAATTATCACTGAAAGTGATTAAATACCCCCACATGTATGCTTGATAATTGAACTGGGAATGCTTCGAATCAATGGCATAATGTGCCCCACTTTCAATCCAAAGTGTCGTCTTCACAGTAGCCACATATTCAGCAAGTTTCATCACAATATCTCATTCCTTCTAAATTTATTGAGCAGAAATGGTTTAAATATGTTAGTAACAGTGGCCTTTATCTAACTTTTATCTAAGAACTGTGTGCCAAACATTGTTTATGAGAAATCATCAAGAAACCATTTTTTCTATTTTTAGTAACAGTGACCTTGACCCCATCAGGCCCAATTTCAATACCAAGTTTCGTCTTCACAGACACTACCTATATAGCAATTTTCATCACAATATCTCATTCTGAACCAAAGTTATTGAGCATACAGTTTATTTTCTATTTTTAGTAACAGTGACCTTGACCCCACAGGCCTTGAATCCCAAAAGTCATCTTCACAAAAACCATCAATACACCAAATTTCATTTAAGAATCTCATTCCAAGCTATAGTTACTGAGTGGAAACGAAGTTTTGAAGTTTAAATAACAGTGACCTTGACCTTGAACCCACAGGCCCCAAAGTCAAACCTAATCTTTATCTTGTTATGTTACATCTGTGTCCCAAAAAATAATTAAATCTATGAAGTATTTCATGAGTTATAGTCCAGAAACAATTTTTCTTTTTTAAGTTACAGTGACCTTGACACTGACCCCTCAGGCCCCAAAGTCAAACTCGACCTGTATCTTGTGATATTACATATATGTACCAAAAAAGGATTTAATCTGTGAAGTTTTTCATGAGTTATTATCTGGAAACCCTTTTTCTATTTTTAGTAATACTGACCTTGACATTGACCCCACCAGCCCCAAAGTCGAACTTGACCTGTATCTTGTGATGTTACATCTATTTACCAAACAAGGATTAAATCTGTGAAGTGTTTCATGAGTTATCATCCGGAAACCATTTTTCTATTTTTAGTAACAGTGACCTTGACACTGATCCCACCAGCCCCAAAATCGAACTTGACCTGTATCTTATGACGATATACCTGTGTACCAAAAATTATTTAATTCTGTCAAGCCTTTCATGAGTTATCATCTGGAAACGAAGAATCCGACCGACCGACCGACAGACCGACAGACCGACCGACCGACCGACCGACTGACAAGCTCACTCCTATATACCCCCTCAAACTTCGTTTGTGGGGGTATAATTAGTGAGAAGCTGTCTGGCAGTAAAAAGAAGGGCTATGTGTGTTATGGATGTGGGGGTACTGGGCATTTTAAGAGAGACTGTCTATCTTCAACCGTCAATAATAAAAACAAGCATGATAACAAGAAGCAGAAGAAAACTGAAGATGTTTCTGGCATTCAGGACTCTTTGAAAAGCAATGTACAATCGTTAAACTGTTAGGGATCGATTCTGTTGGCAGGGATACGACCCCTTGTGACAATTAAAATGGCCATAATAGAAGTGAAAATAAATATGAGAATCAAAGAAAGGGGACACTTCCTCACAGTGTGGGTGCCTACATTGATGCCCAGACACATGGAGTTCACATGTACTTTACTTTAGATACAGGTGCATCAAAGACAGTGCTTAGTAAGAGAATTTATGACATAAACCTGCTTTGAGACCACCACTGAAGAAAACAGCCACTCTGTCAGGTGCTGGTTGTGACATCTTGAAGGAATATGGAAAGGCCAAATTTGAAGTTACTCTTGGATCCTTGAAATTAGAGAAAGACCTTGTCGTTGCGGATATTGCTGATGATGGTCTTCTTGGTGCTGACATACTCCAGGAAGATGAATTCGGGCCAGGGGATCTCATGCTTAGTACTGGGTTACTGCACCTTAGAGGGGTTGGTATTCCAATTGTGCAAGTTGGGAAGAACAACAGAGTGCGCAAGGTTACAACCGCTGACGATTATGTTATACCTGCACGCTGTGAAGAATAATAGATGTGTATGTAGAAAGATTATTTGAAGACGATTACACACGTTCCGGGGATGTTTTAATTGAGCCAGTTGCTAATTTCTCTAAAGGTTCCCTCTGCTGATGTCCAATACTGTGGTTGATATTAACAGTAGTCCTACACAAAAGGTCAGGGTGATGAACCCTTTTGATTATCCGGTTTCAATTTACCAAGATAGTGTGGTGGGTCAGGCAGAAGAATATGACGATTTACAGGTGATTGCTTCTCAAGAAAACTGTGAGGAAAGTGAGAATTGTAATGCCATCAGGAGAATTCAATTTGACACTTCAAGAAGAAATCTCAATATTAAGACCGAGCCATTAAATCACTGCGTTCCAGAACATTTGACTGGGCTATATGAACACGCCTCAAGAGACAGGGACATCTATGAAAAAGAAAAGATAGCAGACCTATTAATAAAAACGAAAAGGTATTCTCGAAAGATGAATTTGACCTTGGAAAGACCAATGTGGCGTATCATGAAATAGACACAGGGGATGCAAGACCCATTCGGGTACCACCTCGTAGAGTGCCTATCGCATTTGCAGATGAAGAACGAAAGATATTAAAGAAAATGGAAGATCAATGTATTATGAGAAATCAAAGAGTCCCTGGGCAAGTCCATTGTGTTTGGTGTTCAAAAAGGATGGAAAAGTGAGACCCTGCATAGACTATAGAGCTTTGAACAAAGTGACCAAAATGGACAGTTATCCCATTCCTAGAACTATAGACTGTCTCGATGCAGTGGCAGGGGCTACTTTATTTTCAACGTTTGATGTAACTAGCTCATACCATCAGATACCTGTAAAAGAGGCTGATATCCCAAAGACAGCATTTGTGACTAAGTATGGATTGTTTGAGTATTTGACTATGCCTATGGGCATGAAAAACAGCAGCGCCACCTTTCAAAGATGTATCGAAATGGTTCTACAAGGTTAACAGTTGACGACATGTCTTATTTACTTGGACGACATAGTTGTATTTGCATGAAATTTTGAAGAGCACGTGCAAAAAGTGAGCACAGTACTGGAAAGAATAGAGCAATCTGGATTGAAGCTGAAACCTGATAAATGTCAACTGTTTCAAACCTCAGTGGAGTTCCTTGGTCATACCATTTCAGCTGAACGTGTTCTTCCTTCCAAGAATAATGTAAGCAAAATCCTGAATTTTGCAACCCCAGAGAATGTAACTCAGGTTAGGGCTGTTTTGGGCATGGCGTCATACTATTGTCGTCATATAAAGACTATTCAGGGATGATGAAGCCTCTGATAGACCTTACTAAGAAAATAGAAAGTTTCTTTGGACTTCAGATTGTGACAATAGTCTTCAAATGTTGAAGCAAGCTTTAACAAGTCCACAGATCATGGCTTATCCAACTGATGATGGAGAGTACATACTCGACTGTGATGCAAGTGACTTCTGTATTGGAGCAGTTTTAAGTCAGAAACAGGATGGTTTAGAAAAAGTTATCAGTTATGGTAGCAAGATGTTGATAATAGCAGAAAGGAACTACTGTGTGACAAATAAGGAACTCCTTGCATTAAGATTCTTTGTAGAATATTACAGACAGTACCTACTTGGTAGAAAATTTGTAGTTAGGACAGACCATCAGGCGCTTGTCTATCTCTTCTCATTTAAAAAGCCAAAAGGAAGACTAGCTAGATACCTCGAAATTCTCTCAGATTATGACTTTGTGGTTGAGTATCGAGTAGGCCGTAGTCATGGTAACGCCGATGCAATGTCAAGATGTGTACAACCCTGGGCTTGCCAATGTAGCAACTTTGATGACATGGAACTGCTCAGATGTGGACCTTGCAAGAAATGCATGGGTGGGGAAAAGCAGGTACGTAAAGATAGAACTCGTGAGCGGGGAGTTTCAAGTCGAGCAGATATTATTAAATCTGATTATTCAAGTGCTCAGGAATATCTGGGTGAAACTCGGGTGTTGGGGTCGGTTGACCCTGTCAATGGTGAAGTATCCAATGCGGGCCCTACTAATTGCAGTGGATGTGAGGGACCAGTTGGGCAAACCGACCATGAAAGTACCGAACTTAATGAGTTGGTGACTGATAACAAGGTGAACAACTCTGTAGAAAGGGGAAGTAACTCACAGGTGAACGTTCAACAAATCCTGGGAAAAGAGAAAATGCATTTAGGGGAATGTGATCCAGTCAAAGTTAATGTTACACCGCATCCAATCAGAGCAACTAAAAATGAGGATCTACGCGAAAAGGAATCATTTTTGAACTCTAACAAGAGTGACTCGGATGTTAACGGGGGTCAACATTCTTCAACACATGGTGTTTTACAGAAGGTGATTTTAACTAGATGGACCGAGAAACAAATTGCAGACTTACTCCGCAGGTGACCCAGACATAAAGTCCATATATGATGCAATACTTCAAGGACCTACAAAAAGGCCTTGCCTTGGGGATAAGGTTAGCAAGGCACCAGCAACCCGACACTACTGTCTGCTGTGGGACCTTCTTGTTATAGAAAATGGTGTTCTTTATAAGAAATCTAGTACTATTTGGTCAGAGTTACCTGTTTTGCAAATGATTGTTCCTAGATCCTTAATAGGTGAGGTTTTAAAAGAGAATCAAAGCATGCTATTGGGTGGCCACTTTGGTAAAAAGAAGACCTACCAGAAAGTAAAAACAAGGTATTATTGGTATGAAATGAGAAATGACGTGGACAACTGGGTAGTAAAATGTGATGTGTGTGCCATGGATAAAAGGCCAGCCAAAAGGCCTAGAGCATCGCTAGGTTCAATTACTGTGGGTGCAGTCATGTCACTTATTGCGACCGATGTATTGGGTCCATTTCCAGTGACTCCAAGGGGTAACAGGTATATCTTAGTAGTGACAGACCATTTTTCAAAATGGGTAGAAGTATTTCCGATGCCAGACCAGACGGCAGCAACAAGGACTTCAATTAGCAACCCTAAAGGTAACGGTCAGGTAGATATTTTCAATGGAGTCTTGGTACGTATGATTAAAGCTTATCTTAAGGGTGAGCAGACAGATTGGGATTTAAACATAGGTTGTCTTGTTGCTGCATATAGAGCTACACCTCATAGTTCTACCGGACTAACACCTAATATGCTTATGCTTGGTCGAGAGGTAAGAATGCCTGCTGAGCTTTCCTTGAAGAGTCAACCTTTGGCGTCTGTCAAGATTCATTCCTATGGTGAGTACGTTGAGCAACTTCGTGATAGGATTTTCAAGGCACATAAGTTGGCCCGCGAGAATTTGGGGAAAGCTGTACTTCGGCATAAATATAGTTATGACTTGAAGCTCCAGCAGCATCAGTATAAACCAGGTGATTGCGCATGGTATCTTCATGAGAATAGAAAACCGGGGATTAGTCCAAAACTGCAGCATCTGTACAATTTGTGTGTTATCAAACGGTCGCTGAGTCCAATCAACTATGTGATTTGTACTGAAGACTCTGAGAATGAACGTGTTGTGCACCATGATAAGTTGAAGCCATATGTTGGTACTGATATACCTTTATGGGTTATTAAAATAAAAAGATCTTTATAAGGTTCTACTCAGGTCAAGGTCAAGGTTAACTGGGAATTTGGGGTTTTGGTAGATGCATGCTGAATTGTTATTTCAGATGGCATCTGCTATGATCAAATGTATAGCAAAGAGCGGACGTGCTTATGAGTGTGTGACATGCCACAAGCGGGATGAAAAGGCAAGACTTGAGCTGCATTTCTACAAGGCCCACGTATCGGACGTTGATGTTCCCTTTCGATGCATTCTTTGCGACTTCCGTTGTGGGGACATTGGAAAACGAGGTAAACACTTGGCAAGTTTTGGCCACTTATGAGAGAGTCGGTAATAACATGATCAGCAGTGAACTAAGTCTAATAATTTCCATCTCACCGAGGGTCATTTACTGGGAAAAAGACGTCATCAAGCTTTCCCGTTCCGACTCAGCTGAGCATTGGTTGAGCATAGGGATCGCCGCCTCCGCACCTAGGAACAAGTCAGATGGCATCGTTCCTAGTGATGAGAAGGAGTCTCAGTACTACAGTGCCTTAAACGCCGACGTTATGGTTAGCAAGGCTGATAGTAATGTACAGGTGGAAATACCCTGCAACTGTCGGGAGCAGAAGGCAGCCGAGGTGGCGGCACTGAGGACCGAGGTGGTTTCTTTGAAGGCATTAGTGGCGACACAGGGACAGATGCTGGAGAAGATTTTAGAGAAGACTTCCAAGGCGTATGAGCTTGTAGGCAGCGTTAGGCGGGAGCAAGATAGGTCCAGGAGGGAACGTCAGCCGACCGCTGATGGGGATAGAAGGGTCCACCGCTCACGATCTCTACATTAATGTTAAGCAGATTAATAAAAGTGTCATGTGACTTGATTTATTATCTATTTCAGATGTTGGTTATACTAACAAACATCTTAGCTGGGGGTGGTTGTAAGGTGCAACAACATGTGTCCGAAGTTAGTACAGTATCCGACTACTACTCTACTTATGATGTCGACAAATCTTTTTAACCTGAAAGACTGCATCTACAATACCCTACAGCTTAAATACAGGGTGGGTCGAGTATTATCTTACCCGTCTAGAGCTAAGAATTCTCGCCAGGTGTCTCTTTCAAACTTATATTTCCAGCAATGTTGATTTTGTCGAACATGTTGGAGACGTCTGTGGCTGTTCCGTGTATGCTCCCACGGTATATGAGTATGTGATTCAGTTTTTTCCGAAAAAAAAATGAATTTCAGATCTCCAAAAGAGTATTTTTCATACAAAGTTATAATTTTGTGTCATTTTATGGTTTACAGGAACCCTAGGTGCAAGTTTCTCTGAGTTTCAGGGTATTTAGCGTATATAACGTTTGTAAATTGTAACAGTTGTGCTGGCTGATTCCTGCAATTCCATACGAAATCCTGCAGATCCGGATCTTCGGCGGTATATAAACCGCTGCGCGGTCATAATCTGCCTCTTGCACGCTGGCTTTCGACTAGATAGTGATAGAGACCGTTGCACCTTGTGTTCTGAGTGAATTTAGAAGGAATCATCACAACTACTGTACACTGACAAACTGAAAGTAAGGGGGATGGCGTCGGATGTTTGGAAAATTCTCGTTGAAGTTTGAAGAGTTCAGCTAAGTTTTGTTATTTAATTTGTTTTGTTGAAGTTTATTTTAGGTCAAGCCAGAAGATGTCTGCCGTTTAGGCGAAGATGTTTTAACTTCGCACTTTTTTTAGGCAACAACATGGCGGTGCTGCGGTCGCGGGGGCGTGTTTGTTTACATTTTCCACGTGTTCTACTTTCGTTTTGATGAGCTGCAGTCTCGATGATGAGGGCTGGACCCAAGATCTAATTAGCAAGAGGGTGACCTGCACGAAGTACCAAGATGTTGACAAGTTACAGTTACCGTTCTTGTTCTTCTAGAATTCCACCTCAAACTGTTATTATTTTTTTTAACATTAAGAAATGTTTTCTTAAATGCACATTGACTTAATATTTTCCTGTCAAAGTATAGGATGTAATTTTGAGCTTTATTGGGTGATATGTGAGTGTTTGTTCGCATCCTTACATTAAAGGCTCTTTTGTTTTCTTTTAAATAAATAATTAAATTGGGCAGTGACATATGGGAATCTTTGATCCCATCTACTCCCATTTGTTTAAGCATTTGATAGTACGCCAATATTTTATGTTTGCACCAATAGGGGAGTATTGCTTCTCTCTAGTTGTGCATAATTTTGCCACTCCTAAATCTTGCTAAAATATGTTATGTTTGCACCAATAGGGGAGTATTGCTTCCCTCAAGTTGTGCATAATCTTGCCTGAGACCTGACCTTTGGCCTGTGGTAAGAAGACCTGGTAGAATCAGTCAAGCAAGAAACAGATATTGCATGATGATATTTTAATGTATCATTTTTTTTGAATATTTTTCAATTATAATTATTAAAACAACTCACAACTGGCTTTTACCTCACCCTCCAGAGTCTCTCATTGGTATTTTATGCTTAGGGTAATTAATTGTACACGGCTTGATTTTCATTGGCGCTAATGGTGCTGGTGTAAATTAAGCTGGGTTATGCTAAATCAAGTCCTGGTTGCCGCATGAACCTGGGTTCGAACCACCCTATGGCCTGGCTGGGTCGCGACAATATATTCTTTTTTATTTTATTTGAATTGTTCTTTTTTATTTTACTTAGAATCCTTCCTCATTTTTTATTTAAAAGTTACCGGTTATCTATTTATATTTTATTTCGAAATTTTGTTTAGAAATATTCCTTTTTTATTTTGTAGAAGTATATTTTTTTATAAAACTCTTCTTTTTATTTTATAATTTAATTTACAAACCTTTCTTTTATGTCATTTATTAAACTTTCTTTTTTATTTTATTTAGAACTTTTTTTTTTTAAAGATTATTTGGAAACGTTCTTTTTTATATTTTTAATAAACATTCATATTTACTTTCGAATTTTAGAAATATTATTTCTTTTTTTAGAAATATTCCTTTTTTATTTTCCTTGCAAACCTTTGCTTTTATATTTATTAATTTTCCTATTTTATTTAATTTATTAATATTCGTTTCTTATTTCATTTACAAATTTTTGGAAACAATCATTTTTTTTCCCATAAACATCCCTTTTATTTATTTTTTAAATAAAAATCATCTTATTTATGAGAAACGTTCTTATTTTATTTTACTTAGAAACATTCCTTTTGTATTTTATTACAAAACCTTCTTTTTATCTTATAGAAATATTTTTTTAAATTTTATTCAGAAACATTTTTTGTTTCGATTTAGAAACCTTTTTTATTAAGAAACCTGTCCTTTTTATTTATTTAGAAACATCTCTTTTCTATTTTTTTAATTTCTTTTTATTTATTCAAAAAACATTCCTTTTTATGTTTTATTAAAAACACTCCTTTTTTATTTAAATACAATGCTGTTTTTATTTTTTTAGAAACCTTCCGTTTTATCTTTGTGTGAAACATTCCTTCTAAGTTTCAAATATGCATATTTTATTAAGAAACATTTTTTTAAACCTTCCTTTTTTATGTTATTTATTTTATACCTACGATTTAACTATCAAACATTGCAAAATTAGAACCTTCGCGGTTTTATTTTCAAGTACTTATCACGCATCACTAGAGATGGCAACGAGTATTCGAGTAACCGAGTGCTCGATCGAACATCCGAGTATAGAATACGAAATCTACTACTCGAATACTCGGATTTTTTAAAATAAAAAACCCTTTTGTTTTGTTTTAAATGCCTATGACATACGGTGTTCAAGAATGCATGCATCGATAATATGTGATACATTTAATTCCCACATGTGACGCAATAAATGCTATTGTGTGAGATTTCAAAATGTTGACAATCACCCAATTTGCACTTGTCACTTATGTCAGTTAGCTATGTTTTGATAGCAAAGATCTATTGTTTGCCGATTATTTTGACGATACTAAAGAGCATTTCCGGACTATCCACTAAAATCATTGGTTAACGTGTACATGAGGGATAATCTTGACTTTTTGACTTGATAATATCACAAACCAATCTAGAATATTAATGAAATAAAAAAAAGTAAAACGGCATTGATGTTTATCATACTTATAAAGTAAACATCGAATTCAAACAACCCCATCATATCAACATTTTTTCTCGCATGTGTCTGCTCTAACTCGGTTACTTTTATTGAGTTTTTACACAAATAAAAATAATTAAAAAAATTATTTTCCTTTAAATTTATTTTAAATAATATGGAGAATGTGGTTCATGAATACAAAGTATATTATAAAAATAATAATAATAATAATAATAATAATAATAATAATAATAATAATAAATTCTTTATTTTAAGATGGTAAACTCTTAAGTTTCATACATAGTCAAATAACAATTATACAAAACTTATTTTCAAGAGGCCATCTAACTACACACACGCACACACAACAATAATAAAAAATAATAATAAGTAATAATTATTAATTAATAATAAGAAAAAAACACACACAAAATCAAACACGTTTACCGAGCAGTGTTCTAAGAAGTCAAAATATTTTTAGCAAGTAAGTTTTATAAGTCTTTTTAAAAATTTCAAGTTTCGATATAAATTTTATTGAAGCTGGAATTGTATTCCAGATCACCATTCCAGAGTAACTGAATGACTTTTTTAAGGTATTCTGTGTTTGGTTTTAGGACAACTAGATTTAAATTACTTTGGGATCGCAAATTGTAAATTTCATTGTTACATGTATGAATTATTTCTCTCATGTATGAAGGAGCTTAATTGTTAATAGTTTTATAAACGAGAAAAGCAATATAGTATTTAAAGCGGTCTTTTATTGGTAACCAGTTTATGCTCTTGAAAAGAATTAACCGTTGCACATTGGCTTGTTTAGGAAATATCAGTTTTGCAAATTTATGTTGAAATTTGAAGACCTTATCTAACAGTCTTTTTGAGCATCCTCCCCATGTAACTAACCGATAATCTATAATTGGAGTAACATAAGCATTATAAAACATTTCTTTCATTTCGTGAGTGAGATATTTTGATATGCGGTGAAACAGATATAATTTTGACTTGAGTTTTTTGCACACATTGTCTATTTGTGTTGACCATTTCATGGTTTTGTCTACGGCAACGTCTACAATAATCTGAGTTTCAACATTTTGAATTTGCAATTGATTTATTGAAACATTTAGAGGAGCAGAACGTTTTAATCTTAGATTTTGACCAATGAGCATGCAAGTTGTTTTTTGCAGGATTTAATGCCATGCTGTTTAAAGAACACCAGTTGTTTATATTAATAAGATCTTTTTGAAGTTTTTCTTGAATAACAGAAACATTTTTTGCAGAACAATGTAAGGTTGAATCATCTGCATACATGTCTAGATTAGATTCTGGTGCCGATAAAGGTAGGTCATTGACATAAAGTAAAACTAACAGAGGACCTAGAATAGAACCCTGGGGTACCCCGGACTTGATACGGAGTTTTTGTGACTCGAAATTATTAACTTTGACAAATTGGTGTCTATCTGTTAAATAAGATTTAAACCATTTTAACGCCTGATTATCGAAGTGATAAAGTTTTAGTTTATGCAGAAGAATTTCATGATTAACCATGTCGAATGCTTTGCAAAGATCTAAGAATACACTCCCAACTAGTTGACCACTGTCAATATCTGTCATCCAGTTATCAATTAGGTATGCAAGGGCTGTTTGGCATGAATGGGTTTTCCTAAATCCAGACTGCGTCTTGTGTAAAATGTTTGTAGATTGCAAAAACTCACGCAATTGATTTGCCACGTGGCGTTCAATATTTTTTGAAATAGTGTTTAAAATTGATATCGGTCGGTAATTATTAGGGTCTTCTCTTTGCCCTTTTTTATGAAGAGGAAGAACTGCTGCCTCTTAAAGCTTGTTGGGAAAATCGCCTAACACTATGCAATTATTAATAATTTTCGCAATAGCAGACGAAACATAATCACAACTTATTTTTAAAATACGTGGTCCAATTCCATCAGGCCCAGTAGCCTTCTTTATATTAAACGAATCTATTATCTTTTTAACCTCAAATGGGGTAATTAATTTTATAGTAAATGCTTTATATTTCAATTTTTCATCTAGATAAAGTTTTAAATCATTGAAATCTGTGATACACAAGTTGGAATTTATTAGTGAGTCAGCAATATTGATAAAATGACAATTCAGGGCATTTATTATGTCGTGTTCCTTAGTTATAGTGCTACCGTGAAATATTAGTGTAGATGGCAATGAACATGGTTTGTGAATATCATCAGAGGACACAGTTTTAATATGTTTCCACAGTAATTTTGAATCCGATTTGTCTTTAATAGCATTATTGTAAAAATTTGTTTTAGCTTGTTCAATAAGTTTAATAGCATTGAACTATTTATAATATTGAAGATATAAGAGTAAGAACGGAAACTTAAAATGAATTCGACCTCTTCCAACATCGGTAATAGTTTTTCGAGTACTAGAGTACTCGATCGGAAAACTATCCGAGTACTCGAGTACCAATTTTAGTACTCGTTGAACCATGGCTAGTGCAATACATTCAACCACACGGAAATTAACCATTTTACAGCCGTCAACCGACAGATTCAGGAGCGAACGACAGTTCCAGGAGCAGATGCAGATAGTTTTTACATATTTGACAGCGGTATAAGTTATTTTCATTTTCGCTAGTTTCACGGTGGTTAAGCTACTTGGACATTTTGGGTCAAATCTACGACCCAGACTTTTTTTTGGTAAAGAGAAGGTCTTTTAATGATTTTTCAGGCACAAATTTTGACAGTCATGCTCCAAATAATTCTTTATATCAATAATTATGTGTTGAATGATTAAGTTAAATGCAATATGGAATGTCACAGTGACTTGTTTGTATAAAATTAATGCATTTTGAAGAAACATCGATACGTTTTAAACAAAATCGCATTGTACCAGTACAATATATCAAGATGTTGAAAATCATCGAAAAAGTTTCTTTTTAATAAACTCTGTACACTCTTAAAAAATATGTTGAAAAATAGCACTATCTATGATTTCTAGAAATTAAAGTAACCTATAAATGCAAATCGGTGAAATATTGACACACTTTATATCTATGATTGAAGCCCCTCTTGCTTTGCAGAGAACAACGAGTTAATCCATAACTAAAATGGTATATCATGACATGTATTAACAGCTAAAATATCCTGGTACACCGTGGAGGTGCTAATTTTTCAAACTCACCCGAGTTCATTGTGATTGTATGATGTTTTTGGCTCATTGTCCATTTTTTGATATAATAAAATCACAAAAAGTCCTTCCCTAGGTTAAAATATCTGCTAGCCAAATAAATTCTTCACTTGATTCCTGGAATGGTAGAGGGGATTTTAAGCATTTTATCGCGATTCAAATAAGAAAGTTTCTGTTGAAATCAAGAAGTTTTGCATTTAAGAGCAAATGCCCAGTTAACCTGATAATTTACATTTAATACTTCTCGTCAAAAATAGCAAAAATAAAAATTACTTACACCGCTGTCAAATATGCAAAAAAGAACCGTGTCTGTTTACATGCGATCAGCTCCTGGATCTGTCGGTTGACAGGTGTGATTTATTATCCAATTCGTCCCCGCTAAATTAAAAATTACAACAATTGGTCTCCTGTAAAACTGTTTAGATAAACACCTTACAAAGTATAGTACGTAATCGATAACTTGACAGTCACGTGATGGACAAGTAAATTTATATATAGTTTGTTAGCATACAGTCACGTGACAGACAAGTAAATTTAAATATAGTTTATAAGCAGGGAGTCACGTTACAGATAAGTTAATTAAAATATAGTTTATTAGCAAATAGTTTTGCAAATTTGAAATCGCCATGTTTTCTTGACTAGTATGGATCACTTGAAAAATAAAAAGGATCAATTTATTTGTTTATATATGCCATTAAAATTATATATGGTTATATACACTGAGCATTTGATGGCTTTCTACTTAACCATAACCAGTTATAAGCATTTTATTGCATCATGTCATTAAGGTATTTGATACACATACCTATACAAATAAAAAAAAGCAATTTACCCATAAACAATAGTGTGCCCAGGCTTCCTATGAAACTTGCAAGACAACGCACCATAATTCCAAATTAAATGCGCATTTTTCAAGCTGTTTTCAACATGCCTTCAGTCGTCTACCATCCCTTACATATCAATTAAGTTAACGTTTTTAACACTGGAATAATCTTAATGTTTGCAGAAAACGCACCATAATTCCAAATTATTCACACGTTGCAAGATGTCTTGAATATAAAAGTCTTTTCCGTAAATTAAATGAACTTCAATCACTTACATATCCTTAAGTTTATGTTTATAACACCAACATAATCCTGATGTTAAAATGTGCTAGAAAACGATCTCACTATAATGCCAAATTAAACTCATATTTTGCAACATAATCGTCTTATGCATTAAACTCACGACTATACCATCCCTTACATTGATTTAGTTTACTTTAATAACACCGGAATAATCCTGATGTACAAAGGTGCGGTACAACATTTAATTTATAGCTTCCCTTTATAAATCAATGTGCGTTTTATGCTTTTTGACGTTTTGTTTAAACATGTTTTGCCACCCTTGCAGTTTATAACAGTTTATAGCAGGAAGTAATTCGGTTTAAGAGCCGTCTTCGGTCATCATTGCAAATTCATCGATAACATACAAAAATATTAAATATATCTGTAACGACAAAATGCAGTTCAATGAAACTTTGCACGAATAAATGATATTAATGTATCTTTATTTTACATATGGTAAGACACGTTAGATAAGTAAAGAAAAAACAACATAAAAAGCCCCTAAACTTTATTCAGCAAAAGGGCTGGATAAAATTGCTTTTTCCTATAGTTAAAACGGCACACCTAGCATACAACACGGCGTACCGCTTTTTTCGTAATTACAGCACGCGTGTGTATTAAAAAACTTAAAACAATATACATAATTTAACGAGAAAATAACTGTATTTATTAATTAGCTATCTCATATTGGCCGAGAAATTCTCGTACTGGCTCAGTTTAGTCTTCATATGAATTTAATGTTTTATTCTGTTAATCGATAAAATTCTCATTTATCAAGCGAATTCCTATTGGCCATGTTATCGGGCCTCGATTACGATTCATTGAAACAGATATCTTCGCTAAGTTGACGATATTTCGTGAAATATTACAAATTTCGATTTCAAATAGATTTTGTACCCAGCGAGTAACCTCCTTAAACACCTGCACTGCAGCACTTCACAAGATGCCGACATTTTTTGTCATCTGACGACTGTTAGAACTGCCGCTCCAATGAAAAGAAGCTGTATTTTACTTCCAAATAAGTTTTGCTGTCAATCAAATTTTTGTCTCTGTGGGTTCATTCCCCTTGCGGATGTTGAAACAATAACAAAAGGTGTGAATTAAATTTATACAACCTGAAGGCGTGTTTAACAATGAACAACGTTCCGTCAATCATACTTTCCCGCGCTACTTCTCAACTACTATCAGTCGCCGTGCATCTCGTTTGATGTTTTGGTTGCAAGCCGAAATCTAACTGAAATCAAAATTTGTAGTAAATGTCCAAAGTATCGTCGAAAACATTTCCCATTTTATGCAAATTATTAGCGGGAGTTATTTTAACGTTGTAAAAAATCTTTTAATGTTTCCAAAATCAGTTGAGCTCATTTTTAGGTCAAAACGTGTGTAAAATCATGGTTAAGTAGACAGTCTCGTGATGTCAATAATAACAAATATAGTCTAAATGGGGGAATTAAATATTTATATTTTTCTATGAATAATTCTCAAATTAGAAAAAACATGTTTACTGATAAATGGTATTTAATATTACTTGTCTATCACGTGACTATCCCGTGACCGTTTATTTTTTGTTAACGTATTATACCAATTTTCTGTTGACCTTATTTTTAAAATATATTGCTTTACTTAGATAATTTCTTTAATATTTAAAGACGATTGTTTTAGTAAACGTTTTTACAACTTTGTGAATTTTATGTATTCACCGTTTGCCGAACAAAATCGAAAAGCAATGAAAAAATTTGATTCATAGGTATTATCTTAAAAGAAAACCTCCCCTTGTGAAATGATATTGCCTTTACCTGGGAGCAAACCCGCATCGTCACGGCGAGAGAGCCTTGCTCTGCTATTCCGACGACGCAACCAATTGAGCTATCCGTGACATTCCCAATAAGGTTGATCGGATAGTCCTGATATACGTAATTATCGGTAACGGGTTATTTTACTGATAACAGTACTGACTTTATGTAAAGGGAGACTTTTTACGACCGCCACACTGCACAAATAGCGCTACTGTGAGTTTTAAATGATATTGCCTTTAACTAGGAGCGAACCCACACCGTCATGGCGACAGCCCCTAGCCCTGCAATTCCGACGACGCAACCTATTGAGCTAACCGGAACAACCCCCAAAAAGGTTGATTGGATAGCCCTGATAAATGTAATCATCACTGCACGACATCGGTAACGGATAAGTTTACTGATAACAGTACTGACTATATGTACAGGGAGATTTTTGCATTTCATTGAATGAAAACAACCATAAAAGCACTTAAAATTTGCAGACGGTGGTCATGTACGATAATAATATGTGAATTCGGAAACTACCGAAATCGTTTTTAACGTAACAATACAAAATACGGTAACTGATCAATAACTTTCAAGTTAGGTTGATTTTCCAGTTTAAAATATAAAACATCTTTAGCAAACATTTATATTCATTATAATAATTGAGTAAGAATTAAAGATTGTTAAGATCAATATTGAAAACCACAATATTTTAAATTCCTTTTCATTGAGTGTTTATTCGACCGTGATTTAGATAACAAGTCTACTAAATCAACAATGTTCATTACTTTCCAGAGTGCAGTTGAACAGGAAACTTTACAATTTCTCTGCCTATTCACCATTTAACACGTCTAAGTCATACGGAATCTGACACGGCTTAACCGCGTGGCATTTGAATCGACTTAACCGTGTGCTTCATTTGACACGGCCTAGACGTGTGGTATTTGACACGGCTTAACCGTGAGACATTTAACACGGCTTAACCTTGTGGCATTTGACACGGCCTAACCGTAAGGCATTTGACACTGCTAAAGCGTTAGGCATTTGGCAAGGCTAAACCGTATGGCATTTGACAAGGCTAAACCGTGTGTCATTAGACCGTTTGGCATTAGACACGGTTTAACCGTGCGGCATTTGACAAGGCTTAACAGTATGGCATTTGACAAGGCTTAACTGTGTGGCATTAGACCGTGTGGCATTAGACACGGCTTAACCATGCGGCATTTTGCACGGCTTAACCATGCGGCATTTGACACGGCTTAACCGTACGGCATTAGACACGGCTTAACCATAAGGCATTTGGCAAGGCTTAACCATGTAATATTTGACTCGGCTTAACCGTGCGGCATTTGACAAGGCTTTACCATGTGTCATTAGACACGGCTTAACCATAAGGCATTTGACACGGCTTAACCGTAAGGCATTTGGCACGGCTTAACCGTGTGGCATTTGAAACGGCTTAATTGTGCGGCATCTGACACAGCTTAACCGTGAGGCATTTGGCACGGCTTAACAGTGTGGCATTTGACTAGGATTAACCGTGCGGCATTTTAAACGGCTATACCATGCGAGGAAATTAAAACATCGCGATATATAATGATATTATACTAAAATGCCAGTATTTCGCACAATAATGATTAGACTACTAGTTATGATAGCGCTCTCAGTCGGATACGTTATATTCTATCGACCAGGAACAAAAAGTCCGACAGGTGTAGTTTTTCATCTTTTTTTATCTAATTTTGATTAGAGAAAACCAGTACCCTATATCGTTGGCTTGCTTAAGCAGAAAGAGTTCATATGATGGTTTTGACACTCTTCCAAGATTATGAGTATATTAATGAGAACTTTGGTATCATTTAATTTCGCGGGGTCGAATTTTTCGCGCAGATAGATATTCGCGCAGATTATAATTCTTAAAAGATAAGCTATGTCCTGCCAAATGTTCGCTAGATTGAGCTTATACGTTTTTTACAATACGCGAAATGCGCGAAAATTAAACTCATGCGAAATATAATGATATCACGGTACGATGTAAAGATATGATAATCTGGTTTTGTCGAGTCCCGCGACTTTAAAGTAAGGACCCGCTAACCTTGGAAAAAAACCACAAACAAACAATGTTTATTTAATATGAACAGGTATGTAAGAAAGCAGATGTCTTGCTGTAAGCAAAGTTTAATCTGGTGTAAACAGTTATGTAATTTAAAGCAGACCTTGTGTTTCATCATATTGGCTACAAAAATACACTGAACTCTCTTTGTATTGCGGATTACTGCTTGAGATTTAAACTTGTTTGTCGGCAAGAGAAATTATAACTTAAGCGGTAATTTTGTGTCTGATCGACAAATGCCATAAATCTCAATATTGTGGTTACAACGTGCCTTTGCTAAATCAGTGGCTATCTGGAAATTATAAATAGTTTTGGTTTTCATTGCAATTACTGTGTTATCTTTGAATTTCGGGTGGGGGCGCCCAATTTTCGCGCAGACGCCATAAATAACATTGAGGGGGGTCATATTTTCGCGCAGACGCCATAAATTACATTGTTGGGTGTCCAATGATCGCGCAGACGCCAAAGTTACATTTGTCGCGGTCAAAAATTCGCACTGATTTATTTTTCTTTCAAGGTAAGCTATTTCATGCTAACATTTCGCTAGCTTAGGTTGAAGTTTCGCGCTATTACCTATTTTATAAAATATATTTGTTAACAAATCAACTCCCAGGGTTTTGAACTTAGGGTTATACACATATTAAAATGCAAATAACTACCGGCTGTTTGCTTTAGCTCTGCATGACAACTGCGATAACAAAGTCATACTACAGTCTTGCAAATAAATCGTCACCGTGCGTTCTCTCCCCAGAAGGGCCAATTTCATTAAAGAGCTATTTTATTATACAGAATAATGATAAGTGTGTCCATGCAAATTTGATATTTCCGTCGCTTGCTTATGTCCTGTAAATTCTTTATTCATATATAATACTCAAAATTTGATAAGGGCCACTTTTGTAGTCTGTACGTTTTCTCGCTTAGATATTTTACACCCATGTTTCAGTTCAATAAACTTAAATGACTAATGTTTATTTAATCATAAAAATAACAATCTGTATGTGCAAACTAAACAGAAAATATTTAATTATCTCTTGCATAATGAAAATTTGAAAGACTATCGACTGATGTGTTAAGTGAGGCTAACATCTGTAAAAAAAAATCCTTCCAAATGCGAAATGATAATATTATATAAGTCTGAATAGATACAGCACGATATTTGGCTGCGAACTATGGTTACTGCGTTATACTATTTTTTATCGATTTTATATCCAATTACTTGTTTATGTTTTACATGTTATGTTAGTACCTGTCATCGAGCCTGCTTCAGATGCCATTAAACAGCCGTAATATCATTAATTCATGTCGAGATTTGAAAACAAAATATAAAACGTATGTGTGCAAATATAACAAATAAATCGATATTTGTTACTACACTAATGTTAAATGTCATAATGGCTGACCAAATGTTAACTCTCAATGGCGAAGGTTATATATTTTGCATAGATTTTTTTATTAATTTCAGGATGACATCGGACAGGCAAGACTTGCTTTTCGTTTGCAGGTATGCAACTAAACCAGTAATGTAAGTGTCTTGAGAAAAGTGCAAAATCTGAACACTTGCTTCTTGACAGGCTTCCTATTTTGGGATTGATCCTTGAAGTATGCAGAAGTAGGCCTCTTGTCTGTGAACAGTTGTGAAAAAAGTGAATGTACTCGGCCAACTGTACCAAAAGCCTGTTGGCTTTTGTGCTTTATATCCAAAAAAGAAGTGCTAACCGTTTGTTAGCTGAACAATTGGTATTATTATCTGAAATAATCGGACAAAACAGCTTTATATAAAACATAATTTATGTCAGCATTATTGATAATCTTTTGAATAAATTTCCAATATTTCTTTGTCAATTTGTTGCCATGAAAATCTTTAGTTGTACCTTTTCTAAAATTTCCAGATTTCCAAATCCCCAAATTTCGCTTTCATATAATAGTATTGGTTTGACAGTTTTATCAAAAGGTTCTATTTGGTTTTTTATAAGGTAATTTATTGATTTTAAAAAAAAAGCGAACATTGCTTTATTACCTTGTTCTGCAATATATTGTTTGGTATTGTAAAAACTGCCGTTTTTTGAGAGATTGAGGCCAAGATATATTCATCAAGAATTTCTAACTCTTTATTTCCTGTTTTAAAGATTTTGTCGTATCTAAAACGGCCCTCACTTAATATCATAATTTTGGTATTATCTGTATTTAATTTTCACTGTTCGCAATATTCTTTAATTTGTCCTAAGCATTCTGAATGTCTGTTTCATTGTCACTGAAAATAACGGCTGTCGTCTGCATATAACAAAATGAAAAATTTAATTAAGGTGTATGAACCATTAATTAAAACATCCCTTGAACACCGTTGACATAATTTTGACTAAGAAACATTTCGAGATTGTTATGAAATATTAAAAACAGGAAAGCCGAAATATTTTCTCCTTGACTTACTCCTACAAGGCAATCAAAATATGGTGTAGATCCTTCTGAAGTGGAAACTCTTGACCTCATGTTACTATAATATAAACTACGAATTACATTAAAACACTTGGCAATGCCTGTTGTATTTTCGGCCTTTTCCATAGACCGATTGAAAACCACAGCATAAACGTGATCGATTGTGTTTATACGGCGATACTGTTAATGCGGCTTTACACTTATCTTCTTTATAAAATTTACACAGTGCATTAAATCAGAGATGATTATACATATGAACGGTGTTACTATAAATACAATGCCGAAGAATCCGACCACTCTCGACGACGTCCTATCGTCTTGTGCGCTGTACCGCTTTCGCGTATATTTTGAAGTTTCATTGCGATTCACCGTCAAATTTCTTACATATTCCTCAGCAACTTCAGATGCTTTCATGTCTGTTATATGTGTTGTTGCTGTTGATGTAACGTATTCTTTAGTTGTAGTGATAAATGTAGTCGTTGAAAAGGAAGTATCTGTTGTCGATATATGTGTTGTTCCTGTTGATGTTACGTATTCTGTAGTTGTACAGGTAGTCTTTGAAACAGAAGAAACAGTTGTCGTTGAAACAGTACTTAATGTGACACTTACTGTAAAATTATCTGGCTCGCGGCCTGAGGTTTGTATAATAACGCTCGATGTGGGTTGTATATTAACGCTCGTCGTGGGTTGTATATCAACACTCGATGTGGGTTGTATATTAACACTCGATGTGGGTTGTATTAGTAAAAGTTGAAAAGTTGAGTTCAATACACTGTGTGTGCCATTGCCGGAATACTTCGGAACTGAAAACAAACAACAATATTCATCGCTGCCATTCAACGATTGGGAAAACAACAACAACAATACTTAAAAAAGCAACAGACAATTATCGTTATTATTTATATATTCTTATCGAGTAAAATGTGTTTATGATAGTATTGTAAAGCTCGTGTGCTTTATTATCTTAATAATGTTTTGGCATAAACAGCTGTCGAATATGTGTTTTGTTGACGTTGTTTTTGCGTTGCAAAATGTGTGGCTTAAAGTAAACATCCTGAAGGCGTGGTGATGATCTATAAACGGTGTTCTGTCAATTAAACTTATCCGCTACTTCTCAACGAAAATTTCAGACGCCGTGCCACGCGTTTGATGTTTTGGCTACAAGCCAAAATCTAACTGAAATCAAAATTTGTAGAATATTAAACCAGAAGGTCTTACACGCCAAAGCTTTCTGCCAGGTTTAAAGGGCATATATTGCAATAAAAAAGGCGTTTTTCGTGTTGGATTATTTCATTTACTCTACTAACCTGAGACTTCGATGTGCTATCGTTTGTGACTTACAACTAACTGTCACAGTAACATTCGGAATCAGTTAAACAAACAACTACACGTAATACAACTGTTACGTTATTGTCTTGGCAAACAAATATTTATATCGGGAGTTACAAAACATTGTACTTACTACAAATTTCGATTGCGGTTAGATTTTGGCTTGCAACCAAATCATCAACGCATAGCGCGGCGACTGATATTTCCGTTGAAAAGTAGCTGGAAAGTTTAATTGACAGAACGCTGTTCATAGTTTATCACGTCTTCGGGTTGATTCCACAACTTATGTTTTTACTTCAGTGCTAAATGTACCATTCAACTCTTTAGAAGACAAGGTTTTCTGTTCAACATCCGCAAGGAGAATGAACGTTGGGCCAACGCGTCAAAAACTTGATTGACAGCAAATCCTAATATGTAAGTAGAACGCAACGTCTTCTGAACAGTAGTCGCATAACAAACAGCGTGATCTGCGTCTTGTGAAGTGTTGCAGTGAAACACATGTTTTTTAATGAAAATCAAAAGTTGTAGTAAATGTGCTAAAAAAGCATGTAACCATAACTAAAAGAACCATAACTCATTTTACCTGGAGACATTCCACATGTCGCATTGGGAAAGGAAGTTCGATTCACGGGAGGATATGTTAATGTCAAATTGAGTGTCACTGCAAATGAAACCAATACTCAAACATTTGGTGTCGCAAATTATAATATAATTATGCGGAAACAAACTTACACAATGCACAAGTCTTTATTTGCAGTCAAATACATGTATGGTGATGGTTTATTTACATGTCATAAATATACTAGTAATCGGATTAATATATTTTTCTGTTATGTTTTGATATACGAATACATCCATTGATTCAAATGTTCGTATACGTGTTCTTGGGCTTAAACAACTACTAGCACTCACACTTATCACAAAACCATCAAATATCGATTTTATCCTTAATTGGAAAATGAGGGGTTACTATCTTGGAACGGCCAGAGGCAATGCATTGTGACACTTTAGATTCAAATCACGTTCTAGAGTGCACCAACCTTACACTTTCCCTTTAATTTCTCATCAACAAATTTACCGCATTGGAAAGGACAAGAGAAAAACAGAACTATTTAGTTAAATACATTATTTTTGAATTTTTGCGGCACTCCATCAGGTTCTATTTTTTGTTAATTGTTGGTGGTGTCTTATGTAAATTGATTATTATCTATATTAAATACATTGCCAGATTACAGTGTGGTGGTATTAAAGGTTGTTATATTGTCATCACTTGATTTTCTAAACAAAGCAGTTAAACAGATCAGCAATAACAGCTTCGCAATTGGAACCGATAGGGATGTTTATCACTTGAATATAAATTGTTTTCATAAGAACATTATTAAGGAATATAAAGTTGTTTAAAAATGTGTAACGAAAGAATCAGGTTCTTATGCGCTTTGCGTATGTCAGAACCCTTTGGGATTTAACAATTTACAAACTTAACAAAGGAAACGTTTCCTTACCGTTCGCACACAACAAAGAGGATAGAATGAAGGGTCCATTGTTAACCCCGAATTCAGGTATAGCCAAATGGATACAGTTATCTGGAGCAATGCCGACTACGGCCCAACATGCTTTACTTTTGAGGCACTGCTCCTCGCAAGTGCTAATACCTTGACCAGCATACAGCATAACCCCATTGATTCGTTGGATGAACTGACATGGCTGAGCTGAAAACACACGACCGAGTTCATTTTAACAATTCTAAGATTTCAAAATGTACTTTTAAAAGTATTTAGGTCAGTTATAATTTTCAATTGATTAAAATCTCTAGGGATGTAGGTTGCCGATTATCTTTGTCGGTATTTTATAATATTAGTCGTTTTTGAGTCAATTACTAGATAATAATATTTTGATTGACATATATAAACTTTTCATAGAAGAGAGGATTGTAACTTTCATCTGAGCTGTACGATTTCTTCCATCTACTTTTAGTATCGTCCTGAATTTCTGAATTTGGAGAACAAAATAACCCGTCTGAACTTGGCACACAATGTCTTGTCTGAACTTGACAAAAATACCTGTCTGAATTTGGCACCCGATTACATGTCTAAACTTCCCACCAAATTTCCTGTCTATACTAAGCACACCAAATTACCTGTCTGAACTTGGCACCAAATGACCTGTCTGGACTTGCCACGAAATAAACATGTTTGAACTTCCCACAAATTTCCTGTCTGAACTTAACACCAAATTACCTGTCTGAACTTGACACCAAATTACCCGAGTTTCTGAATTTTGCACCAAATTCACCCGTCTGAACTTGGCACCAAATTACCTCAGTGTCTGGATTTTGCACCTAATGCACCCGTCTGATCATGGCACCAAATTACCTTTCTGAACTTGGCAGCAAGTTACCTCACTGAACTTCTCACAAAATTTCATTTCTGTACTTAACATCAAATTATCTGTCTGAATTTGACACGAAATTACATGAGTGTCTGAATTTTTCACCAAATTCACCCGTCTGAACTTGACACCAATTTTCAATCCGGAACTGACATTAAATTATCTGTCCGAACTTAGCAAAAAATTACCTGTCGGATTTGGAACCAACTTACCTGTACAAAGTTGACACCAATTTGCCTGGCTAAACTTGGCAACAAATAACCAATTTGAACTTGGCAAAAATTACCCGAGTGTCTGAATTTTGCACCAAATTCACCTGTCAGAACTTGGCACCAAATTACCATCTTAACTTGACACCAAATTACCTGTTTGAACTTGGCACATAAAGGCCTCGGTACTGTCACAGCGTCCTTTTTGTCCGTTGTGATAATCTCGCTTTATGCGGTAACATAATTCATTGCTGTTCCAGTTGATTGGATAATTAGAGGTGAAGGTTAGATTGGAACAATCTGAGACCCACTGGAACTGTCCCGGGACCGTATTCACAAGACCGACCCAGTAATCGACAGAACTGAAAAAGAGTTTATCATATAGCTATCATTCAAACCTAATTATCTCAATTGCGCTTAAAATGCATTTTATGCAGTTAAAGTTCAAGCAACAAGAAAATTGGTCTTAATTGATTGTTTTGTATTAAAATAACCTCCATTACTGGGAAAAACATAGATCATTATTAGTCAGCATCATTTTTGTTTTAAATTACATGTATATTAACCCTCTCCAAAGTACCTAATTTTATAATTACCTCCCTTTCAATAAGAGACTGTTCTAATTTTGACGCTGTGGTGTAAGCAAATGGTATTGGGCTAATTTAAGAATACAATAAATAATATTAGACAGACATTCAATAATTGTTTCCAAAACAAACAGTTCTTTTTGTAACCACCCTTGACATAGGGAAGAAACGAAACTAGCATAAATTGTAAACACACACGATTGATGACCAAATAGAATTTTAAGTGAGTGTATCTACATTGACATTTTCCTGATTTCCAAGACAAATATGATGACGAAACAAATATATTCTAATTTAATCGAATTCGATTGCCGCACGGGAATTACGAATAAATAGCATACTATATGCTGACGTAATACGTAAACATAAGCACGGTCTTCAAATAAGTTCTTTGGTCATATTTAACATTATATCAAAATTTATTTTAATTAGGGTATGTCTATTTTGAGTTATTCAAAATTTAAATGTGTGCACTTATAACTTTTGACAAGTGTATATTCTTACTAAAAAGTCCGATTTTATCTTTATCTTTATCAGCATGGTTTTCGTCCTAAGTCGGCACATATCTCATGTAAGTAAAGTTTTCTTAAGATTCTGGAAAACCGTAACATTATTTTGATGAATTACCACAACTTCTTGTTGTTAAGCATATTCCTAACTTGGGTATGAGTTGTTTCGGTATATTGTCCATGAACTTCAGAGTTCACATGCGAACAGATTTTCTTTTGTTTTAGAATGTGCATACTAATTAAAACATGAATAAGATTAAACTGAGCTTGCAAAAATTAGTACGTCTTAAGATTAATACATTTCTTCGCTAAAATCTGGCAATGAGTATTTTCCCCAAAATTCATTTTTTAAACTTTAGCCAGTTTTCGCCATTTGCAATGTAGGTGCCCCACTTAAACTCTTGTGCATGTCGACACGTATACAGCGTTGCCACAACTCCAATTATGATTTAATTTGTAAAAACTATTGCTGATTCAAAACATTTCCTTACAAGACTCCATCTCCATAATATGTCTTAGCTAAGCTGATAATGTTATCTTTGTCTTCATCGGAATCAATCTTGGCTAGGTCCCCTCCTATGCTTTGACACACCCAGCGCGCTTCGTCCCATGATAACTTTTGTTTGAAGTAAACATAATTGTACATAGTACCAAACCATAGTGTGTCTGAAACAAAAAAAAACAACAAACTTCATGATTTGATACAGAGTACCAATACAAAAATGCAAAGTAATGGATTTTAATGGACAATAAGTAGTAAAAATAAAAGCAAATGATATTGCCTTTGCTTGGAAGCGAACCCGCACCGTCACGGCAACAGCGCCTATCCCTGCAATTCCGACGACGCTATCGACGCCGTGCTTAATTTGTATATTCTTTTTTTTTTAATTTATAGAGACTATAGAGACACAGAAATAAAAAGAAAAAACTTAAAATGGCCCTTCTTGGCCATGTTAGAGAAGCATCAATATTGTTATTAACTTAAACTTGTAAGTACACTACAAATAAGTAGTAAATGAAGCAATTTAAAACAGACGTTTACGTTGTCTTAGTGACGAATGTATTGTGAACGCTTTAAAAGGTACTTGTGTCTATGCAGCATATAAGCCTATAACATATTTTCTATCAAAGTGTATAAATATCTATTTTTAATACATAACTAATGTACCAGTTATTTTTAATTTTGCTAATTTGGTTTCAATTACACTGCGCTTTTACTGTCAGCTTGAATTTAGTTTTCATTTAAATGACGCGTACTTTGTGCGTTAGCTGTAGCACCTTCCAGAAAAACATCAGAGATCTATACTTAATTTAAATCAATTTACAGTTTGTTTTGAACCTTAATAGTGAATACAAATCGTCTGACACCCCATCTTAATACCTCTCTGGTTAGAGAACCACCAATCGAAACTATTTTGTTTTCCCGCCGATTTATTCATATTCTTGTATATATATATATAGTCACTACACTAAAATAACCCGTTACCGATGTCATGATGGTAATGATGGTAATGTATATCAGGGCTATCCGATCAATTTTTTTGGTGGGTTGTCCCGGCTAGCACAATTGGTTGCGTTGTCGATATTTCAGGGTTAGGCGCTGTCACCGTGACGGTGCGGGTTCGCTCCCAGGTAGAGGCAATGGCATTTGTATTATTTACAACATGTCATTGGTTGCAAAACTAAGGCGGAAGACAGATTCGAAAAACACGATTAAAACAATAATTAAATGAGATGTTTACTTACCGCTGTACGATATTGTGTAAAGTGTCGAGCAGCATTGAACCATCACAGAAACAACCAGCAAGGCGATAACCCAATCCATGATTCCAAAACTATCAAATGAAGATATTACATTAACTTAATACAATATATATTTATTCATTACACCATTTCTATATACTTTATACAACTTTTGTAAGTACACGTTTGTTTTACATGTTTTTCTTTAAAGGGTTATTATACAAATTGAGCAATAAATACAAAGAGGAAAACTTCAATAACGTATTACTTAATAGCTTGAATAAATTAATTTCAATTTTATTATAAGTTCCCTTGTTGTTATTTTTTGTTATTTGTTTCAGAACCCTTACCAGGATCACCTCAATTACATTCCAATCATAGGTGCTGAGGGGGGTCGAAGAGCCATCTCCCACAGGCCTTACAAACAAAATGTATTTTTAAATTAAATTAAAACATATTCCATCAAAGTATTCACACAGTTTAAGAAACACGATTCAAAATATACTTTGCAGTAAGTCAGTATGTTGATCTTGAAACTTTTCATTAAAACATTTTGATAATAATCAAAGACAATTTGAGTGCACATTCTAGGTATGGCTAATATGTATTATTGCAGTCAGAAATTGTACCCTTTTGCGATATATACATCATGTCTTGTTACTGTACATGTATATGAAAACTGGAAAAAAATTAAAATCAGTAATCAGTTCCCTTGTTAACCCCTTACCTCCGCACCCACCTTCTGAATATCTTTAAGTTTGTTAACAAATTAAACAAAAATACATAAAGTTTACGATCCCAAACGAACATAATTTGTGGTAACGTGTTGTTAAATGTTTAAGGAAAAGATTTACACAAATTTTTGTTTTAGTTTTAAAAGTAAACGTATTTCTAAATATACTACAAATATTTTCTCAAATCAAGTTGATGCAATATACGTATTTATCAGTTATTTAATATATTCTCCTACCTCACTTGTTAGAATCGTCTTAGGAAAGTATCTTCTCAAGACCATATGAAGTGATATCCGATCAACCAAAGCCATAAACCCACGCAGCACTGTTATTAATCGGCCGATGCATACCTTCGATAATCAAGGTGGTCATACCACGTGTTTGTGACGTGATTTTTGGTATAATGGCAAGAAAAAATACATCGATACAAATCTTCGAAGCCTTGTAAGTATTTAACTCGTTCGCCAATTTCGACAAAATTTAGCGCGTTCTAAGGGGAAAGTTGAACAAAAACCACGGTTGTTAATACATTTGTCACCGTGTTCCGACTTTTGTCTGTGATTCGAGTCAATGTCTGGTACATTTTTTTCTTCTAAGATAACTTTTTACCATTTTAATTTCAAACATAAAATAACTTGAACTATAAAAACGACACTTTCGTCTGCTTGAGGTTCAGTGTACCGGTACTTCATAATATTAGTAGACATGTGTTATAACTAAAATGACCCATACAGAGAGACCACTAAATAGTTTCCCATAAGGTTACACTATAAGATTTGGTCGTCCTATGATTTAGTTTACATGAATGTTTCCAAAACTACAACAGATTCGCAAAGTGGCACTCTGTGGCAAAACAAAAATGACCAGAAATCAGGGTCTTCGCCAATTGTTCTCTCAGCATTTTAAATCGAAAGTATTCACCCCCAGAATGTATACAAATACCAATGTATTCAACCAAATTAAGAAAAGTACCAACTTCATTAAGGTGCCAACAAATCGCCTTTCAAACGGTGTTTTAAAAGTCATCTTTATTTTAAAATATCTAAATCATTTAACATTTTTGAAAACAAAAACTTATTTTAATTCTATATAGTTTTGGCCAATTAATCTTTGAAAATACAGTTAGCCCGAATCGTCCCTAGACAAACTTGTCCAATCTGCCACATGCTTTTCTCTTAACTGTCCTCTGACCTAGAAAATGACTAAACATAAGACTAAGAAAAAAAAATGTACTTCACAGACATGCGTATCGGGGACATCGACATTGAACATCGTTATTTAAGCCTTAGAAAACAATGCGAACTCTGTAAATAGATCCTTAAAAATACACTCTCACCATTAAAATCTTATCATATTCTTTGAAAGTACACAAATTTTATACCAATTAAATTGAATGACGGAAGACGCATATCTTATCCTTCGATTTACAAGTGCAATGTTAAGAGGTGCAGATTCTGTAATTACCGATATTTGAATTGAAATTCTATTATTAGATGTACAGTTAACGGCGGAACATTCTCTGTTGCTCCTTTGATCATTGCTATGTCACAGATAAAAAATATCGAAACCTCTCATACGGCAAAATACTTTTCCTTTGAACTTTTCGCAAATCAATGGTATAAGGAAATGTGAATTTTACATACTCAAACGTAATTTGCTTTTTCTAACACCGGTTATTTCACTTGTAACACTACCACGCTGCATAAGCGTTCATTTACACCGAACCGGAACTGTTGAACTGCATGAAGAAACCCCGACTTCGGTTCCGTTTAAAGTAAAAGCAATGCCGTTTAACGTAGATAACCCGTCCTCGGTTCCTTTTATAGTAAAAGCAATGCCTTTCAACGTAGATAACCCAACCTCGGTTCCTTTCATAGTTGAAACAATGCCGTTTAACGTAGAAAACCAGAGTCTCCTCGGTTCCTTTTATAGTAAAAACAGTGCCGTTTAACGTAATAAACTAAACCTCGTTCCTTTTACAGAAAAACAATACCGTTTAACGTAGAAAACCTTACCTCGGTTCATTTTACAGTAAAGACAATGCCGTTTAACGTAGAAATTCCGACCTCGGTTCCTTTTACAGTAAAAACAAGACTGTTTAACGTAAAAAAAAACCCGAACTAGTTTCCTTTTACAGGAAAAACAGTGTCGTTTAACGTAGAAAACCCGACCTCGGTTCCTTTTACAGTAAATACAGTGCCGTTTAACGTAGTAAACCAGACCTTGGTTCCTTTAACAGTAAAACAATACCGTTTAACGTAGTTAACCAGACCTCGGTTCCTTTTTTAGTAAAACAATACCGTTTAACGTAGAAAACCCGACATTGTTTCCTTTTATAGTACAGCAATGCTGTTTAACTTAGAAAACCTGACCTCGGTTCCTTTTATAATAAAAACAATGCAGTTTAACGTAGAAAACCTGACCTTGTTTCTTATTATAGTAAAAACAATCAGGTACTAAGTGCATATTCAAGAGAATCATAATCTTGATTTTATTTTTCATGTATTGATATATAAGTTGGGATTATGTTGTATAGAATCGTACGTAGGAATGACGATAATAAGCAAAGTCATCTATATCTTTCGAATACATGTATATATAAAGTAACGACAAACTACGGTATAGAATTTCTATGCTTAATGTATATTGCATTTAAACGCTTAAGGCAGTTTTTCGCTTAAGCTTTATAAACACTTTAACTAGCTTTGTTATGTCGCCGTGTTCTGTTTTCTTTTTTGTCTTTTTTTCCTTTAGATTTGTCTTTCTTGTTTTTCTTGTTTTTTTTCTTTCCGCCTTTCTGTCTGGAATAAAATCTCTTGGAACATTTTTGTTGCGACTTAAAATCTTTTTTCTTCGTGCAGCCTAGAAGTATAAATAATTATAAAACAAACAGTTGATAAAGCAGTAATTTAAAGAGCCGTCTTCAACAAACATAATTATACTACTCAAAGTTTGCTAAATACCAAGTTACCAACATATCATCATGAAGTCTACATTATATATTCAAACTCTTAATTTACCTAGAAAATTCATTACAAAAGAACGTAATTATTGTTCTATATGTTTTATGAATCACTAATAAGGGGTTCTTAGAACGTAAAACTAATAATTGGCGAACAGCAGCAGATATAAACAAACATACTTTTTGTGCTAAGTCAACAATTGGTATAGTTCAACAGTCAATATTGCACGTTCATCAATAAAAATGAAAACTTTCAAAATCTCTCTGTAGTTCAATAAAGTTTAAATCCTTCCTCCCACTAAACCACTCTATAAATATGATAATAATGTGTCATAATTTGTTTTAAACATTTTGCTATATCTCTTAAAATAAAACAAGTAATTTTTTTTAAATTGGAAGAGGGGGTACTTCTGATCCTTTCACACTCTCATATCCATTCTTTATTTGTTTGAGTTTTGAAAAACGAACAGAAAAAAATAAACACACATTAACTGTTGTTTTGAGCTAATAAATAAAATGAAAGTTAAAAATCGATGTTGGGGGTATTTGACAAACCATCATGGTTTCATCAACAAATGACAAGGGGCAAAAACTAAATTAAAATGCTATGAAAAAGTTATGGTTCTTGGTACATAAACCTGAGATAGGTTTAACGGGCTTTACAGAAATGGAGGACAATAACAAAAAATGTGAGGACATAAAGAGAAATTTTGATCCTTCCACATAACTGTATCACACATGGACGCACACACGCAAACATCTTAAAAACAAAGACGACTTACGCTTGGGGAGTACGGTGGTTGTTTCAACAACAACATTCACTGTTGAAGTGGTCTTGATAGGCATGGCTGTCGACTGGAACAATCCTACTTCCGGCTCGGGAGCGGGTCCGACATTTTCAATATTACCGTCTCGGGCGAAGTTTGCGCATGCGCTTTTTGTCCCTTTGTCTTCGCTGTCGTCTTTGTCAGTGACTGAAACAAAATACAAAATACTATATTAATAATTTTTTTTAAATTACAACCTCTCACATGTTAACAAAATAAGAAAAGAACGCTCCTATTAAGAAAAATCGACAAATGACTGGTCATTTATCAGGTTATGAACCTAGTCTGTCCGTTATCAGTAATGGCGTCTATCGACTTGCTACAGTAACGTCAATGTATAAAAAAACATATCACGGTACAACATGTATGAGAGTGTTGAAAAGCTTGACATATTTTTGAAGTAGTGGAGATAACAAAACTAAACTTAATTTGTAGAAAGATATTGAATCGCAAATACTCGTCTTTTGCTATTTAGTTCATGAATACTATGTAAATCAGATAGCAACACGGGGACCTGTGCGGGTCCATTTCTTACCAATCCACTCTCATGCTGTGCTTTTGTTATACTTCGTGAGGGAGGTGTAATTTTCGTGAAATTTTCTTTATGCACAGAGCGCAAATCAAACCCCAGTTATTGAATAAAACCATTGAATTTCTAGTTTTATGAATATATTAATAAAACTGGTTATTTTATGCCCGCTCAGAATTGTCATTTATATTATCTGTGCGAAAGTTGAAACGCAAAAAATTAAATAGTATATCAATAAATTTAAAAAAAATAAATGAGCTGGTCAGAAATCACATAAAATATATTCCATTAATGAAAAAAAATACATCTGAAGCAGAAGACAAATCCCTTCCCGCGAACTGACTCTGTTCCCACAGTGAATTTGAAATACGCCTGTAGGTAGGTATTCTTTTCGTCTTCAAATGTTATGTTTTTTCCGGCATAATTCTCGGCATAGTTGTCGCTGTGTATCACAATCGTCTTTGCTTGAACACCGTCCGGTCCCAGTGCCGCTATAGAGAGCGAGTCACCCTCGCTAAGATCCAAGTCTTGTATGCTAATGATCAGTTTTTGGTGTACCTGGAACGATATATGAAATAAAACATTCCAATGTTTTGGCATGATGAGTAAGACGTTTTAGAGGTTTCAAAATGTATCGAACAATACGTAATGAGTAAAACCCCACCTTTAAGGCCGAGTCGAAAGGCCACGGAAACTTTAAGGTACACGTCCGGGTGGTGTCGGTGTAATCCCATGGATAAAAACTGTGACTTCGAACTATTCCAGACAATCCTTGCTCTGTGGATCTTTCCACAACGGTGTCGGCGTCATTTTCACAAATGTCCAACAAAATGGCTTTGTCTGCAAGATATAACAATTACTTATTTCGAGTAAATCCATCTTAAAAACTTTCGCATATGAAGCAGTTTTTTCCGGGGCTTGGCTGTGAACCCCTTACATGTGGTCAGTACTGTTATCAGTAAAACAACCCGTTAACGATGTCATGCTATGATGATTAAGTTTATCAGGGCTATCCGATCAACCTTATTTGGGGTTGTCCCGGTAAGCTCAGTTGGTTGCGTTGTCGGAATAGCAAATGGACGTTGAAAAAGTGACCTTATAATCGAAGTGGTCTTTATTTTTGGGTGGTCCTTTTAAAGGATTTAACTGTATTTGATTAATGAACTTGGTACTAGGTTGATTGTGGTCTTTAGACTTCTTAGAAATCGATCGATTCTAAGTTTGTTCAAAAGTACCAAATACATGACTGATGTGATATTGAAAGATATGCGATAGAATTCGTCCTATCATTTCATATGAACAGAATTGTGAATGCAATGAATGAATTGTGGTTGATAATGATGATTGGCTGATTGTACTGTCGCTTTCTCTCCATTTGCCTCTCTCTCTCTCTCTCTCTCTCTCTCTCTCTCTCTCTCTCCCTCTCTCTCTCTCTCTCTCTCTCTCTCTCTCTCTCTCTCTCTCTCTCTCTCTCCGTCTCTCTCTTCTCTCTAATATTCTCTCTCTCAATCTCTACCTCCGCCTCTCTCCCTCTCTCCCCCTCACCTTATCACTCTCTACGACCCCTGTGGTTTTGAGTCTCCCCAGTTAAGCTTCCTGAGAAATCTCATTCTGGGCTCGCTTCTCCCAATTTCCTAATGTATGCTTAAGGTCAGATCGATCAATTTTTTGTGGGGACATTTTATGTCCCCTATGATGTTCTATTGCCCTTGTCCACGTTCTATTGCACTAAATGAAACTCATCATATGCAACGATTTATGAAGACAAATCCCCTTCCAGTAGCCTTACAGAATACAATACATTACTTACTTGTTCTTGTAGCACGTGGCTCAAAACACTTGTAACTGACTTGCATGAAGTCCGGAGGAGCGCCTATCATGCTACACTTTTCTCCCTGCGTGATGACCGTGTCAGATGGCCAGTTAATTGTACAATTCGCCTTCCAGAAGCAACTAAACGAGTCTACTAGAACGCTCGCAGTAAGTCCGTTACAACGTTGACCTGAAAACATATAAGCCTCGTTATGGAAAAAAAAATATGTATCGGTTGACATTTTAGCGTGTTAAGTTGTTGCAGTTTTAAGGAAAAATAAAACAACAACATTTTATTGAAGAAAAAACTTTATATTACTTCAATACAAATTCTTAGGAACATCTTAATACTCCTTTATATGAAGCAAATGTGTGTGTGAGAATGCTTTCTAGCACAGGAAACTAAAAAACCAGTGCAGTAGTTTTATGAAATATTATTTTAAATTTATTTCAAAAGTATCCAAATTTAGGAACTACTCTTGTAGCAGGCCAATCATTTACCCAGTGCTGGTGTCTAAAATAATTCGCAAAGGAGAACATCGGATCTTTACGCTGTAGAAAAGGCTAGATGTCTATAAGTCCGATGATGAAGACGGGAAATATAATGCTTGACAGTCACGTGACATATCATATAATTTAAATTTAAAAACGTATTATTGTGACCAAAATGCTGTTTTAAGTTTTCTATCGTCATTGTAATTTTTTGAGAATTGCTCACATGAAAAATATTAAACTTTTTCATGCTGCATTCTATAAATAGTGTATCACATGACTGTCTACTTATCCTTTAACAAGTATAAAATGGCCAGGGTATTTTTATGTACGAGACAGATTATACAAACCTGCAGGTGTGTTACAGCTCCCGTTACCAAGTGAGACCGATACGTCAAAGATTTCTCCCCCATTATTACCACAGTTTAATTTAGCTGTCTTTTTGGCGTCATTTTTATCCACACAGCTCCTCTGAATCTGCTCAGCCGCTGACGAAAGAAACAAGACTGCGACGTAAACTACAACGACAAAGTACATATTTTATCTGTAAAGTATGTTATCGATAACTTGATAGTCACGTGACATACAATTTAAATATTGATTTTATCATCAGCTAGATCTAAAACTTCCGAAATTCTATTTACACCCACACACAAAAATTAAGAAACACAAAACATTAATATAACATCCCACATGAGTAAAATATTACTGGCAGTTTTATTAAGCCTCATTTTTTGTTGACAGTGCAATGCCGACCGTCATGGTACTAAAAATTTAAATATCGTTTTTGTTTTTACTTTTTCGAACATATCTTGCAATTTGATAAATATTTTCTCAATGGTCAAGCTGTATTATCTGTCCTTAATTGTTGGGGTCTAAATTTATAACGCTCGAAGTTTTTTGCAAAATTGTTACACAAACGCCAAAAATTAGAACGGTAATGGGTGGGGAGGCAGGCGGGGGAATAGTGGCAGGCAGATGTAGGCGGGTGTGTCCGTACCATTAGTTTAACCGTTGGAGAACTTTTGGCCTTCAAATCAAGCCAAAATATTTTGCGTTGTTCATGTTTTTCATTTTAGAGTGATTTCATAGCATTTTAAAACAAAATGATTCTTTTTTTGATATTTGTAGATTTTACAAACAACAACAAAAACAAAATAATTGCAAAACTCAAAAAACTTTCCCTACAAATAATTACCATAAATCAGTGAACATTCTTCAAATTATAAATGAAAGTGCTTACCTATTAACAGCCAAGAAATGAGATATTTCATGTTTTTAATCTCCTACACAACACCGCTGTACCAGATTGCAGAAAACCAGTATACTTTGATTTCAATTTTGGGAATTGATCCATAAAACATAAGCTAATTGTGCCAAGGTCGAAAGCAATCTGGTTTCTCTGCGCTATTTATTTAAAGTGCACGCAAATTTGTAGCAACATGAGTAATTGTTGAAATAAAATACAAATTTTTATATTCCTTAAAAAAAAGCATATTTACATAATATACAGACTGAAACACAATTTACAAATAAGTAAATAACCAAACAACAACGGCAATCAGCCAGTCGGCCACAGCCAGCCAGCTAACAAATCAAAGCAAATCAAATCAAATCAAATCAATCAATCAATAATATGCGGGAAACAATTAACATTTACAACTAATTATGCAACTAAATTTAGAATTAACAATGTTATTCTGTTATATGTTGCAACTAGGCAATAAGTGTACTATGTTACAAATAAGTTAACTCTTTGACATCGATCGATTTATCTTCTGAAATGTATCCAATCTGCGAAACGAAAAAAAAAAGATATGAAGTGGATCAAAAGCAAATCCGTCGAAAAGATCAACTGCTCCATAATGAGAAAGTCTAAGCTTAGTTTGGCAATCCTGCAAATAGATATATTTTTGGTTTGTGTTGACCCCACTGAAGACCTGGTTCAAAGATTCTTAACATTTTCTGTTAAAAAATTATTTTAAATCTTGCATATGAATATTCGGTGGTATCGTTTAGTTTTGCGTGGAAGAATGTTCGCGCATGCGTTTAAAATATAAATGTCATTTTCGCACGGATATAAATTCGCGCAGATTTACTCATTCTTCTAAGAAATGTAAGATAAGCTTTTTCATGCTTAAATTTTGATCGGGTGAAATTTCGCGTTTTATTTCTTTGCGCAAAATAATCGAAAATTTTACGGCACCACTTACAGTAAGAATAAAGGTAATGATTTATTGTTTTGCTATAAAGGTAACACTTTGCTTAAAGATAACAACTATGTAACTGTATTTAAAGTAACTGTTCCGACGGTTAACACGGTATGTACCCAGATAATGAGAATCGTGGATAATGATAGGTTGTGAGAATAATGATAGATCTCCAGATCGGAGAAAACAGCATAGAGAGGTTAGTTATTGTATAAATTTCATGTTATTGTGATCTAATACTAATCTTTTGCGATAGATAACAATCAAGTGATGTCCTACCCTTCCTGTGATTCCCATACATTTAGAATCGGTCGTCAGATAAAGTAAAAAACAGGAAAATGATCACGCAATATCCCAGATTTCTACAAAAAACTACATATTATACCCATTAAAATATATTTAAACGTGTTTTTTTTGTACACGACACTGCTGTTATTAAAGCCCAAACATCGACAATCAATATGCCACCCCGCTTAAGCCAGTATTATATGTATATTCCTTAACAACATCTTTTTTCCGAGGAACCAGGAGCAAATTGGGTAATGGGGATTCGCTCGGTTGATAATGGGAAATTCAAATATTCATGAAATGGATAATGGCGGAGTTTACGTGTTGCTCCTAATTTAAATGTTCAGATAAAATATTTTATTTTAATGACTCTTGTATATAATCCTTTTTTTTTTGCTATCTACTATGATCATTACAAAACATCTGTATATTTTCATTGTATTTATGACCTGTTTTGTCGTAGCTTTAATAAAATTAAAGCGTTACAATGACAAATGGTATTGTACGGTGATCCGTTTAGGCTATCGTTGTTCAGCCCTGTCTCCGGCGAGAACACGAAACAATGATGCGAAATCGCTTAAACACGAGAACTTTGATGTGTAGTATCTTCTAACACAATTTTCAAATCTGTGTTTCATCTATACAGAATACTTACTTTTTCATGCTTTTATATACAACTGTAAAACGCAGATTTTGTCTTAAAGAAAATATTTCAGGTGTCATCATACATTTCACAGCGCAAACAAAGGTATAAAAATATGAAAAAAAATATAATATAGACTGTAGAAGACTTGTAAACAAAGAATGAAACATGTTACATTCTTACAAGATCAATGTAGGAGTAAATTTACATTTAAATAGAAAGTTGTTAAGTGTTACTCACACAACAAATTTCTCTCACACCAGATCATTACATGAACTAATAAGACTAAAATTTCTGCGAAATTCGCTTTTTTATTACTCAGTTATAGGTTTTGCATATTGCCACAACTAATTCATGCTACTTAATTGATACAGTAACTACCCAATTGGCCAAGGACGCCACTCTTATGTATGACGGTTGGCTCCCATTACGTGAATACGTAGGATATCTTAGACCATAATAGTTATAGTAATTAACTTATGTATTTATCACCGCCAAATAAAGGTTCGCTTAACCCGGGTGTTAAGAGGCTTTGGATTAGTTCTTACTGGATCCCTTCGGGACAGAACGAAATAAGGCTATTTCAGGAGATCATTAAGATACATGGGTCATTTATCTTGTCAGTAGCGCTGGTGGTATCGTTTCATAAAGATAGCAGTTTGCAGAAAGAGATGGAACATGCAAAAAAGCAAAGAATAAATAGTATTTAGGTCGAAACAAGAGAAACTTTACCATTATCCAGCCACGAATTTATATTATCCATTGACTTTTTCTAGGCGAATCCCCATTATCCAATTTGCTTCAGGTGCCTCAGAAAAAAAGACGTTTGTTAAGGAATATACTCATAATACTGGCTAAAGCGGGGTGGCATATTGATTGTCGATGTTTGGGCTTTGATAACAGCAGTGTCGTTTACAAAGAACACGTTTAAATATATTTTTAATGGGCATAATATGTCGTTTTTTTGTAGAAATCTGGATTGTTGCGTGATCATTTTCCTGTTTTTTTTTACTTTATCTGGCGGCCGATTCCAAATGTATGGGTATTAGAGGAAGGGTAATACATCGCTTGATTGTTATCTATCGCAAAAGAGAAGTGTAAGATCACAATAACACGAAATTCATACAATAACTAACCTCCCCATAGGTCTGTGAAGTTGGCTCTACGCCCTACGTTCTACGTCCTCCATACAAATCTATTTCTACGTTCTCCATACAACAGTCCTACGTCCTACTTTCATTTCTACTGTCGAACCAGCCCTACGTCCTACATTCATTTCTACGGTCGACCCAGCCCTACTTCCTACGTTCATCCCTACCGTCGACCCAGCCCTACGTTCTACGTTCATTTCTACAGTCGACCCAGCCCTCCGTCCAACGTTCATCCCTACCGTCGAACCAGCCCTACGTCCTACATTCATTTCTACTGTCGACCCAGCCCTACGTCCTACGTTCATCCCTACAGTCGACCCAGCCCTACGTCCTACATTCATTTATACGGTCAACCCAGCCCTACGTTCTACGTTCATTTCTACAGTCGACCTAGTCTTATGTCTTGCATTCATTTCTACGGTCGACCCTGTCCTACGTCCTACGTTCATTTCTACGGTCGACCCAGCCCTCCGTCCAACGTTCATCCCTACCGTCGTACCAGCCCTACGTTCTACGTTCATTTCTACAGTCGACAAAATCATATGTCCATGCATTTATCCCTTCCGTCGACCCAGTCCTACGTCCTACGTTCATCCATACCGTCGACCCAGCCATACGTCCTACGTTCATTTCTACAGTCGACCTAGTCTTATGTCTTGCATTTATTTCTACGGTCGACCAAGTCCTACGTCCTGCGTTCATTTCTACGGCCGACCCAGCACTCCGTCCAACGTTCATCCCTACCGTCGACCCAGCCCTACGTTCTACGTTCATTTCTACAGTCGACAAAATCATATGTCCATGCATTTATCCCTTCGGTCGACCCAGTCCTACGTCCTACGTTCATCCCTACCGTCGACCCAGCCCTACGTCCTACGTTCATTTCTACAGTAGACGTTATCTTATGTCTTGCATTCATTTCTACGGTCGACCCAGCCCTACGTTCTACGTTCATCCCTACAGTCGACCAAGCCCTACGTCCTACATTCATTTCTACGGTCGACCCAGCCCTACGTCCTTTCATCCCTATAGTCAACCCAGCCCTACGTCCTACATTCATTTCTACGGTCGACCCAGCCCTACGTCCTACGTTCATCCCTACAGTCGACCCAGCCCTATGTCCTACGTTCATTTCTACCATCGACCCAGCCCTCCGTCCAAGGTTCATCCCTACCGTCGACCCAGCCCTACGTCCTTCATTCATTTCTACGGTCGACCCAGCCCTACGTTCATCCCTACAGTCGACCCAGCCCTACATCCTACGTTCATTTCTACAGTAGACGTATACTTATGTCTTGCATTCATTTCTAAGGTCGACCAAGCCCTACGTCCTACGTTTATCCCTACAGTCAACCCAGCGCTACGTCCTACATTCATTTCTACGGTCGACCCAGCCCTACGTCCTACGTTAATCCCTACAGTCGACCCAGCCCTATGTCCTACGTTCATTTCTACCGTTGACCCAGCCCTCCGTCCAAGGTTCATCCCTATCGTCGACCCAGCCCTACGTCCTACATTCATTTCTACGGTCGACCCAGCCCTACGTTCATCCCTACAGTCGACCCAGCCCTACGTCCTACGTTCCTTTCTACAGTAGACGTATTCTTATGTCTTGCATTCATTTCTAAGGTCGACCAAGCCCTACGTCCTACGTTTATCCCTACAGTCGACCCAGCCCTACGTCCTACGTTCATCCCTACCGTCGACCCACCATACGTCCTACGTTCATTTCTACAGTCGACCCAGCCCTCCGTCCAACGTTCATCCCTACCGTCGACCCAGCCCTGCGTCCTACATTCATTTCTACTGTCGACCCAGCCCTACGTCCTACGTTCATCCCTACAGTCGACCCAGCCCTACGTCCTACATTCATTTCTACGGTCGACCCAGCCCTACGTTCTACGTTCATTTTTACAGTCGACCTAGTCTTATGTCTTGCATTCATTTCTACGGTCGACCTAGTCCTACGTCCTACGTTCATTTCTACGGTCGACCCAGCCCTCCGTCTAACGTTCATCCCTACCGTCGACCAAGCCCTACATCCTACGTTCATTTCTACAGTCGACCTAGTCTTATGTCTTGCATTTATTTCTACGGTCGACCCAGCCCTATGTCCTACGTTCATTTCTACCTTCGACCCAGCCCTCCGTCCAAAGTACATCCCTACCGTCGACCCAGCCCTACGTCCTAAGTTCATGCCTACCGTCGACCCAGCCCTACATCCTACGTTCATTTCTACAGCCGACCTAGTCTTATGTCTTGCATTTATTTCTACGGTCGACCCAGCCCTATGTCCTACGTTCATTTCTACCTTCGACCCAGCCCTCCGTCCAAAGTTCATCCCTACCGTCGACCCAGCCCTACGTCCTACATTCATTTCTACGGTCGACCCAGCACTACGTTCATCCCTACAGTCGACCCAGCCCTACGTCCTACGTTCATTTCTACAGTAGACGTATTCTTATGTCTTGCATTCATTTCTAAGGTCGACCAAACCCTACGTCCTACGTTTATCCCTACAGTCGACCCAGCCGTACGTCCTACATTCATTTCTACGGTCGACCCAGCCCTACGTTCTACGTTCATTTCTACAGTCGACAAAATCATATGTCCATGGATTTATCCCTTTGGTCGACCCAGTCCTACGTCCTACGTTCATCCCTACCGTCGACCCAGCCCTACGTCCTACGTTCATTTCTACAGTCGACCGAGTCTTATGTCTTGCATTAATTTCTACGGTCGACCCAGTCCTACGTTCTACGTTTATTTCTACGGTCGACCCAGCCCTCCGTCCAACGTTCATCCCTACCGTCGACCCAGCCCTACGATCTACGTTCATTTCTACAGTCGACAAAATCATATGTCCATGCATTTATACATTCGGTCGACCCAGTCCTACGTCCTACGTTCATCCCTACCGTCGAGCCAGCCGTACGTCCTACGTTCATTTCTAAAGTCGACCTAGTCTTATGTCTTTTATTCCTTTCTACGGTCGACCCAGTCCTACGTCCTTCGTTAATTTCTACAGTCGACCCAGCACTCCGTCCAACGTTCATCCCTACCGTCGACCCAGCCCTACGTTCTACGTTCATTTCTACAGTCGACAAAATCATATGTCCATGCATTTATCCCTTCGGTCGACCCAGTCCTACGTCCTACGTTCATCCCTACCGTCGACCCAGCCATACGTCCTACGTTTATTTCTACAGTAGACGTATTCTTATGTCTTGCATTCATTTCTACGGTCGACCCAGCCCTACGTCCTACGTTCATCCCTACAGTCGACCCAGCCCTACGTCCTACATTCATTTCTACGGTCGACCCAGCCCTACGTCCTACGTTCATCCCTATAGTCAACCCAGCCCTACGTCCTACATTCATTTCTACGGTAGACCCAGCCCTACGTCCTATGTTCATCCCTACAGTCGACCCAGCCCTATGTCCTACGTTCATTTCTACCGTCGACCCAGCCCTCCGTCCAAGGTTCATCCCTACCGTCGACCCAGCCTTACGTCCTACATTCATTTCTACGGTCGACCCAGCCCTACGTTCATCCCTACAGTCAACAAAGCCCTATGTCCTACGTTCATTTCTACAGTAGACGTATTTTATGTCTTGCATTCATTTCTAAGGTCGACCCAGCCCTACGTCCTACGTTTATCCCTACAGTCGACCCAGCCCTACGTCCTACATTCAATTCTACGGTCGACCCAGCCCTACGTCCTACGTTCATCCCTACAGTCAACGCAGCACTACGTCCTACATTCATTTCAACGGTCGACCCAGTCTTACGTTCATCCCTACAGTCGACCCAGCCCTACGTCCTTTATTCTTATCTACGGTCGACCCAGCCCTACGTTCTACGTTCATTTCTACAGTCGACAAAATCATATGTCCATGCATTTATCCCTTTGGTCGACCCAGTCCTACGTCCTACGTTCACCCCTACCGTCGACCCAGCCCTACGTCCTACGTTCATTTCTACAGTCGACCTAGTCTTATGTCTTGCATTTATTTCTACGGTCGACCAAGTCCTACGTCCTGCGTTCATTTCTACGGTCGACCCAGCACTCCGTCCAACGTTCATCCCTACCGTCGACCCAGCCCTACGTTCTACGTTCATTTCTACAGTCGACAAAATCATATGTCCATGCATTTATCCCTTCGGTCGACCCAGTCCTACGTCCTACGTTCATCCCTACCGTCGACCCAGCCCTACGTCCTACGTTCATTTCTACAGTAGACGTAATCTTATGTCTTGCATTCATTTCTACGGTCGACCCAGCCCTACGTCCTACGTTCATCCCTACAGTCGACCAAGCCCTACGTCCTACATTCATTTCTACGGTCGACCCAGCCCTACGTCCTTTCATCCCTATAGTCAACCCAGCCCTACGTCCTACATTCATTTCTACGGTCGACCCAGCCCTACGTCCTACGTTCATCCCTACAGTCGACCCAGCCCTATGTCCTACGTTCATTTCTACCATCGACCCAGCCCTCCGTCCAAGGTTCATCCCTACCGTCGACCCAGCCCTACGTCCTTCATTCATTTCTACGGTCGACCCAGCCCTACGTTCATCCCTACAGTCGACCCAGCCCTACATCCTACGTTCATTTCTACAGTAGACGTATACTTATGTCTTGCATTCATTTCTAAGGTCGACCCAGCCCTACGTCCTACGTTTATCCCTACAGTCAACCCAGCGCTACGTCCTACATTCATTTCTACGGTCGACCCAGCCCTACGTCCTACGTTAATCCCTACAGTCGACCCAGCCCTATGTCCTACGTTCATTTCTACCGTTGACCCAGCCCTCCGTCCAAGGTTCATCCCTATCGTCGACCCAGCCCTACGTCCTACATTCATTTCTACGGTCGACCCAGCCCTACGTTCATCCCTACAGTCGACCCAGCCCTACGTCCTACGTTCCTTTCTACAGTAGACGTATTCTTATGTCTTGCATTCATTTCTAAGGTCGACCAAGCCCTACGTCCTACGTTTATCCCTACAGTCGACCCAGCCCTACATCCTACGTTCATCCCTACCGTCGACCCAGCCCTACGTCCTACGTTCATTTCTACAGTCGACCCAGCCCTCCGTCCAACGTTCAACCCTACCGTCGACCCAGCCCTGCGTCCTACATTCATTTCTACTGTCGACCCAGCCCTACGTCCTACGTTCATCCCTACAGTCGACCCAGCCCTACGTCCTACATTCATTTCTACGGTCGACCCAGCCCTACGTTCTACGTTCATTTTTACAGTCGACCTAGTCTTATGTCTTGCATTCATTTCTACGGTCGACCTAGTCCTACGTCCTACGTTCATTTCTACGGTCGACCCAGCCCTCCGTCTAACGTTCATCCCTACCGTCGACCAAGCCCTACATCCTACGTTCATTTCTACAGTCGACCTAGTCTTATGTCTTGCATTTATTTCTACGGTCGACCCAGCCCTATGTCCTACGTTCATTTCTACCTTCGACCCAGCCCTCCGTCCAAAGTACTTCCCTACCGTCGACCCAGCCCTACGTCCTAAGTTCATGCCTACCGTCGACCCAGCCCTACATCCTACGTTCATTTCTACAGTCGACCTAGTCTTATGTCTTGCATTTATTTCTACGGTCGACCCAGCCCTATGTCCTACGTTCATTTCTACCTTCGACCCAGCCCTCCGTCCAAAGTTCATCCCTACCGTCGACCCAGCCCTACGTCCTACATTCATTTCTACGGTCGACCCAGCACTACGTTCATCCCTACAGTCGACCCAGCCCTACGTCCTACGTTCATTTCTACAGTAGACGTATTCTTATGTCTTGCATTCATTTCTAAGGTCGACCAAACCCTACGTCCTACGTTTATCCCTACAGTCGACCCAGCCGTACGTCCTACATTCATTTCTACGGTCGACCCAGCCCTACGTTCTACGTTCATTTCTACAGTCGACAAAATCATATGTCCATGGATTTATCCCTTTGGTCGACCCAGTCCTACGTCCTACGTTCATCCCTACCGTCGACCCAGCCCTACGTCCTACGTTCATTTCTACAGTCGACCGAGTCTTATGTCTTGCATTAATTTCTACGGTCGACCCAGTCCTACGTTCTACGTTTATTTCTACGGTCGACCCAGCCCTCCGTCCAACGTTCATCCCTACCGTCGACCCAGCCCTACGATCTACGGTCATTTCTACAGTCGACAAAATCATATGTCCATGCGTTTATCCCTTCGGTCGACACAGTCCTACGTCCTACGTTCATCCCTACCGTCGACCCAGCCCTACGTCCTACGTTCATTTCTACAGTAGACGTATTCTTATGTCTTGCATTCATTTCTACGGTCGACCCAGCCCTACGTCCTACGTTCGTTTCTACAGTAGACGTATTCATATGTCTTGTATTCATTTCTACGGTCAACCCAGCCCTACGTCCTACGTTTATCCCTACCGTCGACCCAGCCCTACGTCCTACATTCATTTCTACGGTCGACCCAGCCCTACGTCCTACGTTCATCCCTACAGTCAACGCAGCCCTAAGTCCTACATTCATTTCAACGGTCGACCCAGTCCTACGTTCATCCCTACAGTCGACCCAGCCCTACGTCCTACATTCATTTCTACGGTCGACCCAGCCCTACGTTCTACGTTCATTTCTACAGTCGACAAAATTATATGTCCATGCATTTATGCCTTTGGTCGACCAAGTCCTACGTCCTACGTTCATCCCTACCGTCGACCCAGCCCTACGTCCTACGTTCATTTCTACAGTCGACCGATTCTTATGTCTTGCATTCATTTCTACGGTCGACCCAGTCCTACGTCCTACGTTCATTTCTACGGTCGACCCAGCCCTCCGTCCAACGTTCATCCCTACCGTCGACCCAGCCCTACGTTCTAAGTTCATTTCTACAGTCGACCTAGTCTTATGTCTTGCATTTATTTCTACGGTCGACCCAGTCCTACGTCCTACGTTCATTTCTACAGTCGACTCAGCACTCCGTCCAACGTTCATCCCTACCGTCGACCCAGCCCTACGTTCAACGTTCATTTCTACAGTCGACAAAATCATATGTCCATGCATTTATCCCTTCGGTCGACCCAGTTCTAAGTCCTACGTTCATCCCTATCGTCGACCCAGCCCTACGTCCTACGTTCATTTCTACAGTAGACGTTTTCTTATGTCTTGCATTCATTTCTACGGTCGACCCAGCCCTACGTCCTACGTTCATTTCTACAGTAGACGTATTCATATGTCTTGTATTCATTTCTACGGTCGACCCAGACCTACGTCCTACGTTTATCCCTACAGTCGACCCAGCCCTACGTCCTACATTCATTTCTAAGGTTGACCGAGCCCTACGTCCTACGTTAATCCCTACAGTCAACGCAGCCCTACGTTCTACGATCATTTCTACAGTCGACAAAATCATATGTCCATGCATTTATCCCTTTGGTCGACCCAGTCCTACGTCCTACGTTCATCCCTACCGTCGACCCAGCCCTACGTCCTACGTTCATTTCTACAGTCGACCGAGTCTTATGTCTTGCATTAATTTCTACGGTCGACCCAGTCCTACGTCCTACGTTAATTTCTACGGTCGACCCAGCCCTCCGTCCAACGTTCATCCCTACCGTCGACCCAGCCCTACGTTCTACGTTCATTTCTACAGTCGACAAAATCATATGTCCATGCATTTATACATTCGGTCGACCCAGTCCTACGTCCTACGTTCATCCCTACCGTCGAGCCAGCCCTACGTCCTACGTTCATTTCTACAGTCGACCTAGTCTTATGTCTTTTATTTATTTCTACGGTCGACCCAGTCCTACGTCCTACGTTAATTTCTACAGTCGACCCCGCACTCCGTCCAACGTTCATCCCTACCGTCGACCCAGCCCTACGTTCTACGTTCATTTCTACAGTCGAAAAAAACATATGTCCATGCATTTATCCCTTCGGTCGACGCAGTCCTAGGTCCTACGTTCATCCCTACCGTCGACCCAGCCCTACGTCCTACGTTTATTTCTACAGTAGACGTATTCTTATGTCTTGCATTCATTTCTACGGTCGACCCAGCCCTACGTCCTACGTTCATCCCTACAGTCGACCCAGCCCTACGTCCTACATTCATTTCTACGGTCGACCCAGCCCTACGTCCTACGTTCATCCCTATAGTCAACCCAGCCCTACGTCCTACATTCATTTCTACGGTAGACCCAGCCCTACGTCCTATGTTCATCCCTACAGTCGACCCAGCCCTATGTCCTACGTTTATTTCTACCGTCGACCCAGCCCTCCGTCCAAGGTTCATCCCTACCATCGACCCAGCCCTACGTCCTACATTCATTTCTACGGTCGACCCAGCCCTACGTTCATCCCTACAGTCAACCCAGCCCTACGTCCTACGTTCATTTCTACAGTAGACGTATTCTTATGTCTTGCATTCATTTCTAAGGTCGACCCAGCCCTACGTCCTACGTTTATCCCTACAGTCGACCCAGCCCTACGTCCTACATTCATTTCTACGGTCGACCCAGTCCTACGCCCTACGTTCATCCCTACAGTCAACGCAGCCCTACGTCCTACATTCATTTCAACGGTCGACCCAGTCTTACGTTCATCCCTACAGTCGACCCAGCCCTACGTCCTACATTCATTTCTACGGTCGACCCAGCCCTACGTTCCACGTTCATTTCTACAGTCGACAAAATCATATGTCCATGCATTTATCCCTTTGGTCGACCCAGTCCTACGTCCTACGTTCACCCCTACCGTCGACCCAGCCCTACGTCCTACGTTCATTTCTACAGTCGACCTAGTTTTATGTCTTGCATTCGTTACTACGGTCGACCCAGTCCTACGTCCTACGTTCATTTCTACGGTCGACCCAGCCCTCCGTCCAACGTTCATCCCTACCGTCGACCAAGCCCTACGTCCTACGTTCATTTCTACAGTCGACCTAGTCTTATGTCTTGCATTCATTTCTACGCTCGACCCAGTCCTACGTCCTACGTTCATATCTACGGTCGAACCAGCCCTCCGTCCAACGTTCATCCCTACCGTCGACCCAGTCCTACGTTCTACGTTCATTTCTACAGTCGACAAAATCATATGTCCATGAATTTATCCATTCGGTCGACCCAGTCCTACGTCCTACGTTCATCCCTACCGTCGAGCCAGCCCTACGTCCTACGTTTATTTCTACAGTCGACCTAGTCTTATGTCTTGCATTTATTTCTACGGTCGACCCAGTCCTACGTCATACGTTCATTTCTACGGTCGACCCAGCCCTCCGTCCAACGTTCATCCCTACCGTCGACCAAGCCCTACGTCCTACGTTCATTTCTACAGTCGACCTAGTCTTATGTCTTGCATTCATTTCTACGCTCGACCCAGTCCTACGTCCTACGTTCATATCTACGGTCGAACCAGCCCTCCGTCCAACGTTCATCCCTACCGTCGACCCAGTCCTACGTTCTACGTTCATTTCTACAGTCGACAAAATCATATGTCCATGAATTTATCCATTCGGTCGACCCAGTCCTACGTCCTACGTTCATCCCTACGGTCGACCCAGCCCTATGTCCTACGTTCATTTCTACAGAAGACGTATTCTTATGTCTTGCATTCATTTCTACGGTCGACCCAGCCCTACGTCCTACGTTCATTTCTACAGTCGACCTTGTCTTATGTCTTGCATTTATTTCTACGGTCGACCCAGTCCTACGTCCTACGTTCATTTCTATAGTCGACCCAGTCCTACGTTCTACGTTCATTTCTACGGTCGACAAAATCATATGTCCATGCATTTATCCTTTCGGTCGACCCAGTCCTACGTCCTACGTTCTTCCCTACCGTCGACCCAGCCCTACGTCCTACGTTCATTTCTACAGTAGACGTATTCTTATGCCTTGCATTCATTTCTACGGTCGACCCAGCCCTACGTCCTACGTTCATCCCTACAGTCGACCCAGCCCTACGTCCTACATTCATTTCTACGGTCAACCCAGCCCTACGTCCTACGTTCATCCCTACAGTCGACCCAGTCCTACGTCCTACATTCATTTCTACAGTAGACGTATTCTTACGTCTTGCATTCATTTCTACGGTCGACCCAGCCCTACGTTCTACGTTCATTTCTACAGTCGACAAAATCATATGTCCATGCATTAATCCCATCGGTCGACCCAGTCCTACGTCCTACGTTCATCCCTACCGTCGACCCAGCCCTACGTCCTACGTTCATTTCTACAGTAGACGTATTCTTACGTCTTGCATTCATTTCTACGGTCGACCCAGCCCTACGTCCTACGTTCATTTCTACGGTCGACCCAGCCCTCCGTCCAACCCTACCGTCGACCCAGCCCTACGTTCTACGTTCATTTCTACGGTAGACCGAGCCCTCCGTCATACATTCATCCCTACTGTCGACCCAGCCCTACGTCCTATGTTCATTTCTACAGTCGACCTAGTCCTATTTCCTGCCTTCATCCTATGTTTATTTCTTCGGTCGACGCATTCCTACGTCATATGTTCATTTCATCGGTCGACCTAGTTAGTATAGAATTATTAGAACCCGAAACTGAAATTGAAGCAAAAGTATAAATCTTCATGTGAAAAAATACTTTCACAATACTATAATATTCACATGTTTTAACATACCACAACATTATTATAGTACTTAAGTATGACCACTCAATGGAAATGATTCATTGTGTTGTTAACATTACGTGATAGGGGTAACTAGAAACGTAATAACCCATAATCGATCTCGATGACCCACATTTTTATTCGTCAAACATTTTCAAAATAAAAGTCTAAGTGTGACATCGACATTTGTCAAATTGAGGTATGGTCATGGTTCATACACGTGACACTCCATCTCGTGTCAATAGTACAACTAGAATGTTGTGTTCTGCGGAACACATGTGTCGCCTCATAGGCGTAGTCAATGGGGCGGCAGAGGCGGCGGCCGCCGCCCCAATATTTCGACTAGCCGCCGTTATATTTTAGTCTCGTCGCTCCAAACATTTTTGTGTCGCCTCAAGTTAAGGCTTCGCTGATGACAGGCATCAGTTTGCTGCGCGGGACAGGGGATTAACGACTGCAAATGTCCGCAGGGTGTTAATAGCACTTTTTGTTATTGTGTTTTGATTGCAAAAGGATGCTGTCTGGGAAATACGAATTCGATTTTGTTTATTGTATTTATCTAATATCATATTAAAATGATGATTGGTAACATGTTATCTTTAAGAGCGGATCATTAGCGGAGTGGTTCGCGCGTTTGGTTTGATTCCAGGTATCGCTGGTTTGATCCCCTGCTGTAGCGCCGGGAAATGTCGCATCACCGGGAAACGTCATAATCTACGGAAAATGTCGCACCGTCGCCGGGAAATGTCGCAATCTGCTGAAAACGTCGTAAACTCCACTGCCGGTATATGTCGCATTGTTGACGGGAAATGTCGCAAAAAAAAATTCGCTGCCGGTATATATCGCAACATCGACGGGAAATGTCGCAATTATTATTAATATTGCATTTTGATGATTTTGAAGTTATATGCTATTATAACGATTTTTTTAATTAAAATGTAAACTCGTTGGTTTTAAATGTTTGTAAAATGTTTATTGATCGTGTGATTTGGATTTTTTGTTTGATTGAATTTGGGAAATCATAAGTAGCGGATCCAAGATCTCAGATTAGAGGGGGTGTGGATTTCTGGTTAGAGGGACGTTAACAATAAATAACCTTTTTTCAACCAGAGACACTAGTATGCTTGCAAAGTCAAAGATTGTTCTACTTGAAATAGATGTTGTGCTTTAATTTTATGTAAAAATAGGGTTTTAAATGGAAATTATGATATAAAACGTTATAAGTGTTTGTCATCAAGGTTGGAAAGTCCGTCACTTTTAGTGGGGGGGGGGGGGGGGGGTGCGTGCGCCGGGTGCGCCCTGGGCCTCTGAATTCGCTAGTGATCATCCGCACTTGTATAAGATATTAATCAATATTATACCTCTTGTTGCCATATCTCCATATGCAGAAATTCAAATTTCCTTTCGTGTCTTTTTCCTTTTTTTACGGGCTTCGTGGACAAGGCATACACATAATGTCATGGCTTTCCTTGAATCTGTAAAGTCAGTTTGATGTCTTCATAAATGGCCATAAAATGAATAAGATTAATATGTATAGAAAATCTAGCCCTTTTTTCATCTTGGAATACCCAAAGTAATATATTTTTTCTACATAAAAAAAACACTTAATAGTCCGAACGGCTACCGGTAGCTTTAATTCTAGTGCATGTACAATACAATACAATACAATACTTGTACATATACTTGTATTTTTTATTTTATCGAAAATTCAAGAATATGAACAGTTTATGAACAGTTTTAGTTTAGCACTTTGATTTCATAAAATTTTGAAAGGTTCGTGAAATACAAGTGTGGACAGAAATGAAGTAAGGTGATTTCCCCGCTAATAATTGACTGAACATTCGTTAAATGAGGGTGAAACCCCCTTTTGGTACGCAGTATTCAGGCATGTCTTAGGCCGTACGCAGTACGCAAATGGTCGGTACACAGTACGAAAAAACTTCTGTCGTTTAGTACGCAGAACTTGAAAAGCAATATAAAAGCATAAAATTCGTGTAATATCTGAAGGAATTTGAAATTGTCATGAAACAAGCAAGTTTTGTGTTGTGCAGTACTCGGGATCAAAATTAGAGAGCACGCAGTACGCAATGGGGGAAGGGGTTACACCCTCTTAAATTCCGTAACAGCTCAAAAAACATCGGGACCTTGATATAATAAATAATATAGTCAACTGTTACAACTTGCGTATAAGAAAAAAATCAAGTAGCCTGTTAGTTGTAGCCTTTAGATCCCCCCAAGTAATTTTTTTCTGGGCCCGTCACTGTCATGCATGTATTGATGCATCATTATTTTGCTTAATCAATACATGTATATCGTTAATGGTTAATCATTGATTTGATCATTGTTTTAATCAAGCAACTGTGATTTTACCATAACAGAGTTTGTAATAAACTAACTCCCCGTTCACACAAAGTGACGACTGTACGACGACTATCCCGATCATACCACGATCTGAAAAAAAATATGGATCGAGGCTGATCGGCGTCGGTCAGGGTCAAAGTCGAGCATTTTGGCAGTTGATGGTCTTTACTACGATACTATGTCTTATACGCTGCTACCCAGCTTCTACTACGATGTTACACAGACTACAGCTGTCCATCTACTGAGTTTATTGCGTTTACGGTACGCCTCTACTACGACATTCAAGATCATACTACGACGCTACGAAGTCCTAGACGACTGTACAACGATACCACTACAGTGGTGCTGATCATACTAGGATTCTACTACGCTTCTAATATGATTAAGCGATTATGTGCATATCTTTTGGGTTTCTGAAACGTACGAGGGGTGTTCAATATATAATGAGACTGTGTTCATATCTTTTATTTGAAACATTTAACGGTTATATACAGTACATATAAACAAAGTTCATTCATGTCTGAATACAATCAGAAAATATTTTAAAAAATCCACAAGCAGTTTTAAAGTTACAGCATTTATAACAAGGTCATGTTTGCATCATCGCCATCGGGAGCAAATATGTCGCGACGTCAGCGACGTCGTTCGGATTGTAAACGTCGCTATAATGTTTTATCTCATTCATGGCTTTTTCAAAATAAGCTCCCGAATGCAGAACACATCCTTGGTGGCGTGCAGCCCACAAATGAATGACTTATTTACTGATAAAAAATAATGATAAATGTCTAAAAAACTAAAAAAATGAATTCTTATTTTTCATTATGATTTTTATATACTAGATACATAAACGCCGATAAACTTAAATTTCTCAACCTCTATAGGAATTATTCAACACTTTTATTTATTGAATATTTAATTAACTTTTCTCATGCTTAAATCTTTTGTCAGTATGCGATGTGCAGTTCCTACGCTTACTTCAGCAATTTCGGCAAGCTCCCGCACGTCTGCCCGTACCGAGCGCTGACTGAATTGACGCGACGCATGACGTTGTCACGAACTTCTTTTTGCCGGACCTTTGCTCGTCATTAAGTACTGTATGTCTCTAAGAAAATTATTTGTGCCATCTAAATACTAACACACGACAAACTCTGTCTTTCCCCTTAGCCTCTTGTAACATTGTTAACGTTTTCCGTTGCCGATTTGCCTAAATTCATACAAAACTTAATGTTTGCCAACAATTCAAGACGCTCTTTTGCCATTATTTTAACACTATCAATTTAATATACGCTATTCAAATACATGTATACTTAATGACTTGTTGCTTTCTCTTTAGAAGATTATCTAGATGCAATTTTAATAATAATTGCGACATATCCCGTCGCTGTTGCGACATATACCGGCAGCGAATTTTTTTGCGACATTTCCCGTCAACAATGCGACATATACCGGCAGTGGGGTTTACGACGTTTTCAGCAGATTGCGACATTTCCCGGCGACGGTGCGACATTTTCCGTAGATTATGACGTTTCCCGGCGATGCGACATTTGTTCTAGAACGTGCGTATCTCCAGTCGCTGTGTTGTAACACAGTAGGCAGCTACACTGCACATACCTTGCGATAAATCATTCACACATTTTGTACCAGTTAGGATAAGAAATGAACGAGTCATCTTGATCAGTAGCAAAGAAGATGGTAATTTTAACAGTGCAGTAGATTAACTGAGAAGTAATCAGTTACTTGATATGTAAATTGAAGTACAATGTAGCTTTTAACCATGTACTATGTAAGGTATATGATTTTTTCGGCGTTAGCTGTCTAAGCTCACTTTTGACCTAATTTATTAACCAATGAAGTGTTGTAAATAATACTCGTATTATATCATAATGCAGCGGGAAATTTAAATAAACTGTTTCGATTGGTAGCTATTTCCACCGGAGAGGCATCTAGCAGGGTGAACAGGTATCTAGTGGGATTTTTAAACAATTAGTTAATACACTGTTTGAAACGATTATTGCTGTGACGTTTAGATCTTTTCTATTCTCTTGTGTTGAAAGATGTTGAAATGAGGCACACTACAGTACTCGTCATTGGCTAGGATTTTGTTGTCAACAACAACACAGTCACTCTTTTATATCAACCTATACAAACTGAAAGTGAAAGTATGTGGAAATGGCTTAAAGAAAACGATGTTACACTTTCGCTGTAAAGCTGAAAATTTAAGTAATAAAATCTGCGAGCTTGAATTATTGTAATATTTGCGAGTATTTAGTTATTGGAAATTTATCCCAGCTTTTTCAGTAATTGAAATGTTTACCCGTCTCTTAAATCGGTCAGCTGTATATAATATGCTACGCGATATAAACAATGAGTTCGCTATGTAAGTCTTGAAGTCTTCACTAAATATATTTTATTCTTTCAGCAATTGATATATCATCTGGTACATTATGTTTTAAGAATAAACACAACCAATGCCTTTTACAATACGTTTCTTATATAAAACTCATTCTTTATCGCGACTTAGGATTTTACAATGTGCTTACTTGTCTTAAATCTGGCAACTACGTGTAATATGTTACGCGAAAAAACTGCGAGTCCGCTATTAAGTCATCATAGTGTGAGGGATTCACAAAGAAATTATTTAATTTACACCTTAATCAAGATGAAGTGAATTTACCAGCTACAAACTTCATCATTACATATACAATCTACGCCGTTTATCTTTTAACAAAAGATATTTCTTGTTTCACATGATGTAGATGCAGATCAACTGGTACATCAATGCGCGTATCTCCAGTCGCTGTGTTGTAACACGGTACGCAGCTACACTGCACATACCTTGCGATTAGTCATGCACACATTTTGTACCACTTAGGATAAAAAATGAAGGACTCATCGTGATCAGTAGCAAGCAAACAAACAAAATTCGAAACAAAACTGGTGACAAACTTCGAATATATTCCAATCGTTTAAAGTTGACTGTTTTCACCCTGACATTGCTCCCATTGTCGCAAAATTACCTTATTATAGTATTATAGTGGCTGATTTATACCATTACATTTTTCCGTGATTTAGTCGCAAAATAATGCCAAGCGAAGAGATGAAGAAAAAAAACGAAATAAAAGACACCACGCGAAAGGAGGAAATAACAGTAAAAATCCACGCAAATAAAGTATATAATGAAGAAAACATGCCACATAACAAAGACGACATAACGAAAAATACTCCACTCGAAATAACGTTAAAACACAATATTTTAAGCATTTTTCTTGCATCGCCATGCTTCTTTTCGTTATTTCGCATGTCCTTATTACGCAGGGCGTTTTTTTCGCGTGGCGTATTTTCTTTCTTTGGCCGTAAGTTATTTCGTTGTGTTTTTTTTACTGGCTTTTTTCTTGAGATCGCCTGGCGTTATTTGTTTCTTCGTGAGGCGCTAAATTTTTAAAACCGAACCCTGGGGTTGGCGATAATTTTGAAAACTATTTATGTTTTTATTATTTATTTATATTGTAACTTTAAGATTGGAGTAATATTACAGATAAGTACTTTTTAACATTTCGTTATCGAAATTTTGGACATCAGTTAGGATGGATTTATTTAATTTATGAGAAATGTAACGGTTAATATATCCAAGAGCTTCATTCTCAAGAGAAGTTTTAAAAAATCGGTCCAAGCCGCGAGTACATTGTAATCCATAGAAGTTCAGTATAGGCAATACTATAGGCAATACTTCGAGTACATAGCACGACTGGGAACTGGGTTTGGCCTATTGAAAAGTGTAAACACTAGTATAATTATAGATAGATAGATTTATTTCGGCATAGGAAACATACAATGGTTTACATAATTTTTTACACATGTGAACAATAAAAATAAAAATTACCAACAAATAACAATCATATAAAAATGTTTAGAAGCAGAGATAATGACAAATGCTTCAAATACCAAGGATAACGCAATAAAGTGCAAGCACTTATTTCCATTGCGGTCCTTTGTATTGGTTGCATGACCCAGAGAGGCAAACTAGTAAGAAGTAAAATAATAATAAATAAGTATCACTTTGTTATTATCAAACTATGTATCACAGTGGGTATGGTATACAATATAAGGGAAAAAAATTAAAAAACTTTCTGTCACAGCAGAATTCACCTACCCCGAAATAAGTAAGTAAAACAAAAAATAAGATCATGAATATGCGTGCTAAAAAGTTAAAATATTTATTATAAGTTTTTCATTAAGAAATCTTTAATGGAGACTTTAAAATTGTTAAGATGCTTTATTGTTGTTAAAAATGAGGGTAAACTGTTCCAAAGTTTGGACGCTAAAAAACAAAATGATTTTGAGCCGGAGCCTTTTACCTTAGGGAGACCATATCCACCTTTATTGCTGAACCTGGTATTGTACATGTAGCTATGGACAGAGTCTTGAGATACAAAAAATTCATCCATGTAACCAGGAGCCAAATTGTTCCTAACCTTAAAAACATGACATAACATTAAATGATGAACCCTTTTCTCAACAGGTAACCAAGAAAGATGATTAAAATGTTCTTTACGAATGCTGGCTCGGGCATCCAGATTAAGTACAAATCTTATCATTTTATTCTGAGTGGTTTGTAGCTTGTTTTTGAAAATTTAAGATAAACCATTATACCAAACTGAGCAGGCATAATCCAAGTGACATTGTACCAAATACATAATAAGCAGCTTTTTCGTAAATTCTGAAAGATTCTGAAGGAATTTAAGACGTGAATTTGCTTTCTTAAGAACAGCATCGGCCATAACGGCAAATGATAAATGCTGATCTAGAGTGACCCCAAGATATTTAACTGACTTTGCAGGTTGAATGGAGGTGCCGTTACAATTAATGTCAAGAACGGACTTAGACTTAAGTTTGTGCAACAAAAATCATCATATTGCTAGACTAATCCTTGAAAATTAGATTCCTTGGCGAATTTTGTTTTCAGTATATACATTTGCTTTAACGTACACATATTGGTTGTTAAGCATACGCCTATTGGTCCTTTTCTTTACCGGTTATTCGTACAAAGGAAAATTTCTTATGCTGAAAAACAATCACAACATTAAAAAAAGGTATGTAAATGCTTGTTTATAAGTTCTACGATAAATAATTATTTACATTGGTCATATTGATATTTTATAGTCTCTTTGACTTAAACAACCTTCTATACATTTGAAGATAACCAAAACCTTAGTTCTCAAAACAAGTCGCAATTTCAATTTGAACTAGGTTTGTTGCGTTGGCCACTTTTGTCAACAGTCTGGTGGTGTAGGTACCAGTATGGCATGATTGACCCAATGCATCGTTATTATTCCAACGTTTCGTTGTTGTTCCAATGCTTCGTTATTGTTCCAAAACAAAGTTAAATCGACTAATAGATCACTGGTATTGATTCGCCGTGGTTTTAATTAAATCTATCTGGTGTATGTTGTATACTACTTTTTAAGCCATGGTTTTCACACAAACCAATTCTTCACGGATGTGGGTTATTTGTGTGAATTCTTCTCACGTATGTTATTACCCAGGAATATATAGCAAATCGCAAATGTGACATATTCGTTCAAAAACATATTATTGCTAACATTTTACAATGCTTGTGTGTGTTCGCGCAGGCGTGCAATGGAGTGTTTGTGTGCGTTTGTGCGTGCGTACATTGTGTGCGTTTGTGCGTGCGTACATTGTGTGCGTGCGTGCGTGCTTGCCAGTAAAGCTTCCGCTCGTTTTCAGTTACATCTAAAGTCCGAAAATCCTGCACGAAACCAAAGAGCAAGAGCTTAGATACTAGTATTCGGTATGTAGCGTTGCCAATATGCTTTTGTATGTATTTCATCTCCCGTCCCTGGGAGAAGTTTCTTTAATGAAACTGCGCTCTTATCTTCTTCATCTCAGTAAGTTTGGCAATACATTATCTATTCAGTTCTTTAGTAAATTATATACATTTTCTGCCACTATGTCTGTAGAGTGGATTAAAAAAGTCAATGCATTGACTTCCTTGTACAATAGTTAAATTCTTTAAATGTGACAATTCACAGAATAAATAAAACTTTAAAAGTAATAATATTTACTTTTAAAAATGTTTCCATATATATGTATAATGTTGTTAATCTTATTCGTTTGTCAACCGTTATGCAAAAACACAGAAAAAACGCCAAGCGAGCTGGGTCGACTGTAGAGATGAACATAGGACGAAGAACAGGATCGACCGTAGAAATTAAGATTGGACGTAGACTGGGTCGATTGTAGACATGAATGTAGAACGTAGGACTGGGTCGACAGTAGAGATGAATGTAGGACGTAGGGCTGGGTCGACGGTAGAAATGAACGTAGGACGTAGGGCTGGGTCGACGGTATAAATAAACTTAGGACGTAGGGCTGGGTCGACCGAAGGGATAAATGCATGGACATATGATTTTGTCGACTGTAGAAATTAACGTAGAACGTAGGGCTGGGTCGACGGTAGGGATGAACATTGGACGGAGGGCTGGGTCGACCGTAGAAATGAACGTAGGACGTAGGACTGGGTCGACCGTAGAAATGAATGCAAGACATAAGACTAGGTCGACTGTAGAAATGAACGTAGGACGTAGGGCTGGGTCGACGGTAGGGATGAACGTAGGACGTAGGACTGGGTCGACCAAAGGGATAAATGCATGGACATCTGATTTTGTCGACTGTAGAAATGAACGTAGAACGTAGGGCTGGGTCGACCGTAGAAATGAACGTAGGACGTAGGGCTGGGTCGACTGTAGGGATGAACGTAGGACGTAGGGCTGGGTCGACCGTAGAAATGAATGTAGGACGTAGGGCTGGGTTGACTGTAGGGATGAACGTAGAACGTAGGGCTGGGTCGACCGTGGAAATGAATGTAGGACGTAGGGCTGGGTCGACTGTAGGGATAAACGTAGGACGTAGGGCTGGGTCGACCGTAGAAATGCATGTAGGACTGAGTCGACCGAAGGGATAAATGCATGGACATATGATTTTGTCGACTGTAGAAATGAACGTAGAACGTAGGGCTGGTCGACGGTAGGGATGAACGTTGGACGGAGTCCTGGGTCGACTGTAGAAATGAACGTAGGACGTAGGACTGGGTCGACCGTAGAAATAAATGCAAGACATAAGACTAGGTCGACTGTAGAAATGAACGCAGGACGTAGGGCTGGCTCGACGGTAGGGATGAACGTAGGACGTAGGACTTGGTCGACCGAAGGGATAAATGCATGGACATATGATTTTGTTGACTATAGAAATGAACGTAGAACGTAGGGCTGAGTCGACGGAAGGGATGAACTTAGGACGGAGGGCTGGGTCGACCGTAGAAATGAACGTAGGACGTAGGACTGGGTCGACCGTAGAAATGAATGCAAGACATAAGACTAGGTCGACTGTAGAAATGAACGTAGGACGTAGGGCTGGTACGACGGTAGGAATGAACGTAGGACGTAGGACTGAGTCGACCGAAGGGATAAATGCATGGACATATGATTTTGTCGACTGTAGAAATGAACGTAGAACGTAGGGCTGGTCGACGGTAGGGATGAACGTTGGACGGAGTCCTGGGTCGACTGTAGAAATGAACGTAGGACGTAGGACTGGGTCGACCGTAGAAATAAATGCAAGACATAAGACTAGGTCGACTGTAGAAATGAACGCAGGACGTAGGGCTGGCTCGACGGTAGGGATGAACGTAGGACGTAGGACTTGGTCGACCGAAGGGATAAATGCATGGACATATGATTTTGTTGACTATAGAAATGAACGTAGAACGTAGGGCTGAGTCGACGGAAGGGATGAACTTAGGACGGAGGGCTGGGTCGACCGTAGAAATGAACGTAGGACGTAGGACTGGGTCGACCGTAGAAATGAATGCAAGACATAAGACTAGGTCGACTGTAGAAATGAACGTAGGACGTAGGGCTGGTTCGACGGTAGGAATGAACGTAGGACGTAGGACTGGGTCGACCAAAGGGATAAATGCATGGACATATGATTTTGTCGACTGTAGAAATGAACGTAGGGCTGGGTCGACCGTAGAAATAAATGTAGGACGTAGGGCTGGGTCGATTGTAGAAATGAACGTAGGACTGGGTCGATCGTTGAAATGAATGTAGGACGTAGGGCTGCGTTGACTGTAGGGATGAACGTAGGACGTAGGGCTGGGTCGACCGTAGAAATGAATGTAGGACGTAGGGCTGCGTTGACTGTAGGGATGAACGTAGGACGTAGGGCTGGGTCGACTGTAGGGATGAACGTAGGACTTAGGGCTGGGTCGACCGTAGAAATGTGTGCAAGACATAAGAATGCGTCTACGGTAGAAATGAACGTAGGACGTAGGGCTGGGTCGACGGTAGGGATGAACGTAGGGCGTAGGACTGGGTCGACCGAAGGGATAAATGCATGGACATATGATTTTGTCGACTGTAGAAATGAACGTAGGACGTAGGGCTGGGTCGACGGTAGGGATGAACGTTGGAGGGAGTGCTGGGTCGACTGTAGAAATGAACGTAGGACGTGGGACTGAGTCGACCGTAGAAATAAATGCAAGAGATAAGACTAGGTTGAAATGAACGTAGGACGTATGGCTGGGTCGACGGTAGGGATGAACATAGGACGTAGGATTGGGTCGACCAAAGGGATAAATGCATGGACATATGATTTTGTCGACTGTAGAAATGAACGTAGAACGTAGGGCTGGGTCGACAGTAGAAATGAATGTAGGACGTAGGGCTGGGTCGACTGTAGGGATGAACGTAGGACGTAGGGCTGGGTCGACAGTCGAAATGAATGTAGGACGTAGGGCTGGGTCGACTGTAGGGATGAACGTAGGACGTAGGGCTCGGTCGACCATAGAAATGAATGTAGGACGTAGGGCTGGGTCGACTGAAGGGATGAACGTAGGACGTAGGACTGGGTCGACCGTAGAAATGAATGCAAGACATAAGAATACGTCTACTGTAGAAATGAACGTAGGACGTAGGGCTGGGTCGACGGTAGGGATGAACGTAGGACGTAGGACTCGGTCGACCGAAGGGATAAATGCATCGACATATGATTTTGTCGACTGTAGAAATGAACGTAGAACGTAGGGCTGGGTCGACGGTAGGGATGAACGTTGGACGGAGTGCTGGGTCGACTGTAGAAATTAACGTAAGACGTAGGACTGGGTCGACCGTAGAAATAAATGCAAGGCATAAGACTAGGACGACTGTGGAAATGAACGTAGGACGTAGGGCTGGCTCGACGGTAGGGATGAACGAAGGACGTAGGACTGGGTCGACCGAAGCGATAAATGCATGGACATATGATTTTGTCGACTGTAGAAATGAACGTAGGGCTGGGTCGACGGTAGGGATGAACGTTGGACGGAGGGCTGGGTCGACCGTAGAAATGAACGTAGGACGTAGGATTGGGTCGACCGTAGAAATGAATGCAAGACATAAGACTAGGTCGACTGTAGAAATGAACTAAGGACGTAGGGCTGGGTCGACGGTAGGGATGAACGTAGGACGTAGGACTGGGTCGGCCAAAGGGATAAATGCATGGACATATGATTTTGTCGACTGTAGAAATGAACGTAGAACGTAGGGCTGGGTCGACCGTAGAAATTAATGTAGGACGTAGGGCTGGGTCGACTGTAGGGATGAACGTAGGACTGGGTCGACCTTTGAAATGAATGTAGGATGTAGGGCTGCGTTGACTGTAGGGATGAACTTAGGACGTAGGGCTGGGTCGACTGTAGAAATGAATACAAGACATAAGAATACGTCTACTGTAGAAATGAACGTAGGACGTAGGGCTGGGTCGACTGTAGGGCTGGTGCGACCGTAGAAATGAATGTAGGACGTAGGGCTGGGTCGACGGTAGGGATGAACCTTGGACGAAGGGCTGGGTCGACGGGAGAAATGAACGTAGGACGTAGGGCTGGGTCGACTGTAGGGATGAACGTAGGACGTAGGTCTGGGTCGACCGTAGAAATGAATGTAGGACGTAGGGCTGGGTTGACTGTATGGATGAACGTAGGACGTAGGGCTGGGTCGACCGTAGAAATGAATGTAGGACGTAGGGCTGGGTCGACGGTAGGGATGAACCTTGGACGAAGGGCTGGGTCGACGGTAGAAATGAACGTTGGACGTAGGGCTGGGTCGACTGTAGGGATGAACGTAGGCCGTAGGGCTGGGTCGACCGTAGAAATGAATGTAGGACGTAGGGCTGGGTTGACTGTAGGGATGAACGTAGGACGTAGGGCTGGGTCGACCGCAGAAATGAATGTAGGACGTAGGGCTGGGTCGACTGTAGGGATGAACGTAGGACGTAGGGCTGGGTCGACCGTAGAAATGAATGCAAGACATAAGAATACGTCTACTGTAGAAATGAACGTAGGACGTAGGGCTGGGTCGACGGTACGGATGAACGTAGGACTGGGTCGACCGAAGGGATAAATGCATGGACATATGATTTTGTCGACTTTAGAAATCAACGTAGAACGTAGGGCTGGGTCGACGGTAGGGATGAACGTTGGACGGAGTGCTGGGTCGACTGTAGAAATTAACTTAGGACGTAGGACTGGGTCGACCGTAGAAATAAATGCAAGAGATAAGACTAGGTTGAAATGAACTTAGGACGTAGGACTGGGTCGACCAAAGGGATAAATGCATGGACATGTGATTTTGTCGACTGTAGAAATGAACGTAGAACGTAGGGCTGGGTCGACGGTAGGGATGAACGTTGGACGGAGGGCTGGGTCGACTGTAGGGATGAACGTAGGACGAAGGGCTGGTTCGACAGTAGAAATGAATGTAGGACGTAGGGCTGGGTCGACTGTAGGGATGAACGTAGGACGTAGGACTGGGTCGACCGTTGAAATGAATGTAGGACGTAGGGCTGGGTCGACTGTAGGGATGAAAGTAGGACGTAGGGCTGGGTCCACAGTAGAAATGAATGTAGGACGTAGGGCTGGGTCGGCTGTAGGGATGAACGTAGGACGTAGGGCTGGGTCGGCAGTCGAAATGATTGTAGGACGTAGACTTGGGTCGACTGTAGGGATGAACGTAGGACGTAGGACTGGGTCGACCGTTGAAATAAATGTAGGACGTAGGGCTTGGTCGACTGTAGAAATGAACGTAGGACGTAGGGCTGGGTCGACCGTAGAATTGAATGTAGGACGTAGGGCTGGGTCGACTGATGGGATGAACGTAGGACGTAGGGCTGGGTCGACGGTAGAAATGAATGCAAGACATAAGAATACGTCTACTAGTGATGTGCCGATGATCGGAAGACATCGATTAGCGACGTGTAAATGCTTCTCGATGTCGATGATCGATGTCTTTTTCTCATAATCGATTAACAGTTGAGACATGCGCAGTGTAAGAGACAAAATATAAAGGTACTGTTCCGGCTTTTACACCAGCCATAAAGGGAAATCACTTTGAAAAATTGAAAATTAAAATGGCGACCCGAGAGATTTACGAAAACCTAGGCAAAAAAATTAATCAGAAGCAATTTAGACTCTACAAGATTAACGAAGAACTTCCATCGCACAGAAAAAACATAGACCTAACAAAAGGCCTTTGCAGAATTTGTTGCAAATAGTACAAAAATACAGACAACATGCAAAAACGCAAAATGGCGCCGATTTTGTCGAGCGTCTGAGTTGCGTAGCTATATGACGATGGTAAATATTCTTCGAATAAATATGTATTGCATTAACTAGACCTCTTATCTTGTGTCTTCACCCTTAAAATCAGTATATTATCCATAGGAAAACGCAACATTTTTGCATTTGAGAATTCATGTGGCGGATCTATACTGGGGTTCAGTTCAGTTGCACAAACCTTTTTGGGCAGCAATGATTTTGATTCGGTTTTTGAACAGAAAGTTGAAAATTATTAGTATCCAGTAATTATGAATGCTACTGATCTAAGACCATTTGTAAACCTAACACTGCGTAAATTAAGAAACCGATTATAATCGTGAAATCGCATCGGAAGGGGCAACCGATTCCAACCGATGATCGATTATGATTTGCAACCGATTTCCCAACACTAACGTCTACTCTAGAAATGAACGTAGGACGTAGGGCTGGGTCGACGGTAGGGATGAACGTAGGACGTAGGACTGGGTCGACCGAAGGAATAAATGCATGGACATATGATTTTGTCGACTGTAGAAATGAACGTAGAACGTAGGGCTGGGTCGACGGTAGGGATGAACTTTGGACGGAGTGCTGGGTCGACTGTAGAAATTAACGTAAGACGTAGGACTGGGTCGACCGTAGAAATAAATGCAAGACATAAGACTAGGTCGACTGTGGAAATGAACGTAGGACGTAGGGCTGGCTCGACGGTAGTGATGAACGTAGGACGTAGTACTCTGTCGACCGAAGGGATAAATTCATGGACATATGATTTTGTCGACTGTAGAAATGAACGTAGAACGTAGGGCTGGGTCGACGGTAAGGATGAACTTTGGACGGAGGGCTGGGTCGACCGTAGAAATGAACGTAGGACGTAGGACTGGGTCGACTGTAGAAATGAATGCAAGACATAAGACTAGGTCGACTGTAGAAATGAACTAAGGACGTAGGGCTGGGTCGACGGTAGAGATGATCGTAGGACGTAGGACTGGGTCGGCCAAAGGGATAAATTCATGGACATATGATTTTGTCGACTGTAGAAATGAACGTAGAACGTAGGGCTGGGTCGACCGTAGAAATGAATGTAGGACGTAGGGCTGGGTCGACTGTAGGGATGAACGTAGGACTGGGTCGACCGGTGAAATGAATGTAGGACGTAGGGCTGCGTTGACTGTAGGGATGAACGTAGGACGTAGGGCTGGGTCGACTGTAGAAATGAATACAAGACATAAGAATACGTCTACTGTAGAAATGAACGTAGGACGTAGGGCTGGGTCGACTGTAGGGATGAACGTAGGGCTGGGTCGACCGTAGAAATGAATGTAGGACGTAGGGCTGGGTCGACGGTAGGGATACACCTCGGACGGAGGGCTGGGTCGACGGTAGAAATGAACGTAGGACGTAGGGCTGGGTCGACTGTAGGTATGAACGTAGGACGTAGGTCTGGGTCGACCGTAGAAATGAATGTAGGACGTAGGGCTGGGTTGACTGTAGGGATGAACGTAGGACGTAGGGCTGGGTCGACCGTAGAAATGAATGTAGGACGAAGGGCTGGGTCGACTGTAGGGATGAACGTAGGACGTAGGGCTGGGTCGACCGTAGAAATGAATGCAAGAGATAAGAATACGTCTACTGTAGAAATGAACGTAGGACGTAGGGCTGGGTCGACTGTAGGGATGAACGTAGGGCTTGGTCGACCGTAGAAATGAATGTAGAACGTAGGGCTGGGTCGACGGTAGGGATGAACGTTGGACGGAGTACTGGGTCGACTGTAGAAATTAACGTAGGACGTAGGACTGGGTCGACCGTAGAAATAAATGCAAGAGATAAGACTAGGTTGAAATGAACTGAGGACGTAGGACTGGGTCGACCAAAGGGATAAATGCATGGACATATGATTTTGTCGACTGTAGAAATGTACGTAGAACGTAGGGCTGGGTCGACAGTAGAAATGAATGTAGGACGTAGGGCTGGGTCGACTGTAGGGATGAACGTAGGACGTAGGACTGGGTCGACCGTTGAAATGAATGTAGGACGTAGGGCTGGGTCGACTGTAGGGACGAACGTAGGACGTAGGGCTGGGTCGAAAGTAGAAAGGAATGTAGGACGTAGGGCTGGGTCGACGGTAGGGATGAAAGTTGGACGGAGGGCTGGGTCGACCGTAGAAATGAATGTAGGACGTAGGGCTGGTTCGACAGTAGAAATGAACGTAGGACGTAGGACTGTTGTATGGAGAACGTAGAAATAGATTTGTATGGAGGACGTAGAACGTAGGGCGTAGAGCCAATTTCACAGACCTCCTCCCCATGCTGTTTTCTCCGATCTGGCGATCTATCATTATTCTCACAATCTATCATCCGCGATTCTCATTATCTGGGTACATACCGTGTTAAAGGTTACAACATTTCTTACTTACGATAAATGTTGTACTCATCATAAACTTGGGACACGTCACGGGGAAAAGGGCACGTCACGGGGAAAAGGGCACGTTACGGGGAAAAGGGCACGTCATGGCGAAAGGGTACTTCACGGGGAAAAGGGCACATCACGGGGAAAGGTGTCACATGGCCATTATAATAAGCCAAATAGAAATGTGCTATTCTAGAAAACTCAAAATTTGTACTTATTAAAATTGCTTAAATACCTACTATGTGAAAACTTTAAAAGTATAGGAAAATGACACAACGCCTAATGTTATAAATGATGATGAAAACCTGAAACGTTTATATCGGGTCCTTTAAATATTAGACACGTACTTGGTTTTCTGGACAGGGTATGTGAGGATAATGATATATTGCCTATATAGTTATTCGTGCATTTCGCGTTAAAATTAAAATTAAACAGACAAAGATGTAATAAAATCACATATTAGTTATATGTTTATAATTATAGTTAACTGTAAAATTTAATTTATATCCGAATTTAAAATGTAGCATGATAAAAGCTATTTCTACTCTACATCCGACTGTTGATTTATTCTAACATATCTTCAATCCACAAATTTCAAAAGTGCAAAACACATGTATCATTATTATACTCTAAACATGCTTTTAAACAAAACGGTAGCATATCGCATTTCAAGCAAAAATGGGAGAATAGCCATGGTAAAAGAAGTATGTTTAATATAGTTTTATTTAAAAATGAACAGGAAGTTTTAAAGAAAGAGAAAATTCCGATGGAAAACACACCAAACAAGTCATTGTTTTCAGAGATAAAACAATTTTAAAATTGAAGGTTTGCACTTTTTCAATTTGTTTATTTATCTGTTACTTAAAAAATATTTGAAATACTGTAATGTTGTGTGTGGCTATAGTTTTTCTTCTATTTGTTTGATCAAATTTTGCAAATACAAATATCAGGACAAAAACCTCTTCCCGTTTCAATCAGAAAGTAAATAAAACAAAATGTTAATAAATAAATTAAATAAATATAAAACACTCAAACTGAAAGACTGAAGCATTAGCAACCATGTCATCATGGTCATCATCATCATCATAATTATCATCATCATTCTCAACAACAAAGTAAATTCAGTAAAAATAAGACGACGATATTCTCAACAAAAGATTGACAGTAAATGCTATGCCAAAACCCTCCCTATCATTATCATTATGGCATAGAACAAAAACATAAATATTAATATACATATTTAATTTCTTCTTTGCCAGAATGTTCAAGCCACCTGACCACAGTCGTAATCTGTCACTGACTCTGTCCCAATTTTTTGATTAGATAGATGTCAATGAGGACCTGGTGATGAGAAGGAGAAGAGCGTGGATGTTAATAGAGACCATCGAAAACATTAATTTTCGGTTAAACAATGTAGAAGCATCAGTGTTTAATTTTGGCAGTCAGACTGAAGGCTCGACAACACTAGGCATTGGCTCGGACATAGATTGCCTTTGTAGAAATAGTACTATTAAAGTTATAGCAGACTGGTCAGAATGGGAGCCTAACAGGAAACAGTATCTGATGGTAAAAGATGATAGAGCATCTCCTGGCTACTGTTTATTACAAGCAGTGAGATCTGATATTCCACTTCCTGAACAACACATCAAGGATGAACACTGCAGCAGAGACAGCAGCGGTAGAGTATTACTAAGACATTCAAGGTGTTTACGACATATACAGCATGGAGGTAATAGATAAGGCCCAGCTGCAGCTAGAGCTGCACAACCTGGAGGACATGATGTTGATAGTGTTGAAGCATTGCATTGCTCAACATGGCCTAAAGAAGCTGATGCCTGGTTACAACAGCAGAATGCCAGTGGCTGGCCAACAGAGGATATGAAGCGTTATTCGGCAGAACAAGGATGTTTTGTTGTGCCAGTTGCCAGTAAGACAGGTGTGTACCAGGATCTGGAATGGAGAATATCTACCTCTTTTGCTGAGAGATGTTTAATGTGGAGACTCACTATAACACAGCTGAGATGTTATATTGTGTTGAAGATGATTATCAAAACGTTTCTCAAACCTAAATGTAGAGAAGCTATATCCAGTTTTGTATGCAAGAATATTTTATTCCAGTGTATAGCAGATTCCATAGCCGGATTTCAATGGAATGAAGATACTTTGGTGACGTTGTTAAATCAGTGTCTACGAGCTTTGCTAAATTGTATATTAACAGAGAACTGTCCTCATTTCATTAGACATCAAAATAACTTACTCGCTGGTAAATTGTCTGCAGAAGTCAAACATCAACTTACAGAAGTCATGTGCAAATTGACTGAGAACATAGAACAATCATTGCTGGCCATACAAATAGATGATCTTGGTAATCGTCTTACTGTAAAATCTGGTGGTTTATCTGGAGTTTACTTCAGTTCTGCAAATGGCATTCCCATCGATTTTGGCAAAAGTGAACATACATTACATAGTTGGCATTTTCCATCGTTTAATCATGCAGGAATTAAAACAAATGTGTGAACAGTTTGACTCTGTTTACGAAAGTCTTAAACGCAGAGTTTCTAAACTATGTCAGATACATTCAATGGGCAGTAGACTCGAGCGGGCGGTTACAAGGTTTTACACGCCAGTTTACTGTAGTTATATAGGCTCGATAAAGGCATCTGCAGATATAACCAATTTCCAGGAAATATCTTATGAGGCATTGAGCTGAAATATGAGATGTTCAGATCAACAGAAGAGGACCGACCATATAGAGGTAGAATAAACTACTGGATGGACTTGGCTGTGGTGGACTCGTTGCCATGCCTCTACTTCTTGCAGTACAAGATCAACAGTCAGCTTTACAGGCCAGCAGATCAACAACACGCTCTTGATAATCTGATAAGGACAACAGAGACTGAACTTAACCTTGGTCATAGAGAGACGGCACTGAATCTGCTGGGGCAGTGTATGGAACAAGAGAATAGACTTGAAGAAGCTTTACGTTGTTACATACTTTCATTGAATGTGAGGGCAAGAAATAAATTGGCAAAATGGCACGTGTAGCATTAAAACGGTAGCTGTGGAAGGTTTATTAAAACCCTTTACTCAATGCTATATGGGGCACGCCACGGGAAAAGGTACATTCGGTCATATTTTGTCACATTTTAGTTGTTACTATATTTCGAAATAATGCAATTATCTTTTATTTTCTCATAGCTAAACGGTGATTTTGTTACACCTTTTGACAATAAAAACGTATTTTTACAGTGCAATCATAAGAATTAATGTCGTCCGCTCAACTTTATGACGTCATTTTAAGGATTGACATCAATTGTCCGAAGGTACCTTTTCCCGCGACGCGCCCCAATTATGGCTGTTATCCATACCCATGTAAACAGTGGAGATCTAGAACAGTCGGTTCATCGGTTCTGTCAGATCAAAATCTACAATAATAATAGTAGCTTATCGAACTGAGTTAAGTCTTTATCAGACGACACGGACCTTGATCTACACGGTTTGCTCATGCGATAAAATTCGTATGTAAAAATGGAGACTCTTCTTAGCTTAACGACAAATGGCGGACACTCCTTTTTTTCTTTTTTATCCTCTCCTCTTCCTATTCCATTTTTTCTCTTATGTCTATATCCCTTTTTTAAAACATCTTTGATCAAACAGTGCATCTAGCTTTACTTTATAGACATCGAATAACAGAAAACGTTATGTATTGAATATTTACTTTTCAGTTCATATGTACGCTTGTATAATTGATTATATCAAAGATGGAATAAATAATGGAATAAAAAAAAAAAAATTCGTATGTATGGAAAAAGATTTTTTTTAAATCTTTAGTTAGAACATTGCAATATTAAGTAGTCCTCTATAGTCGTACAATACTGTCAATGTTAATATAAGATCTACTTATCATGAAATTTAATATCGCCGAGAAATGTGATATGGCAAAGTATGAAAAAATGTGTATTATTTCCGTTTTATAACGTCTATTAATGTGCACTCAGTTCATAAGAATTTGGTGTTCCATTCAATAAATGCGTCGCTTTTTAACAAAAGTCAAAATGCATAATTATATTGTGTAATTTATGTTAAGTTGGTATCAATATTTTATGCAATCCTACCAATATTGTTCAAGTTATAAGAATGAAAAAGAAATTCAACAATAAATTATCAATTTATGAAAATTCTAAAATTGCATTCTGAATCAACAAATGATAACTCCCCAGTTTCATTTCGGTAATATTTAAAAACCACATTAATTTTTATGTTTAAGTCATTTTGAAATGCCGTTACTCAAAACTGTCCAGGCGCAACAGTATTTACCATCTTATTTAGAGTGATATATGACATGTTCCAGATTACAGGGTTTAAAAAGAACATTGAATAAACTGTTGACAATCTGGGGTATTCTACTCGAAGCAGAGTATTTGTCAAAGTTTAAGGTTTATACATTTAAAACATAACAGCTGAGTAATAGCCATGGTCCGTGAAACGTGTCCGACTACAGACTATTGAAATGTGCACAACTCAAAATTTGACTTTCAGGAGTGGTCATTTTTGTCTTGCTTAATGTTAATCAATTGTTGCTGATATTCACAAAAATTTGCGTTGCAACAAAAGTATCTGTTGACAATTCAATTTGACTGCCATTATCAGTATATTGAAGGAGCCATGTTCGATTACATTTACAACATTCAACTTTTAAGTACTCACACATGAGAGGAACCAAAATTCAATTCTTAAAGGTGCTTGGACACTTATCAGACAAAAAATATAATTTGAAAATAAGTTATTTAAAATACGAAAATGTATAATATTAAATGTAGAAGACCTTTTGACAAAGTAAATGTGATGTAGTACTCTTACGAAAGCAACGTACAAGAAGCCAAACTTGTATAACGTTACAAACACAGTAAACATTTACTCGCAACAGATCGATATATGTACTGATTTGTCAAAAATGTCGGCGAAATTCACCCTTGGTCAGTCACATTTAGACATTATGTAGCAGTAAATTGAATATTTACATAATATGCGACATTGAAATATAACACCATGAAACGTGAATAGGCAGTTAAATTAAAACGACGATTTTTCATTTGAGAACCTAAACCATAACTTTACAGCAGCATAATCATCGATGAACACGTTGTTCATCAGCCTGGATGTATGTTCTTTTTCAAGTATCATATTAAATTGCTAAAGGTTAATGATGGTACAGCCATTTTATCTATAAAAAAAAAAACAAATGCACGCATGGTTGAAATTAGTACATCGACTATATATGATTGTATAACTAAAAGCTTAAATCATAGAGTAATTGGTCTACCAAAAAACCCTTGAGGTCTATATATTAATGTGTTGACTGTATATCTCACAGGGTGTTGTAAAGAAATCTTGACGGTTTTCGTAAATGCAAAAGAAATACCTTATTTTGCATATTTTATTAATTTAAGAAGAAAATCAAACGATATTTTTTTTCTAGATTGATTACGTTGCTTACGTTGAACGCTGATGTTACTCAATTACGTCATTAAATATTTACGTAAAACAACGTAAACTCGAAAAAATTAGTGTAAAATTTGTTGGATAAGTGTCCAATAAATAAAAATTTAAAACTAAAATTTATAGAAATTCAATAAACTTCAATATCGAATTATTCGAAAATGACGCTTATTCGGTCAAAAGGCGTATCCGAAAACTGGTCAATTTTACCGAAATGAATACATTTTTTTCGTTTGGAAAGGCTGTTACACATCTATCATAGAAAATTGTATCATCCCAAACTGCTAGACAATTCAAAAACTTTTGGCACAAAACATTGTGTGAACAAAGGAATTTTCTCCTTGAAATCCTGTAAAAACGTTATGGATAAAATAAAGTTGAGTATGTTGGCGCATCGTGCCCAGCAGACCATTACAAAGCTACAGAAAGCTATTTCAGTGCAATGGAATGGCAAACTACTGTATTTCCTTTAAATCTGCGTGAAATTTAAATTATACAGAGATGAGAAAACGATCACAAATGAAAGCCGATGCAATGATAATTAACTTGAGAATTTCTTTCTGAGAACAAGTGAGCTAAATTATTATTATTTTTTAATCTGGTTAAGCAGACTTAAAATATTTGGTGTGCTTTAATAGAATATTGATTCTTCTTCATTGTAATTTACACTATTTTGAAAGATTCAATCAAATTATTGGAAAAAATAACATTTATCAAGTGTGCACTTAGAACTTTTGACTAGTGTAGATATTTGACTATTTCACCGCGCATGTCCCTGCTTTTTCATTAATAGTCACATACATCCGTGCCATTGAGAGACTTAATGTAAATATCAAGTTCTTTGATTAAGGTTGCTTTCTTTTCGCGTTTTGAAACATTAAATTTCTTCTCTGCATCCGATTTTTGAGTTTAAATTTTTAAATATTCTTAACATTTCTTCAATCCACTTACATGTATGTCACAAGTGAAAAAAGGTACGTATCAGGTATTGGTCGTGATTTCAAATAAAACAGGTTGTATAAAGAATCCAAGCAAGAAAGAACGAGAGAATATCCATTGTGAAATCAATGTGTTTAGAATGTTTAGTATCTTTTTACATGATTGCAAACAGAAACAGTAAGATAAAACCCATCTACAGTTGATCATTATGCTTACCTCTTTGGGGCACGACGGTGGCATGCGTTTAAGAGTTTATGAAGGTTTATGGGAAAATCTTGTAAAAAAAACCTAGAACCTCGATCTGTTTCTTTTATCCATGTCATCCTGTTCTTGCTAATTAAACTCTATGGGCTATGGTCTCGGATAGGTCGTTGACTACCCGCCCTTTTAATTTACAATGCTATAAGCTTTTTATGTTTTCTTATGTTTTGCATGCAACATTGTTAAGTTGATGGGCAGGTTGGAGTTATTACAGCATAACAAGTTGTACTTGTTTGTTCATATAAGAGCATGTTGGGGCAAGTGTGAGGTTGGTGCACCCTAGAACCTGGTTAAACTCCCGGTGGCAAATTGTTTTCCCGCTGACCGTTCCAATGCGATAACCCCTAGGGTTCTAATTTTTGTTAATTGTCTGTGGTGTCGGGTTTGAAATTGGTCAATTTTATAAACCATGCTCAAATCCTCTCTTCTTCTTGGCTATGTTGTGAGGCTGTGTCTGTTGAATGTGGCAATTCCTGATATGCATATTTCACTTTTTCATCGGTATGGTTGTATGGTCTTTTTACTTATCGTGACAGTGTGTTTAAGGTTATTGTTAGAATAGTCATTAACTCTGAAGGTTTACAAAATGTACGCATGGTTGAAATGTAGTACATCGATAAGTTCAATTTATTGCTGCAACTAAACCATAGTAATAGCACGAATAATAAAGTATCAAAACCTCATTGGCTGCTATATATAAAAACATACATTTTGTTTGTCACAATGTGAGAAAAATGTGCAGACAGACCCGGAGCCCTGCTCTCTATTCCTCACATGGTTAGGAAAGGGTGTCACATGTTGTACAGCAAGACCGAGACACGAACCCGCGACCCTTCGCTTACAGACAGAGTGCTCTCCCGACCTTGCTCCCCGTGCCGCTTACACATCTGCCAAAAATGACTATATCCGTTCCGAGATTATAGATGCGTGCCAGTGACTTCATGCAAATATCATTTTTATGTCGCCCTTTCGAATAAATGGCGATCCGTTCGTCACGAAAACTCAACGATGGCAATAACTTTGTCATTTCTTAATATTTCTTCATCAAATTTTCAAATTAAAGTGCTTATCAGGGGCGTAGCCAGCTTTTTTCAAGTTGTAGGCACATACAAGGGGTTCCTAGTGGCGGTTTCCTCTTGGTAAGGGGGTCTGGGGTGTAAAGCCCACCAAAAAGCAGTTAACAAGTGGAGATTAACTATAGCAAAATGTAAATAAAGCGTGACATATTTGACATATTTGATTCATCAAAAACGGCTTGAACCCTCTACCATACCACCCGTTCTGTTTTATTGTATTTTTGGGACTTTTGAAAACGTCATTTTCTTGTCCAACTTGTAGGCCCGGGCCTACATGGCCTAAAAGTAGCTACGCCACTGCTTATTACAACATCATCAGCACGGTGCCAAATTCTTTAGCTCACTGTCACATTTGACATTCAACTGAATACCCATCTCGTTTATTATTGTCTTCGTTTAAAACAATGCTTTCTATTCGCATAATAAAATGTAAAATTTCTCCTCTGCACCCGATTTTTGAGTTTGAATTTTTAAATGTTCTTAATATTACTTCAATTCACAAGAGTCGCAAGTGAAATACACGTGTATTTTGTACTCAAGTAATGCTTCTAAACAACACTGGTAGAATATCGCATCTCAAGCAAATATGGGAGAATAGCCATACTGAAATAAACATGTTTAATGTGGTTTATTTATCTTCCTTTGATAATTTAAAGCAGAAACAGGAAGATTAAATAAAGAGAAAATTCCGAAGGAAAAAACACCCGACAATCATTGTTTTCAGGGATAAATAACTTTTCAAACTGAAGGTTTGCTAGATTTTTACTGTAAATACATTTGTAACTTTTAAAATAACCAAATTCTGTTAAATGACATTGAAGCTTTCTTCTTTCAGTTTGATCAAATTTTCCACATAATATTTACAGCAGAAAATCTTTCCAGTTCAAATAGAAAGTACATTAACCAAAATGTCAACAAAACAGAAATCAGTAGAAGCAGCAGCAGAAGCAGCAACAACAACAAATTGAATGTTAATTTCCTTAAATTAAGATAAAGCCTTCAAACAACAAAACAGTGGACTTGTTCTTCATTAACCACTTGTAATTCTGAAGAAGTTTTGGCAAAATAATTAGATCTAGTGATTCTTACAGTCAGATGGTCTGTTTTTGGAATGGTATTTTCAACAAAAGTTTTACAGTTGATACTATTCTGAAAAGCTGTCCGTGGAACATTCCTTTTATTATTAATATTGATAGCTAGGGAAAAACAGAAACATAATATTAAATATTGATTTTCCCTTTTCCAGAATGTTCCAGCCACCTGAACACAGCCGTAATCTGTCACGGCGGCTGTCCCAGGTTCTAGATGAGATAGGCGTCAATGAGGACCTGGTGTTGAGAAGGAGAAGGGCGTGGATGTTAATAGAGACCCTAGATAACATTGGCACTAACATAAACGATGTACATTTATCAGCGTTTAGATTTGGCAGTCAGACAGAGGGGTCAACAACAATAGGTCTCAACTCGGACATTGATTGCCTATATAGTGATAATTATATTAGAGTTATAGCAGACTGGTCAGAATGGGAGCCTAACAGGAAACAGTATCTGATGGTACAAGATGATACAGTAACTCCTGGTTACTGTTTGCTACAAGCAGTGAGATCTGATGCTCCACTTCCGTTGCAAGATATCAACGATAATCACTGCAGCAGAGACAGCGGTGGCACAGTATTACTTAGACATTCATTGTGTTTAGGACAAATAGTAGATGGGCTGACAAGACATGGTCCAGCTGCAGCTAGCCATGCACAACCTGGAGGAAGTGACGTTGATAGTGTTCAAGCATTGCATTGCTCAACATGGCCTCAAGAAGCTGATGCCTGGTTACAACAGCAGAATGTCTGTGGCTGGCCAACAGACAATATGAAGCGATTTTCTGCAGAACAAGGTTGTTTTGTTGTGCCAGTTGACAGCAAGACAGGTGTGTACCAGGATCTGGAATGGCGAATATCGACCTCGTTTGCTGAGAGATGTTTAATGTGGAGTCTTAATATAACGCAGTTGAAGTGTTACATTCTGTTGAAGATGATTATCAAAACATTTCTCAAACCAAAATGTGGAGAAACTGTATCAAGTTTTATATGCAAGAATATTTTATTCCAGTCTATAGCAGATTCCAGAGCCAGCTGGGAATGGATTGAAGATAACATAGTGACGTGGTTAAATCAGTGTCTACAAGTTTTGCTTAACTGTATATTAACAGAGAACTGTCCTCACTTCATTATATCCCAAAATAACTTACTTGCTGGCAAATTGTCTGCAGAAGACAAGCATCAACTTACAGAAGTAATGTGTAAGCTGACTGAGAACATAGAACAGTCACTGCTCGCCATACAAATAGATGATCTTGGTAATCGTCTTAACGTAAAATCTGGAGGAATATCTGGAGTTCATTTAATGTCGGAATATAACATTGCTATCAGAGTGGCACTACAAAACATAGTCGATGTAGCTCACTTTTTACATAAAGAAATCATGCATGCTTTGAAAGACGCGTGTGAAAGGTTTGATTCTGTTTACCAAATTCTTACTCTTAGAGTTTTTAAACTATGTCAGATAAATGCTGTGGGTACTAGACTTGAGCAAGCGGTAATAAGTTATTTGACACCGTTTTACTGTAGTTATTTAGGATCAATAAAAACATCTTTTGATCTAGACAATTTTCGGGTTATATCTGTTGAGGCGTTAAGATGGTTCTCTTTTGGATTGAACTCGGATATCTGCGCAGGGAGGTTGAAAATGGCATCAGCACTGTACTGTGCTGGGGATCTAGGCACATGTGAAACTCTTCTGACTGCTCTGAAATGGAAGTTGTAACAAACAGTTCTATTATCACGTTGTTATTGTGATAGTCAAAAAGGAAGATATTCAGAAGAAATTGAGAAAATCTTTTATGACAATAATGAAGATGCTATAAAACACAACATGGCATCCTGTGTAAAATATTTGCCTTGTGAGGTGAACTTTATTCCTGGTGAGCTGAGATATGAGATGTTTAGATCCACAGAAGAGGACCGGCAATACAGAGGTAGAAGAGACTACTGGATGGACTGGGCCGTAGTGGACTGTCTGCCGAACCTTCACTTCTTGCAGTACAAGGTCTATAGTCAGCTTCACAGACCAGCAGATCAACAACAAGCTCTTGATAATCTGATCAGGACAATAGACACTGAGCCAAACCTTGGTCATAAGGACACCGCCCTGAATCTCCTAGGACAATGCATGGAACAGGAGATCAGACACGAAGAAGCTTTATGTTGTTATATGATTTCGTTGAATGTGAGGGCAAGAAATAATGTGGCGAAATGGCATGTGTGCAGGTTGTTAGCCCGACTGCTTCAACATGGATAAAAGTGCTCAAGTTAAAAAACACACTGACTGCAAAACACACTGACTGCTAATATGTTGTTTTCTAACGACTGATAAAGTGGTTTCCACCTGACGGATTTATAAGTCGTTTCAATTTTCCATATTAACCGACATTTTACATCTGATATTATTTTCACAAATCACATCGGCTTTAAATAGGTGGTTTGTATATGTCACAATAATATTGAAAAATCAAACGTTATCTATAATTAACAAGTCAGCGTCATACTTCAAAACATTTATGTTTTAAGTTTAACGATAAACTAGTCAAATCTTTTAAAGATACTGGTTATAATAGAATAGATATTGCTTTTTAATATTCAAAGATATTTAATAGAAAATAGTTTACACAGAAACAAGCATTAATAAAAACACACAATTTGTATGTTTTAGGAATAAACAAGAAAATAAATCCTAAACTATAATCATTAAACTTCAAATGTTCTAACAGTATATAAAGTGAAATATTGACTGTTTAAATAGGACGGGATGGTATGATTAAAAATATGTGTAGCCTGGAATATTTAACAAATCAGTTGTTCACTACGATTCTTGATTGTAGTAAAGGAACACTGTATTATGTTTCTGCTATATTCGTACGAAGCTATCAACGTAAGTAAACCAGCTACTTGTCACGAAAATTTAAATCGCTTGGTATGTAAATTTGCAAGGTAAAATAGTTGTTCGATGATTAGACAGGCACGTGATAGTTAATCCATAGAAAATAACAAATACTGGTACAGTTTGTTTGATTATCCTGTTTTCTATAATAAATTAAGCAATTTCAGAGTGAGGTTATTAAGATATCAATATTTTGGTATTGGCCTACATGATTTGCTATTGATTATTGATGATGAATGTCTATATAATGTGACAGTAAACTTACCGATAACGATAAGATGGGATTGAACGCTTAGAAAGTTAACTAATAAGTGAACTTAAAGAGTTTGTTGTTGTTTTTTTTTTTTTGGGGGGGGGGGGGGGGAAGGCAGGGCTATATTTCAATGGGTCTCAGTAAGCAGGTGAATTCATTTTTCTGCATGCAACATTAATGGTTCTTCTCGAATAGTTGTCTTTAAACAAATGAAATGGGAACGTTTAAATCTACCGAACACGACACATATGAAAATATTGCAGGCTAAATTTGACTGAGCTTGTTCATGGGCAGTAATGGAAATCGATAAGTAGTACTGCCCACGCCGCCTTTTATAAGTTCTATTAACGTTATAAGTATCGTGCTCAACGACCTTAAAAGGACGTAACTGATAACAGCGCTAATAGACCTTGAGCTGCCAATAGACCCCCCTCCCCCCCCCCCCCTTGGGGAATTTTAAAGGGTATGTTTTTCTGAAAGCATATACCATTCTACGCATTTTGCAAGTTGTTTGCACTCTGGCGAGTGGGGCGTTTTTCCGTAACGTCTGTTTGAATATGTTACCTTTGAAAAAAGTTTGTGTAAGAACGAAATATTTGACAGTTGTAAAAGTTCTAAAATAAACCTATTTATTCTACATCAGGAAGCTCTAATCTACATTACTAATGCAATAAAAACATCTGTAACCTAAGGTATTGGTCTAAAATAGTGATTAAGTTATGTTACTTAACATAAAAACCTAGTAAAATAAGATTTATGAAGCATTTCTTACGTGCAGTAGCAAGTAATTTGTGCTTATAAGTAAATATAGTAAGATAAATGAGAATTCAGGACAAATGTAATACAGTGATATACATTGGGACATAAGCCCGTAACGCTATATTGAAATATGTTACCGAAAGAAAAGAAAATGGGAAAACAAGCCATAAATGTATTAAACCTTGAGCTGCCAATAGACCCCCCTCCCCCCTGGGGGAATTTTGAAGGGTATGTTTTTCTGAAAGCCTATCCCACTCTTCGCATTTTGCAATTTGTTTGCTTTCTGGCGAATGGGGCGTTTTACCGTAACGTCTGTTTGAATATGTGACCTTTGAGAAAATTTTATGGGTTGAAGAAATAATTAGCAATTATAAAAGTTCTGAAATAAATCTATTTTTTCTACACCTGGAAGATGGTTTTTTTTAATTTTTAACGCAATAAAACATCTGCAACCTAAGGTATAGGTCTATAAATAGTCATTAAGATATGTTACTTAACATCAAAACCTAGTTTAAAAAGTTGTATGAAACATTTCTACCTACATTAGCAAGTAATTTCTGTTTTATTTGCTTAATTCATTAATATAAATAAGAATGCAGTATTGAAATGTAATAAAGTCACATTGAGACACACTGTTTAATGTATGTAAATAAATACATATATTTGTAAATTCCAAAAACCAAAATATCTGAAAAATAAAACAACGGAAAAACATCTCAAAGACAGCAAATAAAATATTTATAAATAAAACAAATTATAAAGAAATAAACTCTGAAAGACATATTGTGTGATTTAAAGGTAAACTGTGTTAAACACTTTGTTTATATTATCTATAACTTTAGTTATATGTGACTTTAGTATTATGCTATATCATATACTTATGCCTATGGTTAATAAATTTGAAGTTTTGGTGTAATTGTTTTTGTTTAAATACACCTCTTCATGAGTTTTAACGATTAGTTAGCTTTATATCAAAATAAAAATAAATACCATATCATAAATCACCATTTTTTAAATATGTTACCCAAAAGAACGTATTTTAGTTACCAACCTTTCTGCACTTTATGTATCTTGTATTCAAATAGGTAATATATATTAAGAATTATGTTACAAAAGGAAATTAAGGTATTGATGTAAAACAGTAATGTATTTTTTATTTAAATGTAGTTAAACTTTAGAGTTTAATTATCTGTGTACTGCTCAATATGTCTTGAAATAAATGTGTATGATGTAGATGGTTCAAGTTCGTCCTATTTTAAATCTTTTTAAATTAACAATAAACCTATCAATATGGCTCAGTGACAACATTGTAATACAGCTAACGTTTGCACTAATCATGGGCTGTGGCATCCAGTCTAAAGCCAAGTCCAGATACTCTCGATTGAGAGAGTTCAATTTGTTCTAACAAAATGTAGAAAAGAAAGAATAAACAAAATTAACATTTTTTATCATTTTATTGTTCTATTTATGTCTTTAGTCATCCTATAATATGTTACCAATTTTTACTTTAATAATCAGCAAAAAAATAAGAAAAGAAAAGCAAGAAATTGCAAATGATTAGTTAATTAACATTTTGATAAATATTTTTATATAATATTATATTATGTTAAAGTTGATCTAAAACAAATTTAAATGCTACTTAATTTAAACTTTACACAAATTAGCTGATTAAATATCTGATGTTCGAAATGTTTTTAAAAGTAGTTTTATTCATCTAAAATACTACGGTTCAGTGTAGAATTTGTAAAACATTGAAACAGCATGAGCATTATATAGCAATTTTTTTGACTCAAGTAAAAGAATTTTGACCTAAAGAAATTATTATACATAAGTAAACGTTAACTTGTCTATAAGCTTACCATCACCTGCATTACACAGATTGTCTTTCAAATTAGGATGTTTCTCTTTAACACTTATTTGTTTTTAAGAAAAATAACATTCTACAAAGATATTAAGGAATTCTTAACAAATTCTTAAGCTTTCTTTGAATAATGGAAAAAAAATTCATTTAGGACAATTTATTTTTCTTCTTTCACATGTTATATTTAACAGCAATGTCAGTTATTATTGCTCTAAAAGACCAGAATTGGTGCTTTCAACCTTGTTTCTAGTAAATATAGTTTATAGAAAGTTCATATTCACATTATGAATGACTCTACGGTAATCTAGATACAAACTACCGGGTAAAACACAGTTTAGAAATTTATTTTCTTTATTCTAAGTGATCTTTCTAAAAAACATTATTTTAATATTTAGGTAGCATATAATTAATTTTAATTAGTTTTGTTTGTAACACTTTTCAAAGCAATATTTTTATCTCTTGTCTTTTTTTACTTTTTTGGGACCAATTCAAAAAAAATATTTTTTTAGAATTTAATTCAAAAATGCATTGTACTTTGTCAATATTGTAACTTCGGAATTATATGTTACGGAGATTTGAAGGTTTACAATAGACAAGCTTAAACACTTTAACATTTTAACCACATAACATATCATAACATAGAATACACTATAAACTTCTTACTATTATTATTTTATAGTTTAATCTAAAATGATTGCATAGTCGTTATACAGTTTTGTAAATGTAATCATTTCTTTGTACAACAATATCAGTTTTAGAGAAAATACTTCATTCAATCAGTAATATTAGTTAAATCAAAGGACTGGAGGTACTGATGAGTCGGCCATCAAAACACAATTGAAAAGCAATTGATTTTTGGGTTTGATTAAGTTGGACCAGAAATAAACTTTCGCCTCAAGAACGGGGAACAATTTACTTTATGTCCTCCGAGACATAGATCTTCGACCCCAAAAACAATTAATGTCCAATTAACAAGTCAAGACAAATACTGTTATCAAGTTTGCAGACGTGGTGACATGGAAAGCGAACCTGGTGGTAGGACAATATGTCTAAAGGCATAATTTGAATATGATTGGACTTGTAGACAATGAAATGAAATTGACCAATCACAATTAAGTGAAGGATATCATACTTCATAGGTCATATGGTCAACAGTGAAACAACGCTGGTCAGTTCTCAAACACAACGCTTTATTTAAAGGTATTACTCCTTTCGTCCTTGCATTTTGCATTTAGAGAGACTTTTTAATTTTTCATTTTATCAATGAGAGTGCAATGACGAATGGAATATTACCTTAATGGCGTGAATACTTTTGTAAGTGTGGAAGAATCCTGTGAGCAGTTGTTTGCAAGCGCAGTATCATTAGACAGCACCTAAAATTCTGAGTTGAGATACGGTGACACCAATGACAGAAAAAAGTAGCTAAGCTAGTCATAATCTTTGAATATTCAAACTTGAAATCGACAAACAGAATTGGGTCACATGATTTAAAATAATACTACAAGTGACACAATGGTTTTTTTCAATGGTTCTATTATTCAGCAAATAATGTTCAAACACACAATTACACTGATGCTTTTTTGTCAACTGATGTTTTTTCAATGAGGTGCACATTAAAACGTTTTGGTTATATTTTATATAACTTGTCTCCATTTCACATCCACTATTTGTATCGACATTTGTGATTTTTTTATTCTTGTCCATTACAAAAGCAGCATGCTCCATTGCAGGAATTAGTGGCAATCTAAAGGCTGTATGCTCCCTCAGACAGTCATAGACAGAATTGTCAAACTGGTCTCCTCACAGCATTCCATGTAGAGCTGTTATCCTGAAATATTAATTTCAACAAATAACCTATTTATATTGAAGTTGTAATGATTTTAGCTGAAGTGTCTTTGTTTTCTTTAAATTAAGGGTAATTTTGGTTATTAATTGCCAGAATCCACCAAAAAGTTACATAAGATGGGTGTTCACTTGTGTCGCCCTGGGAACTAGATCAAGTTAAAAATGCAAGAATAAAAAAGGGAATAACCCCATCTTGACATAAAGAACTTGGAGTCAAGATGAGTGTGTTGTCATGAGCAATATAATTTGAAAGTTTGATGTAGAAATATTAAGAAAAGTCAAAGTTAAAGTCAACATTAAGTTTTTCTGTTAAAAAAAGTACAAAAAGGGATTAACTCCATCAAATGTGACCTTGACCTGAAAATTAATATCAGCTCAAGCATGTTGTCACAAACAATATAATTTGAAAATTTCATGAAGAAATATTAAGAAATGGCAAAGTTATAACCAACATTAAGTTTTTAAGACAGATGGACGGACAGACAAAGCGATCCCTATGTATTGCCTTTTCTTTGAAAGGGCGATACAAAAAATGACCCTTTAGATTAAGCAGCTAGTGGACACCTGGAAAACAATACATCAGTACATGTATCAGCAAGAACAACTTTGATGATTGACCTGGATCTGATTGGAATCTACACTGTTTGCATATTTGTAAGAAATAGCCTCATGAAGCTTATTATGAACCGTGTAGATCCTGTTAAGACTGCACAGATATGCCTGCTGATCTGGATATACACTGGTCACTCATGTCATGTATTCATGGAAGAAAGGGGCAAAAACAACACAGTAATTTTTATATAGGATGATTAATTTTCTTGTGAACTGAGGTCTCACAAGTCAACACATACATATAAACACAATTTTATGTTTTCTTGTTACAAGATACAAAAATACAAATACCAACATATACAGATAGATTTAGTGTGTCTCAATCATACATTCATGCAGCTTTAATAAATGAAAATAAAAAATGCAAACCTTGTCTTCATTTTCTACAGTAACATTCATATTCTGCTCCCTTATGTTCTACCAATTCTGCAGACATTAAATTTTCAAGTCCAAAGCTTTCACAAGACTGATGATACACATGGCTGAAAATAAATGTTGTATTTTAATCATAACAAATAACCAAAACCAATTTCACTGTACTTTTTGTTGCTTATGAAGTTGTACATAATTTGATGTTGCAGGTTAGTTAACAGATTACAATGTTGTCATAATTCATCTATTTTTATAAATATCACAAAAAGAGGTATTTCTGGTGTAAGCTTCACGCCATCTTCAGTTCCTATAGGCTCATACACAATTTATCCCATTTAACCTTTACCTCCATTTACATGTATATGCCTTTATGGCATGGGAAATCGGCGTAGATCTAGATCAGCCGACACATCCATACTGCCTGATTAGGATCTTAACCGTTACGGCGTTAGCTTTTTTATTCAAATTTCAATAGGTTATTTCTGACCACAATGTGACCTGTGCAGATCCAGATCAGATCATGAAAAGGCATGAAAATGTGTATAATATTATAGTAAAGGGTTAATTACTACAAAAAACACCTGCATTTTGATACTTCATTTTATTCCTTGGATACATCTTTTAACACATGAGCAACTATTGTAAATCTAGGTCCTGACACAATCATCTCCTTCCTGTTAATTAAAGCTTTAAATGTATCTAATGAACAGAGTAGATACAGAATGATGAGACCTCAAAATGTCTGATGTGCAAGCTGGTCTGGAGCTACATTTGTGCTATCTCTATCAGATGTGGATTTACACTGGTTGCCCATGTGGTAAAATGGTGTAAATGGAGTAAAGGGTCAAGTTATTAACCATGAAAGTTGAAACAGCATTGGATTTTTGAGACACATTTAAATGAGATTACCCAACTTAAAAAACAAATAAGCAACCCATCGTGTTAGTTCAAGGTGGCCCACAGATGAATATTGTTATATATAATGTTAATAATCAAGTGAATTCAAGTTGACCTTGTTATTGGGTCAAAGGTAGTCATTTATGCCTGAGGCAGAAGGCCGAGGGTGAATATGACAGCCCGAGGCCCAATAACATGTTCAAATTCATATGAAGACTAAACTGGGCCAATACAGGTGTTCTGGACCAATATGAGAATTGCTGGGCCATTATAAAGTACTTAAGTATTGATGTGGTTTACCATGTAGTGTCTGCCAGGATAATGGCATGTTCAAGTCGGGTGATGACATGCCTCGATATTTTGCCACACTGCAGTCATGTAAAAGAAAAGGGAAAGTATGCAATGCCTTTACTGTATATTTATACAGGGCTCTCACTAGAGAATGACTTGAAGGAATTAGTCTCATCAAAAGTGACCAGACTTCTCTCTTTGTTGAGCTTTGTTAGAAGTCATTTTGTATTTACGATATAGGGAAAGAAAGCTGTTGACTGCAAACTTCTCCATAATGCAGTAAATTATGACAAAACTCTCCCTGATTTGCAAGTCTGGTGAGAGCCCTATTAATAGTCAATTAATAAAATTTAATATACCATTATCCTTCTTCCACTCCTCTTCCAATTTCATGCTTTTTGAACCAGAGATGGCACATTTCTTTCATTTGATTTTATCACTGAAATTAACAAACACAAAATTGCAAGGGTGCAAGTTAGGATTTCTAAAAAACCTGAAATCCTGAAAATTTATTTAGGGTAAATGAAGAAAATCAATCATTTTTAGCAGGGTTGGCACCAATCGACCGCCCCTGGTTTAAACCGGTGTTTTAACCGGTTAAAACCGTCCCGGTCAATACTCCCCAAGTGGTTAATAGTGGTCAATACTGGTCAATTGAACTTTTTTTTCAAAATTTTCATAAAAGAAAGGAAGAAAACAAACCTTTTAAGTTTTATTTAATTTCTACTCAAGTAACTTTAGAACTAACTTCACTTGAACATGCTTTGCACTTAGAAATTGTCTTATTTCCCTCAGTAACTGAGATCATAAAATCCCCAAACAGGGTCTTTTGGCTTCATTCTGGTGAGTTTTTAGACAAAGTAAGAATTCTTTTAATGTTAGTATTTTATCAACTTTCAGCAAAGAATGATTTAGTAACTTGATTTTTTTAATTAAAGCAAAGGCAATTTGCACCACCAGTAGGTGTTACACTCTTGCCAAGTAACAATTGTGTATGACAATGGATGGTGAGGAGATGGAGGGATGTTGTGTCACACTTCTGTTGTTTATTGAACTTGAGAACATGTCAATTAAGATGCCTATGTGTTTATTTAAAGATTATCCAATATCCATGAAGTAGGTGTTATACACCTGCCAGTTAACACTTGTGTTTGACAATTGATGGTCAAGAGACTGAGGGGTGATTGCACTTCCTTTGACCTCACACATCTTTGCAAGTGAACAACCAAGTCATACTGTTTCATATAATGCATGTATTGTACTGAGCACTCGGGCAAAGCTTACAGAATGTTCTTTAAAGAATCCACTACATAAATTACATAAAACATAACAAACAGTATATGAATTGAAACTTTTAGCATACTACATTTATTAATTTCAGTGTTACTTATCATTAATGCCTATAATTATGTCAAGCTGTTTATATATACCATAAAGTTTCCACATACTTAAGAAAATGTGTCTGTAAGCATTGAATGCCCAAAGCTGAATGACCATATATTTTCCAACAATGCACATGAGAACTTGTGCTTTAAACCAATGAAAACAACACCTTGTGATTGGTACATTCAAAAGATCTTACCCAATCAAAGGAAATTAATATTTTCCACCTAATTAGCTTTGCTTAACCAGCGGAAAATACATTTCCTTTGCTTATTGAACATAGGAACATACCAATTAAATATTTGTATTTATTAAAGGCTTATCAATAATAAACCATTAATGAAGTACCATTTAGGCCCTTACAGGGGCTATTGTAAGGGCCTAAAGGATTCTAAATGATTATAAGAACATTTTGGACAGTTTGGTTGTGAATAAAATTGAATTGACCAGTAATGACCACTATTGACCAGAAATGACCACTATTGACCAGTAATGACCACTTTTGACCAGTATTGACCACCGGCCCGGTCAATACTCAATTGACCGGTCAATAAGCCAACCCTGATTTTTAGACACACAAAAACCTGATTTTCAGGCAAACGCACCCATGAAATAATGACAATTATTTTGATCTTTGCTCAAATTACAAATATTCTTTATAATAACTTATTTTATTTTTTAAGTGAGTGATCATAACAATTAGTTTACTCTCACTTTGTACTTTGCTAGAATGGTCTTTCTTCAGATTGTTTCTATTCTGCATTGAAATCCATTCAGTCTGAGGTGTGAGGTGTATCTACAAAAAGTCACCCACAATCTTTTGGACTGTGAAAAATGTTTTTCCTTTAGTTGCTGTGAAAAAGAGTGCTGTAATTTGTTTTGTAGTTAAAATGCCTGTTCCAACAGCCGTTCAAGAAAATTTCATAAAGTTATATTGATTAACTGTTGATTAACTGAATTAAGTATCCATATTGTTTCATCACTGCCAGAGTTATTATGTGTTTTCTTCTTTTGAAAAAATAAAATATGGATCCAGGCATGTCACTTTAAAATTAACCAGAAAGTATCAGACTGCAAAAAGTAAAAAATGTGTTGACTGCTCTTATAAACAGGTCAAATTGGGTTATCACTAAAATTCACAAAGTGGGTTCCTTTTCAAATAACTACCGGTAATTTATTTTACATTGCTGATCAGAATTTAAGTCTGGGTAAAAATCATAGAATGAAATAGACATAAAATTAATGTCTTCAGTAGTTTTGGTTTATTTTACCTAAAAACAATTGTAATGGAAGGCTAATAAATGAATACTTGTTACATCAAAATTATTGAAGTGAAACACTGTGTAAACCTAGGTTCACTTCAATACTTAATACTGGTGTAACATCAAAAGGGAGACAATATATTCATTTTTATAATTTGGCAAATGTTTGTAGTGAACAAAATGTATATCTTTGGTTTTCATTTCATAATTTATTGTCACTTTGTTAGGCAATTCTACTATTAACAAGACTTAATTTAACACTATGAAACTAATTTGAGTTATTTATCAAATTACAGGAACCTGAATTTCCATCAGAAAATATTCAGATAGGAAAAAATATTACATTTTCCCAACGCAACGGATTTGTACCCCACCCATTAACATGTTAAAATAATTTACCAGTTGCAATGTTGACAGCGTTATCACAGCTCAAGCATTACAAAGAAACTAAAATATACTGTTTAAAATAATTACATCTCCTAAACAGTCATTCCAGGCCCGGATCCAGACTGGTACATCCTGGGGAGGCTGATGACGGGGTGGAGGGGTATCCCCTCCCGCTTCGTTTTTTTATGTGGTGTGCTAAAATGGTGCAATTTTAAGTATACCTAAACTATATCTGTACTTATTCAGTGCGCAATAAATTAACAGTTGTATCGAACTGAGGATGAACATAAATTATCCAACTTTTGTTTTTTACTAAATCCAAATATATGATGTGTACTCTGATAACTTTTCATTTTCAGAATGTTCCCATTATTTGGTCAAAAATACATTTCACTCTTAAAATTGTGGACAGATATTGAGTTAAACAGTCTTACATATTTGTAGATTCGCAGAAAAACAAAAGAAAATGAAAGAATCTCTGCGATCGATTTCCTAAAAAACTGCTAATTTCTCCTAGTGTTTGTAACGCTTTTCCAATCTTTTACTGCTCTCAGAACGCTATTGTTCCAACTGTTTTTATTGGGCAATGGCTGAGCGAGCAACCAATGAAAAATTGTATTTAAATCGCACACGAATTGTAGCTTGCGGTTAATATGCCTCCGAGCTACATGCATCCATGGTAATTAATTGCTGGCCAACTGGCCAGTGAAATGTTGTAATACACATCATTTGATCAGGCAGATTTTAAAGCCAACTAAAAAAAAGCGGCCGGGCTGGGGAGGCTGCAGCCCCTCAGCCACAGGGCTGCGTCCGGGCCTGCATTCTGGATTTAACTCAAACATTATTTTCTACCTTCACTTTTGTTGTCCACTTCATTGCATGACGACAAACAGTTCTATACCGCTTCAAATGGTTCAAATGGTTGATACATGTCTGACCAGAACCAAAAATCATCTAAACCTGTTTATGAATAATTAAATCAATTAATAAATACTTCATTCTTTCTTCCGGGATGCAAAATTTACCTGAAATGCATTTAAGAGATACTATTAAATAAATATTGTGAAGTTCCCATTTCTGTATAAACTTGGTGAATCCCTGAGGTGCTACTCTTTTTCTTCTTATGGTTTTCCCTGGGTTATTAATTTTGAGAATATCTGTTCTGATTAAATGACCTGTGAGACTTATGGAATGGAGTGTAAGACAAAACTGAAAGTAGGAAAAACTTCGTATAGCGGATTTCATAAGGTCTACATATAACACGCAATTATTGAAAACTTTAGATTTTCATTTCTTTGAAAGTTTATACTTGAGAAAATCTTGTGTCAACTATGTAGCTGGTTACGGTTTGGAAATGGGTTAGATCTGGATATTTTCTGATGGAAATTCAGGCTCTTATGATCAAATGCATAAAATGCATTTATTAATATATCTGTTAAATTAATTCATGTATGAATTTTAAATTACTTTAAACATAATTTTCAATAGATCAAAATGTTATAAAAAATCATTGTGAATCAGATGCTTTATGTTTTACTTAAAGCATTCAAATGGGAATATAATTCTTACACGAGTGAAGATATTTTACCAAGTAATTCGTTAATCGTTCAAAATCCAACTTTTTTCAATGCAATACATTGAAATAATTTGATTACTTACATCTCTACAAGGTTCCACAATTAATATCCACAATGAGCCAAAATCACGTTTACTGCGGTGTAGTCTTTCGAATCTAAAATTTCAAGTTTTACAATGATTTTGTAACGTAGGCTACCATTCGAAAACCACCAAATCCACCTCCATTTCCATATGAATAATTCTATTTACAAAGAGAACTTCTATTGTCAATATACATTCAAATATAACCTGGGTGTTATAAAAACATTGCATCACGAAAATAACTCGATAAATACTCACTGTTCATTTGATTACGATGGATTTTTCGTCTTCACCGAACGTTGTCGAATCCAATATGGCGTTCCGCCATCAGGTATTCATGCGCGTTCATGACTCAAAATCTTGTCGAACGTTCCACGAGTTAAATTTCTTCAAATATTGATTGATTACATATTTTTTAATATAAATTTTATCGTTTTGCACAGAATTACGAAATTGACCGCTTTGTAGCATTGACTTACTTTTTGAAACTAAGAACTATATTCCAGGGTAGCAAGCATACATTCTATGGTAGCATGCAAGTACTGTCGTTACTACATTGAAATAAAGAAGGAGTTAGGACAGTATTGCATGCAACCCTCAAATTGTTAGGTTCATAGTAAAGCAAAAACGATTGTCGAAAATTGGTTTTCACTGAGTCTGCCGACTTAAAAAACGTCTGTGAATGTAATTAGAAATCTACACATGGCTAACAAACATCAGGACATTGCACAGAGCACACTTAGTTAATTTCTTCAAATAGATATCAGCTAACACCATTAAAAATATTTAAAAAAAAACAAGGAAATAAGCCTTATTTTAATAAGTAACATATGTTATGTAAGTTGAAAGTTTGAAGTCATGCAAGTTTCAAGAACACTTACCTTTAATAAGCTCAATAATTTAATTAAACTCTATATTTTATGCTTGTTTATCCCAAAACATGAATATAATGTTTGAATTAGCAATATGGTAACATATAAGATTATGGAATAATTATTACAATTGCCTGTGTGATTTCTATGAAAATCTTACTGTTTTATATTGTTTGATCATGCAGCTTTCAAAAACATGTATTATTGCCAAAATTTGATTACAAATAAAAATCCTACAGGTAAGTTTCTGACTTAAATTTCATTTTTTAGGGTTATGTATGTTATACACTAAATATGTTACCTAAGTGCAAAAATTTTGAAATGAAAATTACATCAATCAACAGATAATACTTTATCCTTATATAAAAATATAAGTTTTATTAGATCGTATCTGGAATAGAGCAGAATTAAAGATTCAAAATTCATATATTTTTTCTTCAAATTTTAGGGGTAACATATTAAAACCTCCGTAACACCCTTATGCCCCACTCGCCAGAGTGCAAACAAACTGCAAAATATCCAGGACATAACAGGCTTTCAGAACAATTATGTCTACAAAATTCCCTAAAGGGGGGGGGGGGGGGAGCAAACATGTTCCTGGCCACCGGCCTATAAGCACTTATTGAATATACAAGGAGAACAGCCGGTATGGAGGAACGTATTTGTACAACTAACTATGCACACAGTATTAATAACCATGATTTACTGTAATAGTTCTTAGCGATAAAATAAATGTGACATAATATTTAAATAACAGTTTGATATCAACGACCTATTATCTACTGGTATTCATCTATTCTAGACGAAACGAAAAAGAAGATATGAGGTAGATCAATAATTTTGTCAGGTAGATCAATGACTTTATCAGGTTGATCAATGCTATATAAAAAAAATAAGCTTAGTTAGAAAATCATATGATGGATACGCATGAATGTTATTGGTATCTGTTGTCTCCTCATAGATTTGTTTAAAAATAACATCTTGCAAATATTGATCAAGTTGCAATAGTATCTATTATTTAAACATTATCAATGTAAAATAACATTTTACCGTGAAATGCATAAAAAATACTACCATCTAAAAAATCGAAATTAAAGCCTGAAAAACGGTGTCAAGAAACCAAAAAACTGTATATATAATATAAGATGAAACCGACATAAAAGTTTCAGATTTTCCTCAACACTTATAACATTAGTAGTTAAATCAGTTTCTTTTACTTTTTAACGTTTTCACATTGTGTTGTAAGCATTGAAGCACTGTTATGTTTATTATTGCAACCTTGTAACAATTTCCAGAATAGTATATTATCTGATTGGCTTATTAAGATCATTTGACTGCGTTTCATTTTTCAGTGAAGAATTTTCGTATTCAGGAGGCGATATTGCTTAGTGAAAATTCAGCATTATCAAAATTACTAAATAAGTAAGCGAGTTATGAGTTATAAAGAAAAAGTATGCCGAAGAATAAATATTAGTACTTCTGCGTTTCGTCGATGTATGAACTGTCACACTGAAAACACTTTCGGTTAAAAATTTGGTGTTACTATTCTGACAGTTAATTCACTCGCCACATATCATAAAATGTAATGATTTATCCAAAATTTCGGCGAAATTCGCCCAGTGGTTAATAAGCATTATATAGCAGTACAATGATTCTTAACCGCAGCTGAGACATTGAAGCATTACAACCTGAACTGGTAACGTTAATTTAAATCGACGATTTCAAGTTTGTAAGACCAATCCATATCTTTACCGCATTACCACAAAACACAATATGTTCTTCATCAGACTGAATATGGTTTTATGGACTTATTCACTAATCGTGTTAGAGTGCTAACTGTAAATGATAGAATTGTCATTGACTCTAGAAGTAAACAAAATCTTCGCATGGTTAAAGTACATTGTTTATTGATATGTACAATTGAATGTTGCAACCAAGATTTCCAGCTTGAATCATAGAGTATGAGGTCTACCAAAAATCTCATGGGCTGCTTTACTGTATACCAAAATATTTGCTCATATGTCACAGGGGGAGACAAGTGTGCAACCAGTCAGGGAATCAAAGCCAACCCACCCCCACAAATTTATTCTCGAATTCCTGAGAGTACCTTACAATTTATCATTAAAATATCCGAAAGGATATAGTATAAAACACAGTTGATAATAAAAAGAGTGAAATCGACTGTACTTTACAATTAACAAATGCGAGGGTAGTAAAATATACAAACAATGCTGCCCCGACTCCCTGTTGGGCACCGAATGTTACAGGGTAAAACAGGGTGTCACATGTTGCGCATCCAGACCAGGACTCGAAACCGGTACTCCTCCCATACAAGAATAGTGCTCTCCCGACCAAGCTCTCTGTGCCGCTTACACAACGTCTCTGAAAATAGTGACCTTTTATGTTCCGCGACACATAGATGCGTACCAGTGAGGGATTAAATGCAAATATATTTGTGTCACCCTTTTGACGAACAGGCAATATATATGGATCTCTTTGTCCGTCCATCAGTCCGTCCGTCACAACAATTAAGCGATGGATATAACTTTACTATTTCGTATTATTTCTTTTTTAAATTTTCAAATTGTATTGTTTGTGACAACATGGTCATGTCGATGCCAAATTCTTTAGTTCAAGGTCACATTTATAATTCAACTGAACACCCACGTAATAATTATGGTCTTCGTTTAAAAAGATACTGCCTATTTGCATAATGAAAAAGTAATATATGCATATCAAAAATCGCCACACTCAAAAAACACAGCCTCCCCACGCAGCGAAAAAGAAGAGAGGAAGAGAGAGAGCATGTTTTATATAAATATGTCAATTCAAATAGGACGCCACAAACAATTAACGAAGAAGAGAACCTTTGGGGATACCGCCTTGGAACGGTCAGTTGCAAAACAAATTGCCACTGGGGGTTTAAACCAGGTTCTAGGGTGCACCAACCTCACACTTGCCCCAACAGGTTCTCGTATCACAAAACAAGCACAAGTTGTCTAAGTGAAATAACTCCAACCCACCCATCGGCTCAACAATGTTGCATGCAAAAGCACAAAAACATATAAAACATAAGTATCGAATAGCATTGCAAAGCCAAAGGGTAGGTACTCAATGATCTAACCGAGACCAGAGCTCCTGGGGTAAATTCAGCAAGAACACGATGACAGGAATAAAAGAAACAAATCGAGCTTCCAGGTTCTTTTAAGAAAAGATTTCCCCATAAACCTTCATAAACTCTTAAACCCCTGCCACCGTCGTGCAACCAAAGAGGTAAGCATAATGATCAACTGTAGATGGGTTAATTACCAGGCATGCAGAGCGCTGTAATATATCATGGTGGTAACCTTTCTATTTAAATTTACAGATCGTTTTTACAAATAACCGAGAGAAATTAACATTGCCTTATATCTTCTTAAGTTTGTAAATTAAATCTCCATAAAACACCGGCTTTGAAATACCTTGTTGCAATAGTGATTTTAAACTGCATCTGTATTTATGAATTAGATCTGGGTATCGGCGATAAATCTTGCAAAAGGTTTTTCTTTATTTGTGATACCGATAACCCTGTTTTAAAAGTTTTTCTGTAATACACAGATTACGTTCATTTTATTGAAATCATTTACATCGTTGCAAGCTCTTGACAAGCGAACAAGCTGTGAAATATAAACCCCGTAAGATGTTGCACCTGGAACATCGCCGTCTAAAAACGTTAAATTTACTATATTAAAATACAAATCATCTCTTTTATCATATATTTTAGTAGTAACGTAACCATTTTCAATAGACAGATTTAGATCAAGAAAGTAAGCTTGCTTGTCTGAAGTATTCGCTTTATTAAGCTGTAGTTCTTTAGGATAAATCTTGTTAACCAGTGATGGAAAATGGTTATTATCTATATTTAACAAATCATCAAGGTATCTTGAGGTGTTATTAAAAGCTGTAATAATATCATCTTGATGTTCGGTAGAAAGAGATAACATAAAGTCTCTTTCATAACAGTATAAAAACAGATCAGCAACAAGGGTTGCACAATTAGTACCCATTGGAATGACAACTACAAGTATAATTCTCATAAGAACCATCTGTAAAGAATGCCCTATGTTCATTACAAGCAATATTTTTTTTATTTTCTCTAACAAAAGTGTTTTCAACGCGACTGATTAGCTTGTCTCTTATCAAATTATGAGGGAGAGAAGTATAAAGAGTTGAAAAATCATAAGTAGACAAACAGAACGCCTGAAAATTATTTGATTTAAGGTTTAAGAACTGTAATATTTCCGCCAAACATCGACTTATGCCGTCACCAATTCGTTTTTTCCGAACGCCGATTCGTACGTTTCCGGTTGATACTAGTTTAAAAGGAGTATACTCTTTAGGTGTTTTCCGCGATTCTGACGTCATTAATAATTAAATCAAATAATAACAAAGTGCGGATATAAAATTGATGTAAAGTAAACAAATATTTTCATAACAAATACTCAAAATAAGTCTATAGGCGAACAACACTCAGTAATGAATAGAGCTTATATGAAATTGCCCACGCTTTGATCAATCCTCCGTGGAGTAATGGTAACGCTCAGGACTCTTCATTTTGACGAACCCGGTTCAGTCCTCGGGAGAGGAACCTTTTTTCCCTTTTTCTTCTTTTTTTTAAATTATTGTGAGGAATTTTTGGAGAAAATAGTAAAATCAATAAGTTTAAAATTCGGAAATAATTGTTATTATTCTTCATCTTCATTAAGTAGCCATGAAAACTGAAATATTGTAATGATATTATTACAAAATACTGACTCTTTTATAATACAGCAACAGAATCACGATATGAAACTAAAATGATTATGGAATCTGTACTTTCATTTAGGAAAATGTTGCTATTTTATTGTTTCTATAATTGAACAGTAATTTTGTGATACTTGTCTGATAAAACTAATTTTATGTGTTTGCACGATGATTTTTTTCCTTCAAAAGAATGCTTTGGTTGCTATGGTTACGGTTGCCAAAATTACTTTTTTGAGGTTAAATTTTAACCAGCATAGCTGATTGCTTGCGTATTTCTTGTTTTTCAAAAAAATTGAGGGGGTATAAAAAAATCACCATTCGTAAACCAAGCCCTTTGGTTTTTGTGTTTTTTAACCGTTTGGTCTGGGTCATAGGTACCTATTTTGTAGGCCAATAAAATGAAAACGAAGACGGCGAGGTGCTCTTTTTTTAAATTATTTTATTCTATACACATTGCAGATAATTTTAATGTATAACACAATTATTTTACTGCATTAAACATGCACAAAAATCACAGATAAAAACTTGCTTAATTTTTGCAGATCGGAACATGTGCATTTCCGAAGATGGGGTACACTTTAAAAAAGTCAATTTATAAAGTGTTAGAAATAAATTCTAAACATAATGTTTGTTTTTTTCCTGTTCAGATATGATGTCCTTAAAAAATTAGCCTTTATTTTACAAAATTTTACAAGGTTTCAAAGAAATAGAGATGAATTTAGCTTCTAGTATGTTTGATTTTACAGCCCATTTTCCGAAACAGAGGGCCCCCTTCTAAAATACTAAATTTCTCGAGTTACGCACTGTAAATGTTTTTTTTAAAACTCGTGTTTAGATGTCTAAATGGATGTACTTGGAAATGAAAACAACAAAATCCCAATCTGCAAAAGTGCATATTACAGTTCTAAAACCTTAAGCTTCTTCAAAACTTCTTTTGAATTTTTTATAGACCAAAATAAATTTTTGCCCGTGGTTTCAAAAACTTTTTCGCAATACCTAATTACATGTTCTTTTATAGCTGTGAAACAAAATGTTAAGAGCACGGATAATTTTGTTATAGTACAAGAACTAGAGTTTGCAATAAATCTTGCTTTGTACGGTGTTTTGTGCATTTTAGCAACCAATACATAGTAGGTACATTGTCTTGTTTCGGCTCAACACTGATTCTGAATTTAGTAATTTGTAGAATGTGTGTGTGCATTAACAATATCACTCTCAGATGAAGAGGTCAGTGAATAAGCATTAGTGCTATTAAGCTCTTCAGTTTGAACATAAATATAGTGTATACGTCACACTATAATAACATTATTTGCAGCCTTATCAGCAGGTGTTAAAACAAATCTGTTGTGAAAATCTTGAATACCCTTTTTCAAATAACGAAAGTTAAAACGAGGTCGAGGTGATAATAAAGCTATGTTTCTTTTAAAGAAGGATATACGAGTGTCAATTATTTTGAATATTTGTTTTTCCAGTTTCAAAGAGCATTAGGCTCAGCATGTCCTCGTTTACACCATTTATTGCAAAAAGAGTTTAAAGACTCTGCAATTTCCGTGCGACAGGTTTTAAAGTCGATGTCTGATGGAATTCTATATTTCGGAGCTATTGAAATTAAATTGCGTATTCTAAAGTCTTTAATAACATTTAGATCCCCTGATACGATGTGACCTGCAGGTTGATAGCAAAATTTTGAATTGGAGCAGTCTCATGATATAAGTGTATTGTAAACAATCTGTAAATCCGAGGTAATTTTGTTGTAATTGAAAATTGTGTTTCTAATTGGTTTGTTGTATTTATAACAAACGATGGCACTTTCTAGTTCTCCTCTCTCTCCGATTTTTGAGTTTGAATGTATTTTCAAATGTTCTCAACATTTCTTAACTTCTTCAATCCATAACAGTCACAAGTGTAATGTACTCTTGACATGCTTTCTTACAACACTGGTAGAATATCGCATTTCAAGCAAGAATGGGAGAAAAGCCACAGTGAAATAAATTTGTTTTATATGGTTTAATTTATCTCTCTTTGTTGATTTTAAAGTGAAACAGGAACTTGAAAGAATACGAAAATTCTGATAAAAAAATAAACACCTATCAAGTCATTGTTTTCAAAGAAAAACATTTATCAACCCGAAGGTTTGTTAGATTTTCATTTTGTTTATTTATCTGTTACTTTAAAAATCAAATTCTTTGATATACTGTAATGTTTGTTTATGGATATGTTTTCTTCTTTCTGTTTGATCAAATTTTGAAAATTTAAATTTGAGGCCGAAAAAAACACCGTTTCAAACAGAAAATAAATAATAACTAAATGTTAACAAAACGAAGAAATGAATAACACTCACGTAGAGACAGCATTAGGAACATCATCATCATCATCTTCTTCTTCTTCTTCATCATCATCATCATCAATATCGTCATCATTAAATTTATCAACAACACCAAAAAACAGTAAAATAAAGACAACTCCTACAAATAACAACAAAGTGGAATTGGTATTCATTAATGGATTGAATTGTGAAGACGTTAAAGAAAATAAAAGCTATAATAATATTAAATTTGTTCTTTAATGGTTATGGTAATTTTTAACAAACTTTTGAAGTTAATACTGTGCAAAGTAGCAGTTCCATTATTATCATTATCATGATAAATAGCATGGGCGTAGAACAGAAACATCATTATTATAAATATACATTATTTTATTTCTTCCTTACCAGAATGTTCAAGCCACCTGACCACAGTCGTAATCTGTCATTGAGACTGTCGCAGGTTTTTGATGAGATAGGCGTCAATGAGGACCTGGTGATGAGAAGGAGAAGAGCGTGGATGTAAGTGGAGACCATTGTAAACATTGACACTCAGTTAAGTTATGTAGGAGGATCAGTGTTTCATTTTGGGAGTCAGACAGAAGGTTCGACAACACTAGACCTTAACTCGGACATTGATTCACTTTGTAGTGATAATGATATTAGAGTTATAGCAGACTGGTCAGAATGGGAGTCTGACAGGAAACAGTATCTGATGGTACAAGATGATACAGTATCTCCTGGCTACTGTTTGCTACAAGCAGTGGGATCTGATGCTCCACTTCCTAGGCAACATATCAAGGATGAACACCGCAGCTGAGACAGCAAAGCTAGCGTACTTCTTAGACATTCAGAGTGTTAAGGACAAATAAGAGATGTGCTGACAAGACATGGTCCAGCCGCAGCTAGTGCTGCACTACCTGACGGAAAAGATGTTAATGGTGTTCAAGCATTGCATTGTTCAACATGGCCTAAAGAAGCTGATCCCTGGTTACAACAGCAGAAAGCCAGCGGCTGGCCAACAGAAGATATAAAGCGATATTCAGCAGAACAAGGCTGTTTTGTTGTACCAGTTGCCAGCACGACAGGTGTGTACCAAGACCTTGAATGGAGAATCTCTACGTCTTTAGCCGAGAGATGTTTAATGTGGAGTCTCAATATAACGCCGCTGAGGTGTTACATTCTGTTGAAGATGATTATCAAAACATTTCTCAAACCTAAATGTGGAGAAGCTGTATCCAGTTTCAGTGCAAATATATTGTATTACCGTGTATAGCAGATTCCAGAGCCAGCTCCGAATGGAACAAAGATAGTTTAGTCACGTGGTTAAATCAGTGTCTACAAGCTTTGCTAAACTGTATATTAACAGAAAACTGTCGTCATTTCATTATAACCCAAAATAACCTACTTGCTGGTAAATTGTCTGCAGAAGTCAAACATCAACTTATAGATGCCATGTGCAAGTTGACCGAGAACATAGAACAGTCTCTGCTCGCCATACGAATAGATGATCTTGGTAATCGTCGTACTGTAAAATCTGCAGGTATATCTGGAGTTCATTTAATGTCGGAATATAACATTGCTATCAGAGTGGCACAACAAAACATTGTCGATATAGTTCACTTTTTACATGGTGAAATAAAATCATGCTGGCTTTATAATACGTGTGTGAAAGGTTTGATTCTGTTTACCAAATTTTTACTCTTAGAGTTTCTAAACTATGTCAGATAAATGCTGTGGGTAATAGACTTGAGCAAGCGGCAATAAATCTTTTGACGTCGTTTTTCTGTAGCTATTTAGGATCAATTAAAGCATCTTTTGATATAGACAATTTTCGCGTTATATCTGTTGAGGCGTTAAGATGGTTCTCTTTTGGATTGAACTCAGATATCTGCGCAAGTAGGTTGAAAATGGCATCTGCACTGTACTGTGCTGGGGATCTAGGCACATGTGAAACAGTTCTGGCTGCTCTTAAATGGAAGCTGTCACACACTTCTATTATCGCGATGTTGTTGTTGTAACTGTCAAAATAGAATATATTCAGAAGAAATTGCGAAAATCTGTTATGACAATAATGAAGATGCAAAAACACAACATGGCATACTGTGTAAAATATTTGCCTTGTGATGTCAACTGTATTCCTGGTGAGCTGAAATATGAGATGTTCAGATCAACAGAAGAAGATCGGCCAAACAGAGGTTATTTCAACTTCTGGATGGACTGGGCCGTGGTGGACTCCCTGCCATACCTCGACTTCTTGCAGTACAAAGTCTACAGACAACTTCACAGGCCAGCAGATCAACAACAAGCTCTTGATAATCTGATCAGGACAATAGACACTGAACCAAACCTTGGTCATAGAGAGACGGTCCTGAATCTGCTAGGACAGTGTATGGAACAAGAGAATAGACTTGAAGAAGCTTTACGTTGTTACATACATTCATTGAATGTGAGAGCGAGAAATAATGTAGCGATCATTGAGTACTCGCCCTTTGGCTTTGCAATGCTATTAGCTTCTTATGTTTTATATGTTTGTGTGCTTTTGCATGCAACTTTGTTTAGCTGTTGGAGTTATTTCACCAAGACAACTTGTACATGTATTTGTTTTGTGATAGGAGAACCTGTTGGGGCAAGTGTGCGGTTGGAGCACCCTAGAACCTGGTTTAAATCCCCAGTGGCAATTTGTTTTGCCACTGACCGTTCCAAAGCGGCATCCCCAAAGGTTCATTTCTTCGTTAATTGTTTGTGGCGTCCTATTTGAATTGACATACTTATTAAAAACATGCTCTCTCTCTCTCTTCCTCCCTCCTTTTCGCTGCGTGGGGAGGCTGTGTTTTGTGAGTGTGGCGATTCCTGATATGCATATATTACTTTTTTACACCGCTGTCAAGTAAGAAAAACTTACCGTGTCTGCGCCTGGAGGTGCCGTCCGCTCTTGTCTCTGCCGGTTGGCAAGTGTGTAGTAGGTATGATGGAAGGTAAGATGAAATAATACAGTTTATATTGATGGGTTACAAAACAAATAAATAAAAATCGTTTACATGTTTACAACAATGGGAGTAATAGGTTAACACTGTAGTGATGAGAATCGGACGGCTGAAACGGAATCAACTAATTGGTCCGATTCTGATATCTGTCCGATCCGATTAATCGAGTAGAATCGGAATTAGACGTCTTAATAGACTTTTATAGTTTACCTCTATGGAAGTAACAGCAAACCTTTCTCAATACTTCTCATATTTCTGCTTTTACTGCTTTTGATGAAGAGTTTAATGACACAACTGCTTTTTTTATTTTTGTAGTCTTTTCATACCATGAATAACAAATAAGTAAAGCAGGACTTCATTTTTAGTTCAGGCATTTCTAGCAGATCTTGAATTGGTTTAATTGAAATAATCTTTATTTTTAATGATATATCAACTATTAAAATGGCTCTTTTAAAAATGTCTCAAAATAACTTAATAACATAAATTATGACTGGGTTGGGTTCCTTTGTTTCTATAGGTCTTAAAAAAGATCCTGCATATCAGTGTTAACAGCAAACCTTTCTCAATACTTCTCATATTTCTGCTTTTACTGCTTTTGATGAAGAGTTTACATGAATAACAAATAAGAAAAAAAAGGTGAAATATGCATATCAGGAATCGCCACATTCAGGAAAAACAGCCTCCCCACACAGTCAAGAAGAAGAGAGGGAGAGAGCATGGTTAATAAAATGATCAGTTTCGAAAGAGACACCACTAACAATTAACAAAAATGAGAACCCGAGGGGTTACCGCCTTGGAACGGTCAATGGCAAATCAAATTGCCACTGGGGGTTTAAACCAGGTTCTAGGGTGCACCAACCTCACACTTGCCCCAACAGGTTCTCATATCACAAAACAAATACACGTTGTCTTGGTGAAACAACTCCAACCCACTTATTGGCTCAACAATGTTGCATGCAAAAGCACACAAACATATAAAACATAAGAATCTAATAGCATTGAAAAGCCAAAGGGCGGGTACTCAATGATCTTACAGAGACCAGAGCTCCTGTAGTAAAATCAGCAAGAACACGATTACAGGGATAAAAGCAGGACTTCATATTTAGTTCAGGCATTTCTAGCAGATCTTGAATTGGTTTAATTGAAATAATCTTTATTTTTAATGATATATCAACTATTATAATGGCTCTTTTAAAAATGTCTCAAAATCATTTATTATGACTGGGTTGGGTTCCTTTGTTTCTACAGGTCTTTAAAAGATGCTGCATATCAGTGTCGAGGTTTCAAGGTTTTTCTTCACTGGTGCTAAGTCTAACACCCAGGCTTCATGTAAAAAGCCAAAATATACCCATGCCTTTGATAATGTGTTTCCGGGACTTTTTAATTCGTTTCAAGGACCGTTCATTCATTGTGTATCTTTTTTACTTTCCTTTTTAAAAAAAGTAACCCAAGGACGTTTACGGCGAGAAAAGATACAGGCTGAACAGTCGGAGACATCAAAAAAAATTTCTGAAAGCAAATTTTGTTAAATTACAGCATTAGCGAGAAGAATCGATTCTCTGTAGTCAGAATCGATGTCGCCGACTTTAAAGCTTCGGCGACGATTAATCGATCATCTGCGACAATCGGAACATAACTAGTTAACAGCAAATGTATTTATAATAGTTCGGAAAAGGACTAAAAGAATAATGCATACTTTAACATGTACTTTGTCTTCTGAAAATATGTGTATTGATATATTTTTTCTATCGTTAGTAAAAATAGGACATATAAGCTTATGGTTATACTCATCGCCTATATCATTACAGATTAGACATATATATTCGTTTGTAGGAATGTTTCTCCATCTCCCTGTTTCTAAAGGCAGATGACGATTTCTGGCCAAAAAAAAGACATCAACGATTGAGTAAGATTATGTGGAAGTTTATCAATATAATGATTTCTGACAAAATTAGTTTTAATTTTTTTTATCAATCGTGTAGATTGATAGTAGAGTAATTATTGATTTCTGAATGCCATTTTTTAATTAATGTGTCTTTGAGTTTTGAAAGGCGGCGTAAACTAGCCACATATTTTATTTATAAAACTCTGTCTTTCCCATATACCCGGAAAGCCCAAATTACATAAATATTGTTTGATTTTATCCAACCATAATGATTAAATTCTGTTTTGAGAATATAGTGAATACAAAAACGAGTACAATTTTGCAGATAATTCTCTTGCTTCATCATTTTCAATATTTTCGATAAGCCTCGACCTAAATGATATCGTTCTGTTTTTGGCACGAATTTCTATTGGCGTGACACTGAGCTCGCAATAAATCATATTTGTTAAAGTCAGTTTTTTTCAACTTAAAGATATACTTGAAAATCTTTAATTGTACTTTTTCTAGAATTTCCAGATTTCCAAATTCCAAATTTCGCTTCCATATAGCAGTATTGGTTGGACAGTTTAATCGAAAGGTTCTATTTGTAAATTATGAGGTAATGACGATTTATTGATTTTTAAGAAAAGCGAACATTGCTTTATTACCTTGTTCTGCGATATGTTGTTTCGTTTTGTAAAAACTGACGCTTTTTGAGAGATAGAGGCCAGCATATTAAAATTCATCAAGAATGTCTAACTTTGTGTTTCCTATTTTAAAGATTTTGTCGTATCTTAAACGGTCCTTACTAAATATAATAATTTTGGTCTTATCTGTATTTATTTTAATTTCCACTGTTCGCAATATTCTTTAAAATTGTCTTAGGCATTTTGAAAGTCTGTTTCATTGTCACTGAAAAAAAACGGTATCGTCTGCATATAACAAAATGAATAATTAAATAAAGGTGTGTAAACCTTTAATTAAAACATTCCTTGAAACAGCGTTGACATTATTTTGACTCAGAAACGTTTCGAGACCGTTAAGAAATATTGAAAACAAGTTCAAGTTTCAAGTTTATTTCACAAAATTTCTCAGCAAGTACATCGTACTTCAACAAGAGACAATCCTTATACAAACATACACATATACAAACGTGTCACTCAAGCATGAATACATTTATGAAAGAGGAAAAAAATATGTAAAGAAAGTAAAAACAAAAAAAATTAAAAAAACACAACAAACATCAATAAATTACATAAACTATACATAAGAGGACAGCAAATTTAGCAGTATCAATACAAGTATGAGTGAAAGAGAAAAAGAAAACAACACGTTTTACAGAATGAAGGTCACCTACAGTTTGTAAAAAGTAAACATTTACTGTTTGTTTTTGTTTCCGGTTTTATTTAACCTAATAAGGGGATATCAAAAAACCGGTTTGACGCGTGTATTCAATTCGTTAAATCGGAAGATAATGTGTAAAAATAAATCAGTCAGTAGGTAAAGATTTTATCATGTGTTTGTCGCGACATTTCATTAATTTAAAATTGGATTAGTGAGTTATGGAATAGGACGAAAAAGATTCTTTCTTTGGATTTTCTTTCCTGGAAAGAGCCAGCATGCTTAAAGGAACTCGCTTTGGCATCGATAGGAATTATCCCAAAGAGCTATCAAATGCGAGAAAACGTATTTGGCCAATGTTTCGTGAGGAACGAAATAACCTTAGAAACAATGTTAATATAGCTTATCCCGCAAAACTGTTAGTAAATGGGAAACACAGTGTCTAAGCGTACAGTTAACCGAAACGGAAGTTGCTGATCTGTACGCCGATGATCACATTGTTGCTTACAGAAAAACCTGCGACGTCGAATAATTTATTGGTAAATAAACCAAATGTAATGTGCATTTGGAAAAAAATATTTCTGCGGTAAGTACAACGTTAATTGTTAGGCCTGCTGTGATCATATAGACTTAAAGGAATGGTTAGTATTGTTATAATCCATCATCGTTCCCAACTCGATCAGTGAAAATAGGAGCAAAACATTGAACAAGACGGGACGTTTTGGGTTCAAATTTCTTTGTGTAAATAGATTTTGGACCATATCTGTGTTGGTATGAGAGAAAATTCATTTATTCAACTTGTGTACTTCGTTGAACTGAGTTTGAACGACTTAGCAATGAGAAAATGATACTTTCGTTATGTCACTGTAAATGATAAGACTGTACGCATAGTTGCAGCTGTACGCGATCGTTAGTTGTTAACAGATGCCTAACCTCTGTACGCATAGTTGTCAAACAGATCATTAACAATTTATGGTTCCAGTTAATGCTTTCTGATTATATCGACAGGTTGTCATTTTAACTTCAGTTAACCTTAATAATTCTTGCACGAGAACCTGAAAAATGCATATTTTTTCAACAAATTTGCTCATTCTTTTAATAATACAATTGTATAAACAAATAAGTGATCTTGGCTTCTGTTTCAAAGTCAGATTTGTTTTTAAATCTCTTGTTAGCTCTTCATGAAAGGAGGCGTGAAAAAAACGACTAGAGTCCAACCGAGCTATATCAGTGGTAAGACCGTGTAAGATATGTAAAGCCCCGCTGTAATGTTTTCATTTCTTCTCTGAAGTGCGAACAGTAGAAGCCATAATATGGCTGGACAAATACGCGTTAATACTTCAACCATAGTTTCTAAAGATTTCATAGAATGCTCCAATCAGATTAACATAATCCCTGAAATATACCAATGAAAGTCGGCCAAAATAAAATCCAACTCAACATTTAAACGACCTTAAACATGAAATTCTTAGCAGTTGCAGACGTAATTGTAGACTTACTTAATTCAGTCACGAAGTGGTGGATTTCAAAATCTGAAACCACTGAATGGAATTTTCCTGTGAAAGACCAGATTGTTAAAGTCTTTATGACATTGGATAATATTTGTGCATAATGTATATTTTTGCCAACACCGGCAGGGATTTCAGCAGGTTTATACTAGGTTTTATTTAATGTCACAATCAGGGGATTTAAGATTTCTAGCAATTATCGGTGTCTTATTTGCAAAGTGTACCAATTCGTTCATATGGTTCAATAGTAGATCAGAGTAAAAACCCTATCAATTTATAGCTCAAAACTTGCTTGTCAGTTCTAAAATCTGATCATATAAGGTTTTATTTTTTATAAATAATACATTAGATTTGATTGATTCCTTTTATTGATTCCTTTAACAAGTTCTTGCTTCATTGATGCTTTTAAGTTGATCAGTATATGATGCACTTATGATCGCAACTGTTCGTACAGTCTGACATTGAAGTATTACAACTTTGCGTACAGTCTTGTCACTTTCGGTTGCTGCACAGAAAGACCATTTTTTCGGTGCTAATTCGTTCAAGCACCGTTCAACGTATTTTGTGAGAGTTGGAAATGATTTTTCATTCACGGGAAGTCAAATATATACCTTTCTAATATATACGTTATTAAATATGAGGTCACAAATGCAGATTTTCTCCACTCTTTTCCCCATTTTGTACTGATCAAGTGTGAAAAGATTACAGATTGCAACTTAACTAGCCGTTAGATCAAGACTTCAAGATAACAGTAAGACTATTAATCAACGATGTACTTATTATAAAAATAATTTCTGCAAAAAGCACGTTTAAGGTATCGCAAACATTGCAAATGGCGAAATAGGCTAAAATTTCAAACAATGAATTTTGGGGGAAATACTTATTGCCACCTAGATTTTAGTAAATAAATGTATTTAGCTATGGATGTAGTAAATGTTTGCAAGCTCAATTTAGTCTAATTCATGTTCTAATTACCAAGCACATACTAAAACAAAAGAAAAAACATTTGCATGAGAACTCTGAAATTCATGAACAATATACCACAGCAACTCATACCTGAAATACGTATATGCTGGTCTACAATGTTTAGTGCCAATCCTTCAAAATAATGTTAGAATTTTCAAGAAATTCAAGGCAATCTTACTTCCTGGTTCAAAGTGAAAGTAGAAAGTGAAAGTAGGAAGTAAGTTTTCATTGAATTTCTTGATAACCCTAACATTATTTTGAAGGATTGGCACTAAACATTGTAGACCAACATATACTTATTTCAGGTATGAGTTGCTTTGGTATATTGTTCATGAATTTCAGACAATTGCACACAAAATAATTTTGTTTATGGCGAAACTGGGAGGTTACCATTATATGTTTTATGGCAGGTTAATATTGTTAGATATTGGTTGAAATTATGTTCAATGTTTGATACGAAATATCCTAAAATTGTGTATAACTTTTTAGTAGATCAAATTAAACCAAACCAAACACATGAAACTGGGCTTCAAACGTTAAAGATTTGCTGTCGCGACTAGACTTTTATGAAGTGTGGTTAAGTCAGGGTGTTGGGAATTCAAAATTGTTTCTTAATTTATTCAAACAAAGAGTTAACGATACGTATATTCAGACCTGGAATGAACAGTTACAAAATTCATCAAGATCGTTATTCTATTAAGAAATAGCAAACTTTGAATACAAAGCATACTTAGATATAATCAAGATACAGAAATTAAGAAAGGTATTAATGCGATTGAGATTATCTTCTCATAGACTTGAAATAGAAACAGGGCGCTGGAGCAAACCTCGTAGAACTCCAATTAACGAAAGAAAAGTCCTATCTATCTATCTATCTATCTATCTATCTAATCTAATCTATCTAATCTATCTAATCTATCTAATCTAATCTATCTAATCTATCTAATCTTCAGCTTAGATTTTTAACCAAATTTTCTTTTGAAAATAATTTAACTTTTGTTAAATTTTAATTTTTTTTAATACAGTGTTTCTATAAGATTAATACTAGTGTTGAGAGTATTATTTTGTCAATGAGTAAACTTGTGCTGTAAGAAAAAAGAATTGTGAAATATTCATATCTCAAAGTTAGTATTAAATCGGCGTTGGCGATTTTGAAAAGGACGCCCTTTTAGAATAGTTATTTATAGTGATGGAATATTCCTACGTTTTGTGAGTTACCTTTTCAAGCTTGGTTGAGTGGGTTGGCGTTATCGGTAAGTTTTGTTCAAGTTTTTCAGTTTGTATTCAATTTAGTATATAGAAATTGAAAATTGTTTTGATTGAAAAAAGAGAAAGATTTCTAACAATAACAATGATCACAACAATGGTTAATACTGAATAATAATCAGCAAAGGAAAATGGCTAATATTTACGTGGGGACTTCATTTATAGTTGAAAATAACAAGATGTTAACATAATATTAATATATAAAATAGCTGACATGCACAAACTCTAGGTGGTATATATAAACATGAATTTATAAACACATAAGGTACGGAATTCCACATATCACACTTCAAATGGATAACAACAATAAAGAGAAAAAATCAACAACAACATTCATGCCATTTATATACAATGTTTTCCTTATTGCGATTGTTTACACGCATAGTTGTTACCTGTGATAACGACTACCTGTGAACAAAAACCACCTGTGGAAAGTGACCGCACTCCATCTGTCCTATTTACATTAAAAAAATAAGTTCAGTGTAAACAAAGACCATCTGCCTTCCAATACCACTTTTAGGTTTCCCCTGGGTGGTCTTTGAAGCGATGTTTGACTGTACCTTAACAATAGTCTAAAATGATGTATTAATTTAATTAAAAAAGATTGCGTGCATATATTTGCAATGTTGTCATCACCTTTTGTACAGTTTTGCTCAAAATATGGAGTAGATCCATCTAAAGTGGTAACTCTTGACTTAATGTTACTATATAAACTATGAATTACATTAAAACAGTTGGCTGCCTATTATATTTTCGCCTAAGGATTTTTCCATAGACCGATTGCATTGAAAGTCACCACATAAACGTGAACGATTTTTCTTATACGGCGATACTGTAAATGTTACGGCGTTACAGTATTCACATTTATCTTCTTTCTAAAATTTACACAGTGTATTAAATCAGAAACGATTATACATATGAATGGTGTCACTATAAATACAATGCCGAAGAATCCGACCACTCTTGATGACGTCCTATTGTCTTGTGCGCTGTGCAGCTTTCGCGTATATTTTGAAGTTTCATTGCGATTCACCGTCAAATTTCTTACATACTCCTCAGCAACTTCAGATGCTTCCATGTCTGTTATATGTGTTGTTGCTGTTGATGTAACGTATTCTGTAGTCGTAAATGTAGTCGTTGCAATGAAAGTAGCTGTTGTCGTTATATGTGTTGTTGCTGTTGATGTAACGTATACTGAAGTTGTACAGGTAGTCGTTAAAATGGAAGTAGGTGTTGTCGTTGAAACAGTACTTAATGTGACACTTACTGTAAAATTATCTGGTTCGCAGGCTGAGGGTTGTATAGTAACACTTGACGAGGGTTGTATGGTAACACTTGACGAGGGTTGTATAGTAACACTTGACGAGAGTTGTATAGTAACACTTGACAAGGGGCGGATAGTAACACTTGACGAGGGTTGTATAGTAACACTTGACGAGGGTTGTATAGTAACACTTGACGAGGGTTGTATATTAACGCTTGATGTGGGTTGCATCAGTAAAGTTTGTATAGGTAAGTTGAATACACTGTTTGTGCCATTGCCGGAATAATTAGGAACTGAAAACAAATCCATCGCTGCCATTCAACGATTTAAAAAAAAAGCAACAATAGTACTTACATAAGCAACAGACAACTATCCTTCAAACGTTTTGACCTTTAAACCGAAAGTAGACCAGGAAGTAATTATTTCTTGAATTTCTCGAAAACCCTAAAATTATTTAGACGAATAGCCACAACTTATTTTAGGTCAGAATATACTTATTCAAGGTATGTGTTCATGAATGTCCATGAATTTCAGAGTTCTCATGCAAACGGGTTTTCTTTTGTTTTAGTATGCGCCTGGTAAAGAACATGAATAAGACTAATTTGATCTTGCAAACATTAGACTAAGTACAAACCGAGCCTGCAATATTTTCATATTTGTCGTGTACGATAGCTTTCAAAGTTCCCTTATCATCTATTTCAAAATTACAGTAGCGTTGTGTGTGCCGTGTGGCGGCTGTAAAAAGTCTCCCCATATATTCAGTCAGTGCTGTTATCATTTACGTCCTTTGAAGTTCGTTGAGTACGATACTTATGTACTATGTTAATATTACTTCTAAAATTACTTTTTTTAATATTTCGGCAAGTTTAAAGTTGTGTGGTTTCAATATCCCAATATTTTATTATCTGGCAACAGTTTGCTAAATCTGTGGTGCTTAAAGGGGCACTAACATTGCAAATGGCAAAAACTGGCTACAATTTACAAAAAAAACAATGAATTTAGGCGAAATATTCATTGCCACCTAGATTTGAGAGATGAAATGTATTTATCCAATGAATGTACGGGGAACTTTGAAAGCCATCGAACACGACAAATATGAAAATTTCGCAGGCTCGGTTTAATTGAACCTGTTCATGGACAGTAATGGAAATGCAAATTACTGCCCACGCTGTCTAGCCCCAGGTTGAGCGCAATTAATATTTTCACTAATACAGTGCAATTTTGATCCATCCCAAACGATGGTATACATATGGCGATGAATATGGAACCCTCAATGCGGCATTTTCAGATAAATACCATTCCATGTTAAGCGGCGTGTGGTCCCCAGTTAAAAGAATGGGTTTGCTATAAACGAGAAAACAATTGGCGGAACTAAACTTAATAGAATTTTGGCAGAGATCTCAGAATAGAAAACCTGAATATCACAGACAACGCGAAAGGCAAAATTTAAAAAGCAGGCAGTATATCCTTGGGTGTGATTGAACAATATTCAAATCTATACTGGCTGTGATTTTGAAACCATCCATTTTAAACTCGCCGAAATATTTTAACAAAAGTAATTTTAGAAGTACATTTAACAAACACTTAACCAATGTTCTAACTACACCGATCATAAAATGTTAAATTTGTTGACATTGAATTGGAGTTAACTGTTTAAATTTTAAAGACATTTAGACGTACATTTTTTTATTATCTTTCTAAAATTGCCATTTAAACCCCCTGTGCGTTCATAAACAAAGGACATTTTTTCGAGGTAAGTCTAAAACCAAAAGTCACACAATCGACGTCTGCTTTTGTAGGGAGAATATACTGTAACCTACTAAAAGTGCTGAAACATCTTCTGTGTAACAAGCAATCGCAGTATTGTAAAATTGCATAGATTTGTTTCAAATTACGTAAAAATCCATATTTAAATAAAAAGGAATGAATTTTCGGCAGTAGAGACAATACCCGCTACTGAATATTTTGGGACTTTTGTTTTTACCCTACCTTTATGAATTGTATGTTGTATCCAAACGGATTGAGGGTATTTTATGATTATTTCATAAACAAAAGGGCAAAAGATTTATCTTATTATGTTCTAAGTTTGAAGAGTAAAATCCGAATCCATGCTGAAAAGTTTAAAAACTATGATCGATGTAGTTAGAACATAGGTTAAGTGTAGTACATATTCTTGCATACCAGATCAGTTCATCCGGTGTTTTCACCCGTGTAGGAAATTTCGATCCTACACCACCCATGTAGAATGAGTCACATGAGTGACGTCACGTCTTCAAGTATCTGACGTAATATATTCAAGTTAGTGACGTCATTAAAAAAAATTAGGTTTGCATTAATGTTAATATTTCAGCGTAAGGAAAAAAAATTTTGTATACATATACACAAACGTTATGAATAATAAAAGGTATGCAAGAAAAAGTATCTTGCATGAGATATTCGGTAAAGATTGAAAAATCTGTCACCTCGGGTGAACTGTTTTGGCGGGAACTCGGCAGAGCCTCGTTCCCGCAAAACAGTTAACCCCTCGGTGACAGATTTTTCCATCTTGACCTCAAACTCATGCACGATACTTATAAGACTTATTCAGAGAACGTAGCTGCAGGTAAACCAATGCTATTTCATAACAATGACGAATTTTACCTGCGATATTTCCACATGTCGCATTGGGAAAGGAAGTTCGGTTCACCGGAGGATATGTTAATGTCAAATTGAGGGTCACTGAAAATAAAACCAATACTCAAACATATTTTAAAAACATACTGAGCAAAATTGAAAGTTTACCAATTTTTAAATTCAAAACATCTGTTCAGTGATGCTATATTTTTATCTTGCATTTAATTTGTGGTATTTACACGAATCTGGACATTTGATAAAGCCTTGAGTTGCTGGGGTTTTTTTCACAGAGGTGAATGCTATCTCCTCTTTCTTAAGTAAGATGAGATCGATCATTTTTAACATAAAAGTCTCAAACGGATTTTTTGACTGATAAATTAAGAAGTTTATGGCATGTACAGAAGGAAAAAACACTATCTTTAAAGTCCAATGATGCTAAGAAATAAGATACAATTACTTAAATGTCCGCTTTTGAAAAAAATATCTTCCTTTAAATTAAAGAAAGAACAAAATTAATCGCTTAAATTTTCACATTAACATATTTTTGTTCTTTATTTTCTTTTTGTTAAACCGATAGATACTGGACCGACAACTTTCAAGATAAACATATTGGTGATTAAATTGCTCCAGACATTTGCATTCACTTGCATCGTTAATGTAATAGGAGTTTTCTATGTTATTTTTGACAAGTTTTCATTTTTGCTTAGTATATTTGTATGCGGAATCAAACGCACACATTTGCAACAGTCAAAAACATATTTAATCGTCAAGATAAGAATTGCCATTAAAACAACACAATTACGTACAATCTTCGAAAAGGGAAGTCAGTTATAACACTTAATAACTTTAAAATTTTCGGACACTTGTCCTTTATCAAGAATTACATAAAGAAAATATAATTTGTAGTATTATTTATGTTATAACTATTTATTGTTTTATAATATATATTCTATAATATTATACATTATTATATAATATTATATTGTGATACCTCACTGGGATTTTAACAGAATTGTTTATTTATAATAGATATTTTCATTAATTAAATTGGTATAATTATTTAAATGCATAGGTCCATCAAATTTAGTGAAAATTATCTATTTCATTGTATTTCTATAGTTACATTTAACCATAATAACAGTTATTATGCATTACAAGCCTTTTGGTCTGAACTTCTAGTATCGAGGGAAATATTGCATTCCAATCCTCATGTATATATTGTTTTTGTCCGTTGGCAATGTTTTGCTTAATTATAGCCTAATTACGCGAACTATGTAATCATTTCTTAATTCTTACAATACAGGAATACCTGATTATTGGTTAGCTACCAGCAACAACGAGTGTCATGCATTCATTTTCGTTTATTTCTTGACTTAATTTGCAAAGCATGTACTTTCGTTTTCTCCACGTCCATAATTATGTCATAGCGCATGCGCGCCTTTCTGCGAGGATAATTATAGATATTAGGTTATTTAATCGGCAGTATGCCAGATTTCTTAAGGCCAAGTAATTATTATGTTTGTTAAAGCAGTTTATTGCTTAAATGCCCGTTTCGATTTGTATTTCCATGTATTGTGAGGTATCCATTGCCTCTTACAAACTCGCGAGGTAAAATCCTCTTTGCGCTATGAGGCTAAGACTATTTTACCTCCCGAGGTGTTTTGTGACGTAATTATAAATGCATGAGGTAAAATCCTCTTAGTTCTATGATGATTCGTAACGTTTACCTCGTGAGGTGTTGTTGTGACGTAATTTACCTCGTGAGGTATGATAGAAGGTAATGAGGTCCGAGTACTATATAAAGTGAGGTGTCTTTTAGTCTGCACCTCCAAGCAGACCAGTTCTGTACTACCTGTAGTAGACTTGACCATAACTTGCCCGCCTTACCAAACACATTAGTGGTAATTATTATAGAAGTTTTATGCAATTGTTATTGCATTTAATTTATTTATCCCATATTTATTAATTATTATTGAATAATCTTGTCCACTCAGTCAAGCGTACACCTGCCCATCGACGCTACCAGAGACCTGACCTATCCGTGATAACAGGTTGACCGGGCACGGGTGTTACAATATTATACTAAATAATTAAACTAACGTTGAAAGATTAAAGCAACCGACCAGAGTTATTTATAAAATTTTTCTAATTCGCTACTTAACCAAGTCTAATGATTATAAAAATTTTCAATCTATAGACTCAATAAAAACAACATTTTCTTGTTATTTAATCATAGTCATGGATAAACTACAATTCGCCAACGGCTTGTGACTATAGATTGCTGTTTCTTGCACATCTCCGCAACCATTATCATACAAAACTGCTCAGACGTATACCTCGTTGCCAAAATTGAATCACGCTTATCTTGCACAAGCATAATCAGACAACACAGGCACCCACAGCAGCCATGGTTTATAATAATTATTAATTTTAAAAAAGACCCCGCTCATCATTATAAAAATGTGGGGTTACCGTCTCGGAACGGTCAGTGGCAAAGTATTGATCCACTTAAGATTCAAACCAGGTTATAGAGTGCACCAACCTCACACTTCCTCTTCAAGTTCTCATGAACAACGTTGCCGCCTTGGAACGGGCAGTAGCAAAACAGAAATACTAAGTTAAAGAAAGTTTTTTGGAGGCACTCCATTAGGTTCTATTTTTCGTTAATTGTTGGTGGTGTCTTATTAAAAATTGATAATTAAAAAAAATAATGCGTTCTTCTTTTTCGCTGCGTTCGGAGGCAGTGTTTTCTGTGTGAAGCATGCATATTTCGCGTTTTGGTGAACAGGTATCTATATTTAACCAATCGCCAGGATACAATGTGGTGTTGTTATATTGTCATCACTTGATTTTCTAAGAAAAGCGATCAAATTAAATCGTTTTCACAACAGTTAAACAGATCAGCAATAACAGCTGTACAATTGGTACCAATAGGGATGTTTATCACTTGAATATATATAAATTGTTTTTATAACACCCTATTTAAAGCCCCAGCCCGAAACTTACGTAAGAATATACTATTGAAAAATCATATTTGTCCATATAGACTCCAATATATGAACTCTCTAACAGAACACAAAAGGTCCGATCGAATTCTTTCTTATAGACGGGATTTTCAATGATATTGTTAAATTATCGTTAACGAACTTGTAAGAATCTAAATATAATGGAGCTATATTTAACACCGACGAAGAGACCACTTCATGCGCGATCTCCATTTCTGTGACGTTTGGGAAATCCTACTTTCGCTTTTAGTCGCGCGGACCAAATTTATTTTAGTAAATTAAAATTTTATTAGCCCGAACTAATGCTGCAAATTTGTGCCTATAGTTCCAAATACATGTAATATTTCATACAAGAGCGGGTTAAATTGAAGTAATGCCGCTTTAAGTAATATAAAGTTGTTTTTCAAAATGTGTAAGGAAAACAGGTTCATATGTGCCGTGTTTTGGTCAGAACCATTTGGCGTTTTAGCAATATTCAAACTTAAAAAAAGAAAACGTTTCCTTACCGTTCGTACACAACAAAGTGGAAAGTTTGAAAGTTCCTTTGTTAACCCCGAATCCTGGTAAAGCCAAATGGATACAGTTATCTGGAGCAATGCCGACTGCGGCCCAACATGCTTTACTTTTGAGGCACTGCTCTTCGCAAGTGCTCATCCCTTGGCCAGCATAGAGCATATCCCCATTGATTCGTTGGATGAACTGACATGGCTGATCTGAAAATAAACGTCCGAGTTCTTTTAAAAGGTTTTCGATGAAAAACGCTAAGACTTCAAAATAAACTTTATAAGTAATTAGGGCACATTTAATTTTTAATTGATTTAAAACGCTAGGGATGTAGGTTGCCGCTTAGCTTTGTCAGTATTTTATAATATCGGTCGTTTACCAGTCGCCATTTCAGCCAAGCAGATGCATGAGATTTTAGACTAGTTTCCAATCTCAGTTTTATAATCTCCATCCCTGGTTGTAGACTATTCCAGTGGTAGACAATGTCAGGCAAAAAGACAAATATCAAGTATTTTAAAATATTTAATATTTACACTTCAACTTCGTCTTCTACAATGAAGTCTTATTTACCTTACGAACCATAATTTCTAATGGAACGCAGTGTGACGTATTACTTTTAGAGGCGTGGCTATAGTAAAGTCGCCAACAATTTATTGGACTGTTCACTGATTTGATGTGTTAAGTCGAGTAGCACGCACTTTTTGCCACGAGTTGCTGCGAAAATGCGTGCCGTCATTCACTATGTCGTCAACGTAGCTCTTCCAACACAGTAGCCATAATTTTATAAATTCTTCTCCTAATTTCTGTATAGATGAATTTATTTTATAAATGTGTTCGGGCTTCACACACTTAAAATAACCCAACTGTTTGCAGTACGCAAATGGAATCAATAAAATACAAATTTAATCATTATATAACTTGGTCTATATAAATGAGTGGTCTTTATTCGTTTAAATTGGCAAGCTTTTTGTCAAACATAAAAGAATTTAAAAACAGATTTCCTGTCTTAACTTGGCACAAAATTACCTGTATAAACTTGGCACCAAATTGCATTTCTTAATTTGGAACAAAATAAAACCCGCTTTGGTTATAAATTACCTGTCTGAACTTACAACCGGATTTCCTTTCTAAATTTGGCACCAAATTATCTGACGGAACATGTCAAAAATGACCTGTTGGAATTTGACACCAAATTACCTGTCAGAACTTGACACCAATTTATCCATCTAAACTTGACACCAAATACATGTCTGAACTTGATACCAAATAACCTAAGTGTCTGAATTTTGCACCAAATTACATGTCTGAACTTGGCACTAAATTACCCGATTGTCTGAATTTTGCACCAAATTACATGCCTGAACTTGGCACCAAATTACCCGAGTGTCTTAATTTGCACCAAATAACATATCTGAACTTAGCACCAAATTACCAGAGTGTCTGAATTTTGCGCCAAATTCACTCGTCTAAACTTGACACCAAATTACCTGTTTGAACTTGGCACATAAATGCCTCGGTGTTGTCACAGCGTCCTTTTTGTCCGTTATGATAATCTCGCTTAATGCGGTAACATAATTCATTGCTATTCCAGGTGATTGGATAATTAGAGGTGAATGTTAGATTGGAACAATCTGAGACCCACATGAACTGTCCCGGGACCGTATTCACAAGACCGACCCAGTAATCGCTCGAACTGAAAAAGAGTGAATAATTATCAAACATATTTATCATATGACTACTTATGAAGAAATTCACGTTCTTTGAAAATGTTAAAAATAGTACTCGATAACGCCCACCAATCAGTAAAAAAAGGACACAATCAATGAAGAGAATGAGAGGGATGCGAGACTATCTCCCTTGACATTTTCCCGATATGCAAAACGGAGATAATTATAAAACAACTATCGGGGTCAAATGATGCAGATTCTTACATTTTGATGCAAGCAAATTTTTATTTTACCACTTTTAACCCCACCTAAATCTAAGCTTGGTCTCATTTCGATGCAGGTGGTTTAAGGCTTAGTTTTCAAAAATTGCAAGAAAGCATGTAAATATTGTTTGTATTAGATATAAAATATGCAATAAACAAATATTTGACTCTTGAAAATCAATTAAAATGATGTTTAAGTAATTTCAGAAGATGTTATGATCCCTGAATTCAACAATTGACTTGGGGCGATCTGATTATGACCCATTGAAAATTATCGATCGAGGTCGGCTGTCCCCTGGTTTTCAAAATCTGTTGAAAACCCCGAACTACATTCTAATAAAATAGTTCGATTGTATCTTTATCTTTATCGGCATATCTTTCGTCCAAAGTCGGCCCCCATCTCGTGTTTTAAGTTCTTGTGTATGTCGACACGTATACAGCATTTTCATAACTGCAATATGATTTAACTTGTATAGCAATACTAATTGCTGATTCAAAACATTTACTTACAAGACTCCATCTCCGTAATATGTTTTAGCAAAGCTTATAATGTTATCTTTGTCTTCATCGGAATCAATCTTGGCCAGGTCCCCTCCTATGCTTTGACACACCCAGCGCGCTTCTTCCCACGATAACTTTTGTTTGAAGTAAACATAATTGTACATAGTACCAAACCATAGTGTGTCTGAAATAAAGAAATAATCTTCATGACTTGCTACAGAGTACCACTGCAAACAATCGTTAAATAATGTATTTTGATAAACAATAAGTAGTAAAAATAAAAGCAAAACTGAGGCGCTTCTTTATTGTCGCTGTACTTTATTTGTATGTTCTTTTCATGAATTATAGAGATTGTAGTATAGAAGAAAGGTGAAATATGTATATCAGGAATGGACACATCCAGCAGACACAGCCAAAAAGTAGATAGGGGAAGAGAGCATTGTTTTACAATAATCAGTTTAAAAAAAGATGCCACAAACAATAAATGAAAATGAGAGCCCGAGGGGTCATCCAATCCATCCATCAGCTCAACAATGTTGCATGCAAAATTACACAAAGTATATCGTTGGGGTGAATGAACAATATCCAAACCTATATTGGCTGGGAAATTGATATCACCCATCTCAAAACTGGCCGAAATATTAAAGCAAAGGTAATTTTAGAAGTACTATTAACACAGTACTTAAGTATCGTGCGCAACGACCTTCAAAGGACGTTTTTGATAACAGCACTGATTGAATGTACGGTGTGAATTTTTACAATCGCCACATGGCCCAAGCAACGCTACTGTGATTTTGCAATAGATGAAAAGGGAACTTTGAACGCCATCGAACACGACAAATATGAAAATATTGCAGGCTCGGTTTGATTGAGCCTGTTCATGGACAGTAATGGAAATGAATATTACTGCCCACGCCGCCTAGCCCCGGGTTAAGCGCAAATCAATATTGACACCAATAAACAGTACAATTTTGACCATCCCAAACCATGGTGTGCATATGGCGGTGGACATGTAACCTTCAATGCGGTATTTTCTTATTAATACCATTCCATGTTCAGCGGCGTGTTGTCCCCAGATAAAATAATAGGCTTGCCCCAAACGAGAAAACAATGGGCGGAACTAAACAGAATAGAATTTTGACAAGGGATCTTAGAATATATATCACAGACAACGCCAATTGCAAAATTTAAACAGCAGGAAGCATATACTTGGGGTTCATTGAATAATATCCAAATCTATATTGGCTATATATCATGGAAAGTAATGGAAATGAATATTACACAAAAGATTTTCCTCAATTTGTGATACCGATAACCTTGTTTTAAACGTTTTCCTGTAATGCATAGATTACGTTCCGTGATTTTTTTAACATCATTGTAAACTCTAAACAAGCGAACACGCTGTGAGACATCAACCCCGTAAGATGTTGCACTAAAAACGGAAATTTTACTGTATTACAATTAAAATAATCTCCTTTATCATTTTAAGTCGTGACGTATCAATTTTCAAAAGAAAGATTAAGATCAAAGAGTTTGCTTGCCTCGAGGCTGTAAAGGCTATAATAATGTCATCTTATTGTTCGGTCATAAATTCTCTTTCATAACAGATCAGCAAGAAGGGGTGCACAATTACTATCCCAGACACGGATTAAAAAAAAAACAACTTCAAAAGGCCTTTTTTCTGGCCATGTAAGGGTAGCATCAATGTTGTCATTAATTTAAACGTGTAAGTAAACAATAAATAAGTAGTAAAATTTTTGAGGCGTGTCATGGGAAAAGGTACCTTAAGGCAGTCAATCCTTGAACTGACGTCATAAAGTTGAACAGATGGCATTAATTATTATGCATTTCGCAGTAAAAAATACCATTTTATTGTCAAAATGTGTAACAAAATCAGTTATGAAAAAATAAAAGATAGATTTAAGTTCATTCTAAATATAGAAACAACTAAAATGTCACAAAATATGACCGAAGGCACTTTTTCCCGTGGCGTGCCCCAAATGAAGCAACTTACAACAGAAGTTTAACTTGTCTCAGTGACGAATGTTTTGTAAACGCTTTAATACATATGTATTAAGATCGGTGTAGTATATAAGCATATTACTAATTTTCTATCAATGTGTATATATATATACCTTTTATAACGACTTTACTGAAAAAAAATCGTACCTCAAAAAGAAAAACCTCGAAAACTCGAGAACCATGGAAAACTCGAACATTTTCAAAATCCCCCTGAGTATTCGAGTTTTCGAAGTTTTACTGTATGTATTAAGATCTGTGTAGCATATATGCATATTACTTATTTTCTATCAATGTGAATATATATCTTTTCTTCAATATACATAACTACATATATTTTCAATTTTGATCATTGGTTTCAATGTTAAAATCTACATATAACCTTAAAATTGATTTGAACAAAGCTATCTTGAATAACGTCACATTAATAATACATGTATACACTAATCAAAAGTTCTAAGTGCACACTCGATAAATGTTGATTTTTCAAATCATTTGATTGAATCTTTCAAAACAGTGTGAATTACAATAAAGAAGTATTAATATTCTTTTAACGCACACCAAGAAATTTAAATCTGCTTTACGAGATTAAAAAATAAGAACACTTTAGCTCACTTGTACTCAGACAGAAATTCTCAAGTTGATAATCTTTGCATCCGCTATCATTTGTGATCATTTTCTCAACTCTGTATCATTTAAATTTGAAAATTTGATGCAAATGTAAATGAAATGTTGTAATTTGCCCTTCCATTGCACTGAAATAACTTATTGTGACTTCGTGATGGTCTGATGGGCACGATGAGCCAACACACTCTTCTCTATTTTATCCAATTTTTTTTCTCACATTGTTTTGTTTCGAAAGTTTTTGAATCGTTTAACAGTTTGGAACGATGCAATTCCCTATGATAGATGTGTAACAGCCTTTACATACAAAAAAATGTTTTCCTTTCGATAAAATTGACCAGTATTCGGACACGCTGTTTAATATTTCTGACCAAATAAACTTCATTTTCGATAATTCGATCTTGAAGTTTATTGAATTTCTATTAATTTTAGTTTTAGATTTCTATTAATTTTAGTTTTAGATTTTAATAAGTGGACACTTATCAAACAAATGATATACTATTATTATACTGCAAAGAAATTTGTTTGAATTTGATTGGATAATTTGACGCTGATGTATATCCGTATTTACGGATCGGCCGTAGATATGAACTGCACGTGCCTTAATTTCCCCGTCTGGCCTCCCAACTTTTGTTGTCGTCCGCCATTTTGTTTTGAATTTCCGTAAAAATGCATAATAGAGTTCTTTCACATTGTTGTGCGCATGCGTCGTACTCCACGTTTAGGTACGAAAATATTCGTTTTATCCTAAACCGACGCGTGAGGGGGCATTTAACAGTGTCATTGCAAACAGAATGAACGGACATGATCACGGTGTGCTCTTAAAGCTTATGATAAATTATAATAATAATTGTAATTAGGCACAATAAATTCAAGTTTTACGAATTTCCGAATATAGCAGGCTTTAAAAAGTCTGGTCGGCAAGATTTGACTGTGAAAAGCGTAAAACAATCAAAGACGTGGTTGCAAATTTGAATCAGGAAGTCTTATATACAAACAAAGCCAATGTGGATTGCATGTTACTGTCAATTTGCCACAGACACATATATAAGCGTCTCGTGTTTTTCTGACAAAATGCGTTTACTTCAAAAAATATATTTTATGTAACTTGATCTCCCTAAATTGGAAGAGAAAACGGATGAATTCAACAATGTATCGCCGTTGTATTCAACGCCCGTTAAGCGTTATTATTTTGTTTACTATTTTACTTCTTTCCAAGATATGTTTAAAACTAAAATTTATTGTAATAATTCGTATATTTCTTTTATCAGTCCTGGATTAAAATTATTTTTATGTTTAATAACTAGAAATCATACTTTGAACACGACCGTGTTACTGTTAATTGTCCCTATATATTTGACACAATATTCCCATTCCCATTCTGCCCAGAAAACGATGGTGACATATTGAGGTGCGAAAACTTGTTTGATATCTGACATTAACTGTTATTGTCACTTCAAGCGTTAACTTTTCGAATACCTAAAAATTTTCACGAGTTCAGTCCCATATTTCTATAACTATAATTTGTAGCGTTGAAATGGCAGATCATGCAGTAGTTTACGTCTTATTCATGTTATTATAAACATCATTTTTTATAAAATCGTCAGCCACAGTCAATAGACATTAGTTTAAGTCGCATTTCATGAATATCTACGTGTTACGAGAATGATGTAGAAAGAAGATAAAATGTCCACAGACCTCCAAAATCTCAGGATTTTATCTGAAATCTCCGGACCGTAAGGTTCTTCTCCGGATCTAAGGATTTTCAGGAAAAATCTCAGGATTTAAAAATATTGAAAAGGATAATTAATGAAACATAAATTTAACTGAATTAAGAATGTGTTTTACAATTATATTAATTAATATTAAGAAACTTGGTCTTGGTCACGGCTCCAAAATTTCCTGTTTATTGAGAGATTACGTGATAGTGACACGATGCCTCGGGCACACATGTACGCAACAGCTAAGTGTCATAAAACTAAACTCGGACCTGAATATCGCAGTCCCGTTCATTTGTTTTGGTCCATGGTCATTTTGATTTTAAACAGAAATGAAAATATTATATTTCAAAACCTTCAGCGACAACAATTACGAACTTTAACATCAAAATAGTTTTTATTAAAAAAAACAACAAAACTCTCTGGATTTTTTTGAATAGTTTTGGTTGGCCTGCCGTCCGGCAATATTCGTTTGGTTCAATCAATTTAACGATTTCTCGGGTTGTAGCTGGAATCATCCTATTATGTAAATACGTAATATTTTTTCTCAAAAGCAAAACACGCAAACCACATATCAACCTAGTCGCCGACGAGCTACATAAGAATATAATTATGTCTCATTCCACTATAAATTATAGCGTTACAAAAAATGCCGTAAAATAGTAAAATGTCCGATAATGTTCGTCTGAATTGTCAATTATACAGATTTATTTTTAGTAAACACAATTCACGTGTGTATTTTCATAAAAACACCCAAACAAATCCGTTGGATACTCGCGTCCTGAAAATACCGCGATAAACAATGTTTAAAATGCGCATAAACTTTCTTGATGTGCTTGGAAATGATCATAACGTTTTTTTTATTCTTCGTTGTTTGACTGAACTTACTTATTTATACATTTGAAATGATTAATCAACATGTTCTTAATTTTATAATCACTTAGTCATATTAACAATAGTAAACGATGCCCCCCTCGCGTGCATTTATCGACTAAATATGCTCTTCAATTTTAGAGAGCACTAAGGGGAGGTAACAATGTGAAAGAACTCTATTTGAAGCCGATCTTGTAAATTATAAAGCGGTATGCTTAGGAATTACTAAAATTGTTACAGAAAATATTTATGTTATGTTTTTAACGTTGAAAACGATCAGATTATTCTCAAATTTTGTGAATAAAAATCAAATGGATAGTCCATTCAATTTCTATAGAAGTGACGTCATGCAGGTAAATTAATGACGTCAGACATGTAATTATTAAGGTTCTCAGAGGGGAATTAAGCCGTTCGGCATTAAATAAGCGAAATAATCGAAAAATCGATGTTTTCTGATTAATTTTGTCTGAAAAAGTCTTTGCAGTATAATAAAACAATTATTTGGTTCCTTGAAAGGGTATGTGAGGATATATTGCCGGTCTGGGTGTCATATTATCCCTCGCCTGCGGCTCGGGTAATATGACACCCAGACCGGCAATATATCCTCACATTCCCTGTCAAAAAACCAAATAACTATATATTATTATACTGCAAAGAAATTTGCTTGAATTTGATTGGATAATTTGACGTTGATGTGTATCCGTATTTTCGGCTCGGCCGTAGATATGAACGCACATGCCTTAATTTCCCTCTCTGGCCTCCCACCTTTTGTTGTCATCTGCCATTTTGTTTTGAATTTCCGTAAAAATGCATAATTTGAAGCCAATATTGTAAATTATAAAGCGTTATGCTTAGGGATTACTAAAATTGTTACAGAAAATATTTGTGTTATGTTTTAACGTAGAAAACAATCAGATTATTCTCAAATTTTGTAAATAAATATCCAATCGATAGTCCATTCAATTTCTATAGAAGTGACGTCATGCAGGTAAATTGATGACGTCAGACATGTAATTATTGAGGTTCTCTGAGGGGAATTACGCCGTTCGGCATTAAATAAGCGAAATAAATGAAAAATCGATGTTTTCTAATTATTTTTGTCTGAAAAAGTCTTTGTATCGTTTGGGATGGATCAAAATTGTACTATTTAATGCTGTAATTACTGAGTTGCGCTCAACCCGGGGCTAGGCGGCGTGGGCAGTAATAAGCATTCCCATTACTGCCCATGAACAGGCTCAATCAAACCGAGCCTGCAGTATTTTCATATTTGTCGTGTTCGGAGGCTTTCAAAGTTCCCTTTTCATCTATTTGCAGTATAATAAAACAATTATTTGGTTCCTTGAACATGTTGAAAGGGTATGTGAGGATATATTGCCGGTCTGGGTGTCATATTATCCCTCGCCTGCGGCTCGGATAATATGACACCCAGACCGGCAATATATCCTCACACACCCTGTCAAGGAACCAAATAGCTAATATAATATTTTCGAGTTTACGTTGTTTTACGTAAATATTTAATGACGTAATTGAGTAACGTCAGCTTTCAACGTAAGCAGCGTTATCAATCTAGAAAAAAAATCATTTGTTTTTCATCTTATATTGATAAAATATGCAAAAATAAGTTATTTCTTTTGCATTTACGAATACCATCAAGATTTTTTATAACAAATGCAAAGTTGTGCCAGTTGAAAGCATTTTGACTGCACTTCCGTTGTCTTCAGTCCTTAAACGTTCCATAGTTACATTTTGTTTGTGTGTTTTTTACGTTTGTCCGGAGTAGATGAACATGTGGAAAACAGAATCGATTTAAAAAAATAAATTTCGATTGCAGCACGGGGATTACGCATAAATAGCGTATGACGACGTGGATGACGTAACACGTAAAACATGTGCAAGGTTTTCAAACAATTATTATTGTTTGATCATAATTAACATAATGTAAAAATTTCTTTTACGAGATCGTAATTAGAATAAAAAAGTGAAATGTGCATATCAGGAATTGCCACATTCAGAAAAAACAGCCTCCCCACACAGTCAAGAAGAAGAGGGAGAGAGAGCATGGTTAATAAAATGATCAGTTTCAATAAGGACACCACAAACAATTAACAAGAATGAGAACCCGAGGGGTTTACTTTGATATATTCAAAATTGAAAAGTGTGCACTTAGAACTTTTGACGAGTGTCAAGTAAGATACTTATTGTTTGTGTAAATAATAAAAATAAGTATTTTATTTCGTAACAAGAATTAAGTGTTGGTCTTTTGTTTTAATAAATATAAGTAGTGAGTTAATTTCATAACAAGAATTAATATGTGTGTAATAAAACAACTTAAATATTGAACTTTCTCCTAGAAAATGAAAATTACCGTACTAAAATTTCATATAGACATTAATAATTTGTTGTTTTTTTTTCTTATTTTATTATTATTATTTTGGCCGATCGTTAGAAAAAAAGATATAATGTGAAACGATGATACAAATCGTGTTATAATCCTTCTTGCCTACGCTTTTAAAAATATGGTATTATTATCTTTTTAGTATCTTTTATCCAGTTATATATATGTATATACACACACAGTTATCGAACACTTTTCATTAAAAGAAAATGTTTTAATGACTACAACTAGTAAATAATGGCAATCATGGCATGTTGTGTGAAACGCTTATTACTTGATATCTTTTATTAATTTCATACATTTCAATATACTTTAGTGTCATGTTTTTGTATATTATCACTTAAAAAACCAATAAGTATACACAATGTAATGAATATATTTAATGTCTCCTCGCTAAACGATACATGCTATTGCCAATGTTTGTTTGATACTTAATGATCACAATCTTATTGGTGTATTGAGTTGCGCTCAACCCGGGGCTATGCGGCGTGGACATTAATACGCATTTTCATTACTGCCCATGAACAGGCTCAATCAATCCGAGTCTGCATATTTTGATATTTGTCGTGTTCGGAGGCTTTCAAAATTCCCTTTTTGTCTTTTTAATATCACAGTAGTGTTGCTTGTGCCGAGTGGTGGCTGTAAAATGTCTCCCCGTACATTCAATCAGTGCTGTTATCAGTTACGTTCTTTGAGGGTCGTTGAGCACGATACTTGTGTGCTATGTTAATAGTCTTTCTAAAATCACTTTTGTTTTTATATTTCGGACAGTTTAAAGATGAGTGGTTTCAATATCCCAGCCAATATAGATTTGGTTATTGTTCAATTACCCTTAAGGATATACATCCTGCTTTTAAAATTTTGCCTTTGGCGTTGTCTGTGATATGCAGGATTTATATCCTCAGATTCCCTGTCAAAATTCTATTCTGTTTAGTTCCACCCATTGTTTTCGCGTTTAGGGCAAGCCCATTTTGGAGACCATACGCTGAACATGGAAAAGTATTAATCTGAAAATACGGCACTGAAGGTTCCATGTTCACCGCCATATGCATACCATCGTTTGGGATGGATCAAAATTGTAATGTTTATCAGTGTGAATATTGAGTTGCGCTTAACCCGGGGCTAGGCGGCGTGGGCAGTAATATGCATTTCCATTACTGCCCATGAACAGGCTCAATCAAACCGTTCCTGCAATATTTTCATAATCGTCGTGTTTGATGGCTTTCAAAGTTCCATTGTCATCTATTGTACGAACATTCTTTAACTTGCGCCGCCCATAATGCAGCATCACATGTGTCTACATTTAGTTCGCACTAGAATTTACATATTTGGATAAGAAAGTCATGTCAGTAGTGAAATGCGTGAGAGTCCCGCTTAAAAACCACCACAATATTTATAATTAATACACACACACACACACACACACACGCGCGCGCACACACACACACACACACACACACACACGCACGCACGCACGCACGCACGCACGCGCACGCACGCACGCACGCACGCACACACACACACACACACACACACATTTAATATCAGACTGAGCATCTCCGAAAAAAATAAGATAGAGAAAATAAGGGTTTTAAAGCCCCAGCCCTAAACTGAAGTAAGAATATACTATTGAAAAATCATATTTGTCCATATAGACTCCAATATATAAACTCTCTAACAGAACACAAAAGGTCCAATCGAATTCTTTCTTATAGACGGGATTTTCAATGATATTGTTAAATTATCGTTAACGAACTTTTAAGAAGCTAAATATAATGGAGCTATATTTAGCACCGACGAAGAGACCACTTCATGCACGATCTCGATTTCTTTGACGTTTGGGAAATCCTACTTTCGCTTTTAGTCGCGCGGACCAAATTTATTTTGTAAATTAAAATGTAATTAGCCGGAACTAATGCTGCAAATGTGTGCTTATAGTTCCAAATACATGTAATATTTCATAAAAGAGCGGGTTAAATTTAAGTAATGTCGCTTTAAACGTCAATTTTGAGACTTCCCCTCCAAAACGAACCACTTCGTGCCAGTCCTACGATTGGTCTTAATTGCGGGATTTTACTGTATTGTTATAAGAATGATGAACAGAACATGACAAAGCATACTGAGGTTTAGAAGATCCACCATCGATAAAATAAATTTGGATGAATTTTACATTTAGTTTTATTATCAAGATAAGAACCACCAACCGAAACTGTTTTCCCTTCTGAACATTTCATATTCCTTGTATTATTTACAATATTTCGTTGGTTGCAAAACTAAGCCGGAAGACAGATTAGACAAGCATGATAAAAACAATAATTAAAAAATAGACAATGAAACATTATAAAACATTAATTTGATGAGATGTTTACTTACCGCTGTACGATATTGTGAATTGTGTCGAGCAGCATTGAACCATCACAGAAACAACCAGCAAGGTGATAAACAAATTCATGATTCCAAAACTATCTAAAGAAGATATTAACTTAATACAAGGTGTGTTTATTCATTTCACAATTCTCAATATACTTTATACAACTTTTGTAAGTACACGTTTGTTTCACATGCAATTCTTTAAAGGGTTATTATTTAAATTAAGCAATAAATACTATAAAAAAACTTTAATAACATTTAACTTACAAGCTGGAAAAACTCGATTTCAATTTTATTATCAGCTCCCTTGTTACCCCTTACCCCCTTACCCGCCATCTGAATACTTATTTGTTAAGATATTAGGCAAACATACATAAAGTCTACGATTCCAAGCGAATATAATTTGTTGTAAAATGTTATTAAATGTATATGGAAAAGCTTTACACAAAATCTAATTGTAATTTTAAAAGTAAAAGTTTTTCTAAATATGTTACAAATATTTTATCAAATCTTGTTGATGCAATATATTTATCAGTTATATAATGTAAGTAAACGTGTTAATATGTTGAAAATATGTTCTCAAATCTAGTTGATTTATGAGTTATTCAATGTATTCTCCTACCGTACTTGTTAGAACCTTGTTAAGAGCTTACCTTTTTATAGACTAAATGAAGTGATATCCGATTAACCAAAGCCATAATCCCACGCAGCACTTTTATAAATCGGCCTATGCATACCTTCGATAATAAAGGCGGCATACCACGTGGTTTGTGACGTCAGTTTTGGTCAACGGCAAGAAAAAAAAAACACCGATTCATCTTAAATTTCTTAGTTCACCATTTTCTACGAACTTAAGCCTTTCTAATAGGAAATTTAAACACTACCCACGGTTGTCAATACATTTGTCATCGTTTTCTAACTTTTGTCTGAGAATCATGGCAAATACTGAAAATGAATGATAAAAGTTTATCAGTATTTTCCCCGAATCACAAACAAAAGTAGACACAAGGCAACAAATGTATTGACAACCGTGGGTATTGTTTAAATTTTCACTTACAATGCACTAAACTTCATCAAAAATATTGAACTGATAATATACCTACAAGGCTTCGAAGATTTGAATCGATGGGTGATTTCTTGCCGTAATACCAAAAATGATGTCACAATCCACGTGGTATGGCCACTTTGATAAATGTCCGGGAATCGGATCAAAATTAAGAACCTAGTTTCTAGTTCTTCGAATCAGGATGTATTAGGGGTGTTGCCTTTTTTCAACACGGACGGGCAAATAAAATTCAAAATTACATCGTTACGGTATTTGTGTGTTGTTTTTTTCCGAGACAGGTTTTTTTTGACAGCGGCATTTACCGGGTACGTTTTTCCACACATCTCCGAAGAGAGGGATCATAGAATCCGACACGATTTTTTATTAGGTTTAAACAGATGCAAAAGTGGTAGGGATCAAACTTCAGTTTTGGGCCTTCTTAACATAACAATTGTTGGCCAATTCTAAGCGATTTTTCCTCACGTCACTGGATTTTATAATTATTTGCGATGTTTTAACGAAAGCCATAAATCTGAGGTTAAACTTTTTTAATTATGATCAAAATTTATATGCCAAAACCATCGTTTCCGTTATTTATTTATTTTGCTTGTTGACATTTTATCAAATAAAGCATGACTCGCGTGATATTATAGGTTGACCAAGGTAAATTGGCGATGTTTACAATGATTAATAGAATGTAAACACGGGTTAAGGCAAATTTACGCGTTAAATATACTATTTTCCCATTTATATCGTATCTTCTCGTTAGCGCAGTGGTTAACGCGTCCGCTTGGCATTGGTTTAACTTTTTTTCGACAAGGGTTCGATTCACACTGACACACGGCTTTTAGAGATAATTTTAGATATATATTTTTAAGTTTCATTGCAGTTATTTCAAAGTATTTTATGTATTTTGATTCAATTTGTTTTAATGCTGAAATAATAATTGTGTAAAAAGTATTTTTTTTAAAAATGTTAAAAAACTCTTACATGTTTCGAACCTACAACCTATAACAGCGTCGATACCATTGCATTTCAAATTATTTTGACTGTGTATTAGACCACTCGGCTAATTGGACAAGTGTTGGGAGCGTTACGCTTTGTATTAAACCACGGTTAAAATATTAGTCCATTGTTTACATGTAACGCCAATGTAAACACATCAATATATACTTCAGTGGCGTAGCTACTTTTAGGCCCTGTAGGCCCGGGCCTACAAGTTGGACAAGAAAATGAAGGTTTCAAAAGTCCCAAAAATAGAATAAAAAAACAGAACGGGATGGAATGGTAGCGGGTTCAAGTCATTTTCGCCGAATCAAATATGGTTTTGGCTTTGATTTGCCTACAGGGCAAAATGATTATTTTCTTTGCCAGATTAAAATGCAGGCCTACGTTCAAATTCTCTGTGTTGTCACGCTTTATTTGCATTTTGCTATATTTAATCCCCACTTGTTTGCTGGGGGGGGCGGTTGCACCCCAGACCCCCTTACCAAGAGTCAACCGCCCCTTGGTACCCCCTTGTATGTGACTACAACTTGAAAAAAAGCTGGCTACGCCCCTGAACTATGTTTATTTAAGTGTAACTTGTTGAAGTTTCAGGTTCAGCAACCATTTATATAACAATAAAATATTTAAAAAAAACATGTGCTCTTATTTTACTTAAACATTTTTTACAGGAGCAATATTGTTTATGGCTAATAAACTTTAAACTTGCTTTTAAAGTTCCATTTCTATCTCATTCATTACAACTACCAATGCAATCGATTGACAAAACGTCAATAAGAATTTCTTGTTCATTTAATCATGCATTAATGTTTCTTTTGATTATAAAGCCATCAAGTGTAAACTAATCTCCTGTCAAGGGTCACCGTGTTGGTTGGTCATTTACTTATGTTTCTTAAAGTGCTGTTTTCCTCAAATATAATAAGAAGAAGTAAGTTAATGTAATTCTAATAATGAACTTTATGATTTCATTACTGTCCGGTATGTAGTTCAATTCTAGGATCTTTGTTTACCATTTTATTTTCAAACATAAAACAAGTTGAATTATTAATACAACACTTTCCCCTGTTTGAGGTAAATGTACTTGATAATAATAGTAGACTCCTGTTATTACTAAAATGACCCATACAGAGAAGACTGAAAAATAACTAAACATATGGAAATACAGTACTTCGCAAACATGCGTATCGCTGTCAACGGCCTTTTAAATCGTTATTTAAGCCTTAGAAATCAATGCGAATTCTGTTAATAGATCCTTAAAAAGTACACTCTTGCCATTAAAAATCATATTCTTTGACGCACTTTTTTACACCAATTACATTGAATGACGGAAGACGAAGATCGTACCATTCTATTAACAGGTGCAATGTTAAGAGGTGCAAACGCTGTAATTACCTACAATTGAATGGTAATTCTATTATTAGATCTACAGTTTACGGCAGAACATTCACTGTTGTTCCTTTGATCATTGCTATGCCATAGATGAATAAAATATCGAAATTATCTCATACAGCAAAATGCTTTTCCTTTGAACTTTTCACAAATCAACTTTATTAGTGTAAGTTAATTTTCCATATGCTAAGAAAAATTATAACATAAAAGAAAAACATTTTAACCTAAAAATCTCTAAAATAAATTTTTGCAATCAAACACAAAAACGAAGCAACACGAAACAACAATTCAAATGCCCACATGAGTAAAATGATACCGACAACAATATCAAACTTAAAGGCCCTTTAAAAGAACTTTCAATTATGATAACAGAAATCAGCGTTTTATTTTTTTAATCAGTTTTTGCTACCAGAAAATTGAAAAAAGTGAAATCATGCCTATTAGGAATTGCCTTAATCAGAAGACACAGCCTCCCACACAGTAAAGATGAAGAGAAAGAGAGAGCATGGTAAATAAAATGATTAATTTCATTTAAACATTTTAGAAAAATGCGAACACGATATATTACCGCCTTGGAACGGTCAATGGCAAAACGATTTGCCACTGGGGTTTGACCAGGTTCTAGGGTGCACAAACATTACACTTGCCCCAACAGGTTCTCAAATGAACAAACAAGTACAAGTTGTCTTGGTGAAATAACTCCAACCCACCCATCAGCCCAACAATGTTGCAAGCAAAAGCACACAAAAAACATATAAAACATAAAAAGCTTATAGCATTGTAAAGAAAGGAAAAGGGCGGGTACTCAAGGAAGGGCAAACACTCTTTGACAAATATCTCATATTGTATACATTTGTCAGACAGAAGAACATTTTATATCATTGTCAGTTACTCATTACTCATGAAGGCATTTAAATTGAAATTTAGTGCTGCTTCGTCTTTGTGTAAATATTAAATATACTGAGTGCCAATGAAAATGCAACACTTTTTTGGGGAATATTTTTGATGTGTGAAAAAGTTAGATAAATTGGCAAAGGTATATGTGTTTTAAAATTAAAAAGTAACCAATCGATACATTTATTGTCCACTGATTTTTTTTAAATTTCTCTCCTACAGTAACCCCGTATAAACGCACGAACGTCTCGTTTTGGAATGTAGACATGCATGAATAACCTCAAAACAAGTTCATTTGTTAACCTTTACTTACGGGTACACAAATCCCATCTTCACTTTTCAATTTTTACTCTATACAATTTGTAAAAATGCCAAGTCTTTTAGACATCCAGTGACATGAGGTTTTGGGCATGATCAAAGGAGGTAAGTCTCGACGTGAAATCCCTCACCGTCGACAATTACTCCCTAGGCCCAACGACATCTTTTTCATTTTAAAACACATCTATTTTTACGAATTTATTAAACATTTACAAACAAATATCCCAAAAAGTAAGGTGTTGGGTTTTCATTGGCACTATGTATATATTGTGGTGTCTGTTTTGAAATTTATCATTGTATAGACAATGCTCTCTCTATCTCTTCTTCTTGGCTGTGTCATATATACATGTAAATAATATTCACTTGAGTCGACTTGACTTGGTTTGTTCATATAATTCGAAAGGGTACGAGAAGTTATATTCGAGATTGTACTTAAATTTCTTTAAGACAATAAATCGTTTTGAAGTAATTAAAAAATGTTGAGCGATATATTTTTGTATCTATTCTATCTACTGAAATGATTTAAGTTCACACTTGACAAATGTTGGTTTTCAAACTTTTTTATTGTACTTTTTACCATCATTTAAATTAGAAGGAAGGAGTATCAATGTTATTTTAACGCGAATGTACGCACATCGATAAAAAATAAGCGTAAACCGATAAAAAAAGCGTAAATACAAAAAACTTAAGCGTAATCCGATAAATAAATAAGCATAAATTGATAAAAAGTGTAAATCGAAAAAAAGACGTAAAACGATAAAACATTAGCCCAATTCGATAAAAAAAGCGTAAATCAATAAAAAGTGCAAATCGAAAAAGGCTTTAAACGATCAAACATAAGCGTTATTCGATAACAAATAAGCATAAATCGATAAAACTAACAGTTTTATCTCATTGGTACACTGAACATGTTGAAAGCGTTTCTCATGGTGATATTAATTGTGTAATTTGATGCAATTATATGGTCAGATTGGTGTTGATTTTGTTGTTGTTGTTTTCAGAAAAGGGGGTGCGTTTGGTTTATTAATATAGGTACATGATAATTTATAACTTTCTGGCCGAAAAATCCCCATGAAGATAAAACTTCCCCAAACGGGGTTATAGCAAACCCATTGAATGTTT